>JAGFNQ010000698.1:418489-634188 GCA_024364735.1 Boesenbergia rotunda | reverse complement strand
GGAATTTTTTGGAGTACCCTAGGACCCCTAGGGTTTCGGCCAACATGAAAGAAACAAAAAAAGAACCCTGAGTTTAAGGGTTTCGGCCACCATGTTTAAAGGTCTATAATTATGCCAAAAATCTTGATAATGTTATTTAATGTTCCCTTATGATGTGTAGAGATTAAGTATAATTTTTGGGGTACCCTAGAGGCCCTATATGGTTCGGCCAACCCCAAGGACCCAAGGGTTAGGGTTGAGTCTTTAACTTCAAGCATATGTTTATGTGTTGCCATGATATAAGGGTGATGGAAAGTGATTATGTGAACTTTCACATAGCCTTGGGATTCCACAAGTTTCGGCCAAGAAGGGTTAATAGGGTAAAAGTTAAGATTTATTTCAAGTATGGGTCCCAATGGCCCTATGGTAAGATGTGATTTGTGTTTATGAATGATATGCCATGTTTATGAATGATATGCCATGTTTATGAATGATATGCCATGTTTACGAATGATATGCCATGTTTATGAATGATATGCCATGTTTACGAATGATATGCCATGTTTACGAATGATATGCCATGTTTTAGGATAATACGAAAGTATGCCATGCTCTATGAATGAGGTGTACATATGCAATGTCTAAGAATGAAAATGATGAATGAAGTTTAAGTATGATGAATGAATGAAAGATGATGCTTATGTCGTTAAGGCATAAATATGCTAAACGGCACGGTCGATGGTCGACGGTACGACGGTCGTGAGGACCGATAAATGGGCCGGTAGACGGGCCGGGCTGTAACAAGTTATGTTATGTTAAAGATGCCATGAATGTCTTATGAATGATGACACATGAAAAGTATTTTACTTTATGTATGGGCTTATACTGGACCGAAGTATGGGTCCAAGGGATGGGCACCTTAAGAACGCCCCGGTTTTGGACTACCGAAGCTGTCCACGGTTTTGGCACTACCGGAGCTGTGCAACAGGGATGGGCACCTTAAGAACGCCTCAGTTCGGGGACTACCGACTATGCTGTCCTTACCCTAGTAGGTTGGGGCTCGCGACCTCAGACTTGCTAGGGATGCGCGCTATGATGTATGTATGTGGTACAAGCCGGGGACCCCAAATGATGTTATGATGATTATGTTTAAGCAATTAAAAGTATGTTTTAAAAGTTAAGCATCCTTATGTATATGCATTCCACTCATGCATCCATTCATGTTATGCATTATGCTATGTTTATAAGATGTTATGCTTACGCTTCATGTTAAGAAATATGCATGAGAATAAATGATCTATGCCATGATAATGTTAAGAAGATGTTCATATGTTATGATAGGAAGAATGTTCACTATGTTTATGATTTATGCCATGAATTATGCCATGCTTAGAATGTCTACTATGTTTATGATTTATGCCATGAATTATGCCATGCTTAGAATGTCTACTATGTTTATGATTTATGCCATGAATTATGCCATGCTTAGTATGTCTACTATATTTATGAGTTATGCCATGAATTATGCCATGCTTAGAATGTCTATTATGTTTATGTCTATGCCATGGATCATGCTATGCTTAGAATGTTTACTATGTTTATGTTCATGCCATGCTATGTATACGATAAGTGATGTAAGATGTTATGTTCCAAGTAGAGCACCAAGTATGTTAATGTTTTATGTGCTCATTATGAGATGATGAATGATGAATGGTTTTGTGAGTAGGAAAGAGTCTTACTAAGCCTGTGTGCTTATAGTCTTATTTCCTTATACCGCAGATCATTCAAGGGGACAATGAAGGAAGCAGCAGGAGGGCAAGAACGCATGTGTGTAGTAGTGACTTGGCCTAGGGAACTTTACGTTTACTGTTTATGCTAGAACTTCACCTTGGTTACTTATATGTCTAAATAATGACCTGTGGAACCTTGTGATATGATGTTACGTATGACATGATATGATATGATGCTTAAGTTCAAGTTAATATGCTAAGGTTCCCATGTCATTAAGTTAAGAATGGTAACAGGGCATGTATAAGTTAAAGTTATTCCGCTGCCTTATGATGTCTACATGCCCTAAGCATGTTAACGTAACGCCGCTTATGGGAGAAAAAAAAGCGGGCGTTACATTAAGGGCGGGCGTTACACCTATTCGCCAGTAGCTATGCTTAAATCCATTCGGATGCTCCTAGCCATAGCAGCTCATTATGATTATGAGATATGGCAAATGGATGTGAAAACAGCTTTCCTTAACGAAAACCTGCTTGAGGATGTATACATGATACAACCTGAAGGTTTCACATCAGTTGATAAAACCAAAGTATGCAAGCTTCGACGATCCATATATGGACTGAAGCAAGCATCTAGGAGCTGGAACATCCGTTTTGATGAGACAATCAAAGAGTTTGATTTCTCACAAAATCCTGACGAACCTTGTGTGTACAAGAAGGTTAGTGGGACTGCAGTCGTATTCCTAGTATTATATGTCGACGACATCTTACTTATAGGAAATGATATATCAGTCTTACAGACAGTTAAAATTTGGTTATCCAAAACTTTCTCCATGAAAGACCTGGGAGAAGCAACTTATATCCTTAGAATTAGAATCTATAGAGATAGATCAAAATAGTTGCTTGGTCTTTCGCAGTCTACATATATAGACCGAGTGCTAAAAAGGTTTAGCATGTCGGAATCCAAGAAAGGTTACCTTCCCATCAGGCATGGGATCAACCTTTCAAAGTCTATGTGTCCGCGCACAGAAGACGAGAGGATTTGCATGAATAAGATTCCCTATGCATCCGCGATAGGATCTATCATGTATGCTATGTTATGTACTAGCCCCGATGTATCGTATGCTTTGAGCGTCACAAGCAGATACCAGTCGGATCCAGGAATGGATCATTGGGCGGCTGTTAAGACAATCCTTAAATACTTAAGAAGAACTAAGGATGTGTTCCTAATATATGGAGAAGGAGATATGGTAATACGTGGGTATACAGATGCTAGTTTCCAGACAGATAAGGATGACTCCAAATCTCAATTTGGATACGTCTTTACTTTGAATGGAGGCGTAATAAGTTGGAAGAGTTCCAAACAAGACACCGTAGCGGATTCTACCACGGAAGCGGAATATATCGCAGCTTCGGAAGCAGCAAAGGAAGCAGTCTGGATCAAGATGTTCGTCTCCGAACATGGCGTGGTTCCAACCATTGATGAAGCAGTGCCGGTTTACTGCGACAACAATGGAGCTATTGCACAAGCAAAGGAACCAAGGTCTCATCAACGATCCAAACACGTGCTTCGATGCTATCATCTGATCAGAGAGATTATAAGTAGGAATGACATACAAATTGAGAAAATTCCCACTGAAAGGAATTTAGCGGATCCTTTAACTAAGGCCTTACCTCAGAGCAAGTTTGAGGGTCATGTTAGAGCCTGTGGTATTGGATACCGTAGCGATTGGCATTAGGCCAAGTGGGAGTTTGTTAGTGATATGAGAGAAGTGTCCTAAGGCAATCGCCTTATGATTGTAAAATATTTATTTTAATAAATGATAATTCACTATTTGAGTATACATGCTTGTGTATTTGATTGGGATCTTAAACTCATCTACTGAATGTCCGCAATACAACTTGCAGCATAAGTGAATTTGTGATGGGATCACAACTAGTGATTATCTCTAAATGCGCAAATGTGAAGTATTGAAAATATCCCTAGTCGATGAATTGATAAATACGGACACTATCAATTCTATTGAGACTAGCATGGGTTATTCTCTAATCAGCTGATTCTCACTGGCTGGTGACATTGGGATGTCCGGAGATAAACATGGATGCTAGTTAAGGGAACTAGTTCATTGGAGTGACTAGCTGTAAGACTTCATATGGAATCTATATATAGAAATGTCAATGAAGATCTTACTGCAGCTTAAGTGCGATGTTCCTTTGACTTGCGGTGTTCAAGTCATCTTGGTCATGGAGACTTATACTTTAACATCTTAAGCAAGCATCTCTAAGGAGGTGTGGACCCAGGATGATTGGGTATAAGCTGAAGTGCCCGAAGATGTTTGAACAGCCTACAAAGGATTCACCACTCCTTGTGAGGAGATGTATACCCAGGCCTATCGTCGGATTGTTACTCAATACCTCTAGCCAGAGTATATCATGTTTAGAGTGCAAGTCTGTAAAATACATGAGAGTAATTAGAAATCCAAAGGACGAGAAAGATACTACTTGGGCTAGGTGTGACGTAGTCAGTCTAGTGGGGACTGACACAAACAGACCATGTCCTGAACCAAGTGGGTATAAGGTGGTGAAGGGAATGAGGCACGATTCATTAGAGCTGCTGAAGGGTTTCAGAATAATTTCTTCTGAGGTCAAACCGTTAATCTTTCGATTAATTGGGGATCATGATGTACTACTAGGTGCCACTCTTGATCGTTCTATAATTAGTTGATTATAGACGGCCAACATAAATCGAAAGCCTATTTAGTCACACGCACTACGAGTAATCCGAGGGATTTAAAATGAGTTGAAAATTGGATTTTCCGATCAAGAGAAATAAGTCGAATCTGAGTTAATCAGAGGCGCAATGGAAGCTAAAAATGGCTAAGTCTTTTGAAGGCTTTTTGGGCGAATTAAATGGGTTTAATTCGCGGTGGTTCGCTTTGTGTTGGCCGGCCAAAGAGGGTGCCAAACCTCTTTAGGTTGGCCGGCCACCTATTGGGGAGAAAATCAATTAATTTTGGTTTAATTAATAAAATAAATCTAGCACGATTTATTTTATAAATTATGGAAAAATAAATTTGTATAAAGAAATTTATATAAATAAATTTATAGAAATTTATTCCTTTTATGGAAGTTAAAATAATCCATGAATTGGTTTATTTTAATTTTATAAAATCAATTATGAATTGATTTATCCATAATAAGAAAGTTTATAAATTTCTTATAAAATTTATTCCATAATTTAAAGAGAAGAAGAATTTGTTTTATTATAAATTAGTTATAATAAAACTTGGTTTAAACGGAATAATTCATAAGAGAATTTATAGGATAAATTTCTTATGATAACTAATTCCGTTAATTCTGTTAATTCTATTAAGAGGGAGACTTGGCAAGGGAGAGGCTACTATATAAAGGAACCAAAGGCTAGCCCTTAATTCCTAATTAATTGAAATAGAGCTAAACTCTCCTCTCTCTCTCTTTTATTCTCTTCTCCTTCCCTTCTTCCCCATTAGGGACGGTGCCCCTTAATAGGATTAGGGCCGGCGCCCCTCTCAACCACCTAGGGCCGGCGCACCTCCTCCCCTAGAGGGTGGTTGCCGTGAGCTTTCAAGAAGAAGGAGAAGCCAACGAAGAAGAAGAAGAAGCGGGTGTTATCTCCTTCCTTCTCGGAATTTAGATTCCGATTCTTGTTGGTTAGTTTCCTATCTTTTCTCTTGTTCTTCTAGTTGTGCCTTCCGAGAATCTAGTAGTTCTCGTCGACACAAAACTCTTGGCTTTGCGAAGTCATCCCGACGAGAACTCGTCGTGGACGCGAATAGAGGCGAAGCTTCCAAGGGACGCTACGGTTGGATCTCGTCCCTTACTTCGAGTTACGCGAGGTACTTAGTAAATTAGTTTACTTTTTCCGCAAAGTTTTAATTTATGATTATGTCTACACACCATAAGGTTGCATGCTAGATACGTGGTTGAAATAATTTAAGAAATTATTTTATGCTAATTCTTCCGCTGCACGTAAAAATTTAAAATTTTACGAACCCGTATCCTTGTCGACATGCACCCGGTCCCAACAAAACCTACTCAAGTTTAAGTTCTATAATAAGAAATATGCCTTCTTGAGAAACTTAAACACACAATTTAAAATAGTCTTAAAGCATGCACTTAGATCACAAAACATAGTTCTACAACAAGAAATACATGACAAAACTACTTCTATTGCAGGTGAGTGATCTACTTACCCCCCATTGCTTGAAGAAAACTCACTAAGTATATAGTAAAATCCTAGCGTAGGACTCCTTTTCTATTCCTTGCGAGAAACTTCACTCCATGGCCCTAGGGAAGAAGCCCTAGGTTCTCTACTCAAGAGGAAGAAGAAGGAGGAAGAAAACCCTTGTTTTCTCCCTGTTTTCGCAGCCTCCCTTGCCCCTTGATTGCGCCAACTCCAATCCCTAAAGGGGATTTAACGCAACTTAAGCGGAAGTTGAAACATCTCTCCATGAAAAGGACTTACTTACCTATAACATAATTTCGATCCATTCTTTTTTGTGCTTGATACCCTCCAACCTTCTGGTTAGCCGAGTCCGCTTAAGGACCGACTTGCCGTGTGGTCGCGAGATCGACCCTCCGCCCGACCCTTTACTTTTTCTTTTTATTTTTATTTTGAAAAATTGCCAGAAAATTCAAAAAAATTCCTAACAATTCATGAAAATTATTGGGTGTTACAATCCTCCCTACGTTATAAAAAGTTCATCCTCGAACTTAGAACAGCTCTGGATACCTTTGCCTCACGCTATCTTCTGACTCCCAGATTGCTTCTTCATACTTCTGATTCAGCCATAAGACTTTTACTAGTGGAACCACTTTATTCCTCAGCTTCTTATCTGCTCGATCTATTATCTGAATAGGTCGACTTTCATAACTGAGATTGTAACGACCTGGAAAATTTTCTTAATATTTTCTTTAAAATATTGATCATGTCTAGATAATTTTCCGAGGGACCTAGATATATTAGTACGAACCTTAGCCTAGAAATCCTTGATTTTCTCATTTAAATTGAGAAACTAAGTACTAATGGGCCTTATATGGGGTCCAAAAATAGGTTTTAATTAGGTAGAATTTACTATAAATATAGAAGAATTGTAATTAGGAATTTTAGCATGATTATGGGTGAATTTTAGGGTATTTTCGAAAATAAGAAAAAAATAAAATAAAAAGAAAATAAAAAAAAAGTGCATGCACCAAGGATTGAACCTTGGACCTAGTCTAAAACCATGCATGCACTAACCAATTCACCTAGCAAGGGAGTGCTAGTAGAGAATGAAGTGGATTTTGGTTAAGGCTTAAGGAAAATGAAGAGTCATCCACCATGACTCTTCACTTGCCTACTTAAAGTGATATAAAGAGAGGGCATGGGGGGTTACTTCTCTTCTTCCACCAAGTTCACCCTTCTCCCTCCTCTTCCTTCATCCTAGCCGAAACCCCAAGGGGGGATTTTCCCTTGGGAAAAGTTCCAAGAAGGCTTCTCCTTCAAGATCCAAGATTTGTTCAAGGTTACAAAGGTTAGAGGTAGACAAAAGGCAACAAGGTCTTCGTCTTTCTCTCAAATCTAAGGTCTAAAACCAAGGTAAACCAAGGTAAGACCCCCTCACCTGTGGTGTAATGGTTTTTCTTGATATGGTTATGATCTAAGCATTTTTTTTGAGATCCAAGTTGAAAAATCCATGAAAGGGGACTTAGGGTTTCGGCCACCTTCATGTTTCTATTTCTAGGACTAGTTTTAACTCTCTAATGATGGTTTTTATGTCTCCTTATGTAACGACCCGCCTTCTCTACCTTAGACGGACCGTTACTTGTCTACTTCTTGACTCTAATGCACGACTAAAAATGCGGAACTTTCTTTTTTTTGTATTTAAATCTATCTAAGAATGATATTCTAACTTTAATAGTCATGCATTTAAACTCATCACACAAGGTTCTATAATATTGCTAAAGCATTATGGAATATGGATGCAACTTTTCTAAGCATATTTAAAGCAATAAGACTTAATTCGAAACTAACAACATCTTGGCACATGCACTAATATTTCTAGAACTTCATAGAATGTAAATCTTACTTTTTTACCGAATTTACAAGCATTTTAAGCACAATTAGGACTTAGTCCAAAAGGGAATAATAATAAACTCAAGAATAAGTCTAAAATGCAATGTATCCACCTGTTAAACTACTCATGCCCTTGCTCATCTAGTGCATTCACAAAAGTATGCATACTAATTGAAATGACATGGAATCTTCGTTCTACAAAATTGAGCATGTAAAACTATCCGAAGCATAAATGTTTAATAAACTCCATAACACACTAATTTGGAATTTGGAAATCTTAAACATTGCATTTCAAATAAGTTAAACTGTCTCGTCCCAAGGACCTCTCCAAGGTCAGCCACCACACACACGTCACCCAGCACCGCCTCGTCGCCTTCCTTCAGAATTGCTTGCCTTTACCTTTATCTGCAGCAAGAGGAAATGCAACTAATAAGCATAAAGCTTAGCAAGTACTATCTAGCTCACAAAATCTCAAAATGTGCAAGCATGCTTTTTAAATAATGTGAAATCACATGAGATACTTTTATGCTTAAAGGAAACACTAAAACATGTATAACTCAAAACATGCATACTCAAGCATTAATAAGTCTTAACTCACTTTTTCTTGGCTTAACTTGAAACTTTAGCAATTCTTTAACTTTAAATCTTTCTTTAACCTTTAGAAAATTTTGCTAAAGCATATACTTGAAAATAATAACTCACTTGGATCCACTTAAGACGTAAGTACCATCTTATGCGCGTCCCTAAAAGGTCGGGGTAGCGAGCCGCCAATCCTAATAGAGCAGACCTTCGTCTACCATGGCCAAGACCTTGGAATTGGACACCTGGATTTCTTTAACGACACCCTTGGACGCCGGGTACTGGCCTTAGAAAATAAAATAGCTTTTCTCTCTTTTCTTTCTTATCTTTAAATGCCTTGAAATTTTATCGAACACCTTGTGTGCCCAAATCCCTAAGTCTTGACTTTTGGGGATTTCGTAAGGCCTTGGCCTTCTCTTTTCTTTTTCTTTATCTTTCTTTTCTTTTCTTATAGATTTCCTAGACCCTAAACTCACATAGGATACTCTATCAAATATATATAAGCATATAATGAACTAAGATCACATGCAAAAATCTTAAACAAAAAGGAAATATCTCTTTTAAAACTTTCAAGGGAAAATTCTTGCGGAAAACCGCCTCTTACTACAGGTGAGCAGTACTTACTAATTTAATTCATTACAACTACTCTGCTACTTCAATATTATATTCACAGGTATCACTAATTTACAGTACTTTATTTATAATCTTCTCTACTAACATCTTCTTAATTAACACTTTTGATTTCTTTTAAGTCCAATTCTCTACCACTTTACTAATACGCGCTTCTTCTTTTTCTTAAATAGGCAACTATTCTATACTGTTAAGTCTCTTTATTCTAGAAAGTTTTTCCTTTCATCTTTTTAACATTCACCTTCACGTTCTTACACGTCTATTTACTCTCATCTACACTTTCTTTAACTTTTGCTCCTACTAACTCATGCTAAACTCTTATACATAATATATTTTTCTCTTCTCTGCTTCACTACCTTTATCTTCGCTTCTCTGTAATACGTTTATACTTGCAAAGATTGATATACGCATCTTTCATCATCAGCACTTATCTGAACACAATAATTCGCCTTATGTACGCTACTTCGAATAATAATAATAGGGATAAAGGGATAATGATAATGCTAGAGGGTGTAATGTGATAATGATAACTAATGATAAAAGTAAAAATTGATAAAAAAAATAGGGAGAAACTCTTGCGGAAAACCGCCTCTTACTGCAGGTGAGCAGTACTTACATTGATATCTTGGACTTACAACCAAGAACGACGTCGGAGGTTCTGGAGAAACTCGGAGTCTCGGAGATTTCTTCGCGCTCACGCGTTTCTCTCGTCGTGGGGATTCCGAATATCGGAAAATCCCTCCGCACTCCTTGCTTTTTCTTGGCCGGCGCCCCCTTAGAAGAGGAGAGGAGGCCTTGGTGTGTTTTCGCCCAAGGGAGGAGAGAGGGGCGGCGTGAGGGTTTGGGCGAGGAAGAGAAGTTGCCGAACCAAAAAAATAAAAACCCCACTTAAGTTCTTCTATTTATACTTATAGGGGCGAATTTACCTAATTATACCTTATCTATTGTTTCGCTCAATCTATTTCAACAAAACAAACTAGTGCAGCTGGTCCGCCCAATTGTCTCTCACAGTGTAGGTGAAGGGTTCGATTCCTACCTATGCGATTTTCTGTTTATAACCTTTTTTGCCACTTTCGTTTATGGAAAAATTCTATAAAAATATCCATAAATTTGGAATAAATTCTAAGATATTTCTAAAATTAGTTTCGAGATTTTTCGGGCGTTACACCTTATGATGTAAGTGATGTTAGTGGTGATTCATGTGAATTTTTGCATGCTTGATGGTTCCTACAAGTTTCGGCCAAGACCCCTAAACTAGCGATGGAACTTGATCTAACCCTTCAACATGTTTAATTTGTTTCCCCTATGACATGATGGATAGTGATTGGGTTTTATAATACTTTCTCTATGAATTTCATGGGCCTTTAGGTTTCGGCCAAGGGCTAATCTAAGGCTAAGGGATTAGGGTTGGCTTTAGCTATGGGATCAAATGTTTTCTATAGCATTTTATGTTGTATGGGATGTTATTTGTGACGTATATGAATTGTTCCATGGACCTAGGGTTCCCTAGGGTTTTCGGCCAAGGCCATAACCTAGGGTTTGGAGTGGGTTAAGACCACAAGAATGCATGTTTATAGGGTACTATGATGTATGTATATGTTTAAGTATGTTGGAAGAATTTTATGCCAATGATAGCTTATGGGTCATGAATTGTATGTTAGGTCACTTGTTATGATGATTCATAAATGTTTAGACCATGTGCCATGAACCTAAGGAAATGTATCATGTATGAAAGGGTCTAGGCATGTTTTTCCATGTACCATGACCATGCATGTTTTTATGAATTAAGATGCTAATTATGTAGGTATGCCATGAGATATGAATGATATGTATGTATGCCATGATTTATGAATGATATTGATCCTGTCGCCGAGCGCGATGGAGCCGCAACCGGATGACGGTGTAGAGGGGCGTGATGTGGACGATGACTGGATGTCCTCGCGCAGAATGACAGCTGGCGTGGGGTGTCCTCCGAATGGTCGGAAGCAGATGCTGCCGGATGATCCCTCGGCCGGATGGAGGTGGACCTGGGGAGGAAGATGACCGTTAGCAACCTAGCCGGGAGACGTCCCGGCAAGGCACTCCGACGGTCAAGTTAGTACTCCGATGAACAAGGAAAATAATGGAGCACTGGAGACGAGAGGTTTCGCGCGCGTACCTGATAATGAGGAGGGGAGTGGCTTATATAGCCGGGGAAAAGGACCAAGTCTGACATGTGTCAGGACCTTCTGACAGGGTCAGAGGATATGGTATGGTTAGGTCGATTTGGGTATGACCTGTGTCAGGATCTTCTGACAGGATCAGAAGATATGGTATGGTTAGGCCGTTTTGAGTATGACCTGTGTTAGGATCTTCTGACAGGATCAGAAGATATGGTATGGTTATGTTGATTTGTAACCAACATTCTTTGTCGTATACTGTTTGTCTTATGTGAGGACAAAGACAGGTTTCTGTAAATCTCGGACAGGCGGCGCCGGTCAGAGAGTGTCAGTTCACACGAGTGGTGACAACCTGCTATCTGCAGCTGGTGCAGGTGTATTCTGTCTTTATCCCAGGGTGATTCCGAGAGAGTCCCCGAGTGCACACAGGGACGGCACGCCCGGCTGGATATCAAGCCTGTGTAAAGGACTGCCGGGCGGATGCACTCGGATGAACGAGGCGTGTAAGCTTTAATGCGGTCGGCCGGGTATACCCGGCTAGACGAGGCGTGTACGCCTTAATGTGGCCGGGCGGAAATACCCGGCTAAACGAGGCGTGTAAGCCTTAATGCGGTCGGTCGGGTTTGACCGACCGGATGAACCGCTATACTTATTCTAACCGGCCACCCTGAGTCCGACCGGCCGGCGGGGACCCTGGGCCCGGCTGGGGTGTCAAGCTGGCTGCCCGTACAATGACGTGGACCTTGCAGTTGGCCAGGCCGTTTACCACGTTGGCTGTCCGTACGGTGCCAGAGATAGGGCGGGATCAATAGCCTTCCCCTCAAGTCTAGTCGAAGGAGGCGATCAGTCCGACTGACTGGACTATAAGTGTGCGTACAACCATTCTGCGGCCGAACGATTTTGGCCCTTTTATATTCGGCCGGCTTAACACGACGCTCAACAACTGGTGTTGAGTATGCCTGCCCTGTCTGGGCGGAAGAAGATTGTTAGTCGAGAGGGGCTTGGGCTGCCTACGCGCCATCTTGTTAAGTGAGGACGTCCGACCGGACGAGGAGTAATGGGGGAGCGTGGGCCGCCACGCATTCCCGACTAGCCATTGACATGAGGAAGATGTCCGGGCGGATGAAGATTTTGACCGGAGGAACGTGGGCCGCCACGCGTCCTCGTAAATTATGAATGCATCCGACCGGACGAATATTGTTAGTTGATGAGAGATGCTGAATACATTTGGGCGGGAGAGCGTTTGCCTTGAGCCGCAAGAAATGTGGAGTGCCACACGCCCCAAGGCGATTTTCTCTTGATTGCCCAAGTCAGTCAATTAATGGAGACGCGACATTCTAAGTCGAATGAGGTGATATGACACGCCCGAGGCAACCGGCGCCTTAACGGCATCACCTCCGCTTTAATGATCCGAGCCACGTGGCGCTTGCTGGTTGGCTGACCGGGATGCGATTTCTCTTCATGATTACGAGCTTTTAATGGCCATTAACGCGCGTAATTCTTTCCGCCACGCGGCAGCTTCCGGCTAGCTGACCCGACGACGCGCCCTGTCGCCGATGCAGGCGACGTCAGCACCTGCGGCGCGTCTTTTCGAGGCCGATTCGTGGGACACTTCAATGGCATGAGTGAGGCGATCTCTGTACACGTGGATCACCATCGGACGGTCTTCCTTCTTTTGGCCTAGCTATAAATAGGCTTCCATATTCACCGAAACCCTTATTTGCTCTTCCCTGTTCTCTCTTTACCTCGGTGCTTCTCGCTGTCTTTGCTTGCCGCCGCCGATTTCCTGCTTCTCCGTCTGTTTCATAATCCGCTCCGTCACCACCTACGGTCAGATTCTCCCCTTTTCTTCCCTTTCCTTCTGCTCCATGGCTGCCCCTGCGTGGTATACTTCCGTCGAGTCTACCCTTTACGACGAGACTGCCTCCGACCTCCGACTGGCCTACAATATCCCGGAGAACTATCGCATCATCGTTCCTACCAAGGCCGACCGACCCCACAAGCCCCCGGCCGGCTTCTTTGTGTTTTTCCGGGACCAGCACATGTCCGGCCTGCGCTACCCTCTTCATCCCTTTATTGTAGAGTTCTGTAACTTCTTCCACGTGCCTATCTTCCAGCTTTCTCCCAATGCCGTTCGTATACTATGTAACCTAATAGTTCTCTTTACCCTTTACCGAGTCCCCCTCCGACCGGAGGTTCTTTATTTCTTTTATTACCCGAAGAAACAGGAGACCGGGAATTTCTTTCTCCAAGCCCGGGCCAAACTATCCATAGTGGAGAATATTCCCTCCTCGAATAAGGGGTGGAAAGCTCATTTTTTCTTCATAAGCCCTCCGACCAGCCTTGGGTTCCCGATCGGATGGGTTGAAGACATGCCGCCTATAGCTCCCTTAAGAAATTTTAAGTCCGGCCCCTTATTTATAACGGCGGTTTCGCTACTCGGGGGCCTCCACTTTGACGGCATGAAACTTCTCCATGAAGCCGTTTTGTACATATTTGGGCTAAGCCGAGTGCCTGCCGCCCTGCCCGGCACCTTCGGTAGGTCCTTTTTTTGTTTCGTACTCCTTTCTCCCTAACTCAATATCTTCTGATTTTTGCAGCCGAGATGATGTGGGAAGCGGCCCTTGATGAGGCCATGGGCCTGGCAGACGAAGAGATAAATGCCCGGGCGGCTGAACAGCTGCGTTTGCGCCAGGCCGGTCTGCCCGAACAACCTACGATTCCTGAGAGCGCGGAGCCCGTCGTTCCGGCTCCTTCTGCCCGACCAGCGGCGACTGGTTCTGCGGAGCCGGTCGGCTCATCGAAAACTCCTGCCTCTGCAAGATCCTCCGGCAAGCAGAAGGTTCAGCCTTTCACGCTGAAGTCCCTGCCTTCCAAGCGGAAGGCCAGCGCCTCTATCCGTATAGAGGAACCGACGGAGGGAGGTCGGTCCTCTTCTGATTCTCCCGACCCGCAACCTTTGAAGAGGCGTCCGAGGACTTCTGCGTCGGGCTCTCACTCTCAACCTGCAGAGGCAACTGCCAGCCCGGCTAGAGCGAGCCAGTCAGCTGACGCACCAGATTCGTCTCGCTCGGGAGGAAGGCGCTCGCAGTCGTGTGCCTATGGCGTATATCTCCCCTCGGTCGACCCAGCGACCCCCTGTGATGTTCAGCAGCGGCTTACCCTTTACGGGGAATTGGCGGACTGCTGGGAGCAGGGCATGAGGGAGGGGACTTCCAGACCCCCGATCCGACTGGCCGACCAGTTCCTTCAGGACGCTACTCATGTAAGTCTGATGCTTCGATGCTTAATTAACTTGCTTCTTTCTAACATTTTTATTGTAGTTTTGGGCCTCCTGTTCGAGCGTCGCCTATTCCTTGGTTATCAACACCAGGGGACGCCGAGCGGCCGAACGGCGGCTCGAGGAATTGGAGCTCCGCCAGGTGCACGCTGACTTGCCGGCCGGCGAGGAGGGTACAGCTATCCTCCGCTCGGAGATACTGGAACTTAAGGAAAAACTCCGTACCGCCGAGGCGCTGCTGACGGAGGAAACCACCCGAGCGGAGGCAGCTGAGCGGGCGTATGCCCGATCTTCCTCCCTGCAAGCAACCCTTGAGCAGGAGAGGAAGAAGGCTCTGGTCCTGCAGCGCCGTGCCCGATCGGACCTCGACAAGAAGGCTGTCGAGGCCCAAGCCTTGAGGGCGGAGCTAGACAAGATGATGAAGTCCTCGGAGGAGCTCCAGACGACCCTGAATGAAAAAGAGCAGGAGCTGGCGACTCGGGAGTCGGACTTGAATGCCAAAGAGAAGGCTTTAGACATCCGAGGAGACGAGCTCCACTTGTCTGAAGGACTGCTGGCCTCTCAAGCCATCGCCCTGGAGGAGAAGGACAAGGAGCAGGCTAACCTCCGGGCGGAGATTGACAGCCTGAAGCTTCATCAAGCAGGCGAGCCCGCTCGGATGGACGCACATCGCCTGGCTTATATCAACTCTAAAGAGTTTGGCACGCAGCTGGGCAAGCGTACATCTGGTATGTTCCAGATGGGCTTAGACAGTGCCGTTCGGCAGCTCCAAGAGAGCGGCTATCTGCCTGCCGACCTCCCCATCAATGCCATCCAAGTCAGCCGGGTCAAGGAGCTACTCCCTAAGGACTTCTTCCAGCCCTTTACTTAAATTTTATCATGTAATCTGAGCCGCCGGTTGGGGCTCTCTTTTTGTATGCTTCCGAGTCAATTATCAATGAAAAGCTTTTCCTTTAACGTGTTATTTTAGATAATGACTAAGCAAATGTGCTGATCGACTAGCCGGGTGGGGGATATGGATCACCTTAAACCCGACCAGAGAGCCGAATTAAGCGCAGGAAAAATGGTTGTGCAAGGTAGACGACTGGTTGATCTGACTGAGGGGTGTGGGTCGCCACACGCCCGGTCGGAGAACCAAATCAAGTTAGGAAAATGCTGTAAGTTAGCCTGATGGTTGGTCCGACTGAGGGGTGTGGATCGCCACACGCCTGGTCGGGGAACCAAGCAAGTTAGGAAAATGGCTATGTAAGTTAGCCTGATGGTTGGTCCGACTGAGGGGTGTGGATCGCCACACGCCTGGTCGGGGAACCAAGCCAAGTTAGGAAAATGGCTTTGTAGGCCTGATGATTGGTCCGACTGAGGGGTGTGGGTCGCCACACGCCCGGTCGGGGAACCAAACCAGTCTATAAGTATGTTAGTTAAGCTTCCCAGGCTTCTGGAGGGACCAATCTTCCACGTGGGCCGCCACGCTTCCGACCGGGAACCAATCCAGGCTTCCGAGTGGGCTGACGCTTCCGGTCAGTCGCCGACTCAGGCTTCCAAAGGGAACCAATCTTCTGCGTGGGACGCCACGCATCCGACCGGAACCGCTTCAGGCTTCCGGATGGGCCAATCTTCCACGTGGGCCGCCACGCTTCCGACGGGAACCAATCCAGGCTTCCGAGTGGGCTGACGCTTCCGGTCAGTCGCCGACTCAGGCTTCCAAAGGGAACCAATCTTCTGCGTGGGACGCCACGCATCCGACCGGAACCGCTTCAGGCTTCCGGATGGGCCAATCTTCCACGTGGGCCGCCACGCTTCCGACCGGGAACCATCCAGGCTTCCGAGTGGGCTGACGCTTCCGGTCAGTCGCCGACTCAGGCTTCCAAAGGGAGCCAATCTTCTGCGTGGGACGCCACGCATCCGACCGGACACCGCTTCAGGCTTCCGGATGGCCAATCTTCCACGTGGGCCGCCACGCTTCCGACTGGGAACCATCCAGGCTTCCGAGTGGGCTGACGCTTCCGGTCAGTCGCCGACTCAGGCTTCCAAAGGGAACCAATCTTCTGCGTGGGACGCCACGCATCCGACCGGACACCGCTTCAGGCTTCCGGATGGGCCAATCTTCCACGTGGGCCGCCACGCTTCCGACCGGGAACCAATCCAGGCTTCCGAGTGGGCTGACGCTTCCGGTCAGTCGCCGACTCAGGCTTCCAAAGGGACCAATCTTCTGCGTGGGACGCCACGCATCCGACCGGACACCGCTTCAGGCTTCCGGATGGGCCAATCTTCCACGTGGGCCGCCACGCTTCCGACGGGAACCATCCAGGCTTCCGAGTGGGCTGACGCTTCCGGTCAGTCGCCGACTCAGGCTTCCAAAGGGAACCAATCTTCTGCGTGGGACGCCACGCATCCGACCGGACACCGCTTCAGGCTTCCGGATGGGCCAATCTTCCACGTGGGCCGCCACGCTTCCGACCGGGAACCAGTCCAGGCTTCCGAGTGGGCTGACGCTTCCGGTCAGTCGCCGACTCAGGCTTCCAAAGGGAACCAATCTTCTGCGTGGGACGCCACGCATCCGACCGGACACCGCTTCAGGCTTCCGGATGGGCCAATCTTCCACGTGGGCCGCCACGCTTCCGACTGGGAACCAGTCCAGGCTTCCGAGTGGGCTGACGCTTCCGGTCAGTCGCCGACTCAGGCTTCCAAAGGGAGCCAATCTTCTGCGTGGGACGCCACGCATCCGACCGGACACCGCTTCAGGCTTCCGGATGGGCCAATCTTCCACGTGGGCCGCCACGCTTCCGACTGGGAACCATCCAGGCTTCCGAGTGGGCTGACGCTTCCGGTCAGTCGCCGACTCAGGCTTCCAAAGGGAGCCAATCTTCTGCGTGGGACGCCACGCATCCGACCGGACACCGCTTCAGGCTTCCGGATGGGCCAATCTTCCACGTGGGCCGCCACGCTTCCGACTGGGAACCAGTCCAGGCTTCCGAGTGGGCTGACGCTTCCGGTCAGTCGCCGACTCAGGCTTCCAAAGGGAACCAATCTTCTGCGTGGGACGCCACGCATCCGACCGGACACCGCTTCAGGCTTCCGGATGGGCCAATCTTCCACGTGGGCCGCCACGCTTCCGACTGGGAACCAGTCCAGGCTTCCGAGTGGGCTGACGCTTCCGGTCAGTCGCCGACTCAGGCTTCCAAAGGGAACCAATCTTCTGCGTGGGACGCCACGCATCCGACCGGACACCGCTTCAGGCTTCCGGATGGGCCAATCTTCCACGTGGGCCGCCACGCTTCCGACCGGGAACCAATCCAGGCTTCCGAGTGGGCTGACGCTTCCGGTCAGTCGCCGACTCAGGCTTCCAAAGGGAACCAATCTTCTGCGTGGGACGCCACGCATCCGACCGGAACCGCTTCAGGCTTCCGGATGGGCCAATCTTCCACGTGGGCCGCCACGCTTCCGACGGGAACCAGTCCAGGCTTCCGAGTGGGCTGACGCTTCCGGTCAGTCGCCGACTCAGGCTTCCAAAGGGAACCAATCTTCTGCGTGGGACGCCACGCATCCGACCGGGAACCGCTTTAGGCTTCTGGATGGCCAATCTTCCACGTGGGCCGCCACGCTTCCGACTGGGAGCCAAACCAGGCTTCCGAGTGGGCTGACGCTTCCGGTCAGTCGCCGACTCAGGCTTCCAAAGGGAACCAATCTTCTGCGTGGGACGCCACGCATCCGACCGGAACCGCTTTAGGCTTCTGGATGGACCAATCTTCCACGTGGGCCGCCACGCTTCCGACCGGGAACCAGTCCAGGCTTCCGAGTGGGCTGACGCTTCCGGTCAGTCGCCGACTCAGGCTTCCAAAGGGAACCAATCTTCTGCGTGGAACGCCACGCATCCGATCGGGAACCGCTTTAGGCTTCTGGATGGACCAATCTTCCACGTGGGCCGCCACGCTTCCGACTGGGAGCCAAACCAGGCTTCCGAGTGGGCTGACGCTTCCGGTCAGTCGCCGACTCAGGCTTCTGGAGGGTACGACGCGTCAGCCTGCGTCCCGTCCAGGTATGACTTGCCTTGTGTGGCCGACCGATAACTTCGGTCGGGAGAGCCTTTCGTTATAGATAGAATGCTGCGTTTTACAAGATTACATCACTCTAGGGCTCTCTGTACATTTGCAAGTGTAGGGAACTCCACGGTCGGTCAAGCCTTTTTCCATGTTCATCCTCCAAGTAGTAAGCGCCTGAATGCAATTTCTCTACTACCTTGAAAGGCCCGCCCCACTGTGGTTGTAATTTGTTCACATCACCGACCGGCTTTATACGCTTCCAGACAAGGTCCCCGGCTCGAAACGAGCGCGGCAACACCTTCTGGTCGTATCTTTGTTTCATACGCTGACGGTACACGAACATCCGGGCGGCCGCTTTTTCCCGGACTTCCTCAATGAGGTCAAGCTCTAAGCGCCTTCTTTCGTCATTCCCTTCGTCGTAGCTTATCCGCCGGTCAGATTCACAACCGACCTCGACCGGCACCACCGCCTCGCTGCCGTAGACTAGGTGGAAAGGCGTCTGCCCGGTCGCTTCTCTGGGTGTGGTTCTGTTTGCCCAAAGGACCCCGGGCAGCTGCTCTACCCAGTTGGTTCCTGCATGGTCCAGCTTTGTTTTGAGCCCTCTCAAGATTTCCCGATTGGCGACTTCTGCCTGGCCGTTGCTCTGTGGATACGCCACAGATGTAAAGGCCTGCTGGATGCCGTATTCCGAGCACCACTCTTTGATTTTCTTCCCTTGAAACTGCCGACCGTTGTCAGAAACCAACTTGTGGGGGATCCCGTATCTGCATAAAATGTTTTGCCACAAGAACTTAATCACCGCCTGCTCGGTGATCCGAGCCAGCGCCTCTGCTTCCACCCATTTAGAGAAGTAATCCACCGCGACCAACAAGAACTTCTTCTGGGCGGGAGCGAGCGGAAAGGGACCTACAATATCCATGCCCCATTGGTCAAACGGGCAAGAGACCGCAGATGTCTTCATTACTTCGGTCGGTCGGTGTGGTAGGTACTGGTGTTTTTGGCATGAGATGCATGTTGCGGCCAGCCGGTCGGCATCCTTCTGCAAAGTTGGCCAATAATACCCGGCCAACAGAGCCTTCCGGGCGGTGGCTCTACCACCCGAATGAGTACTGCATACCCCCATATGGATCTCACGGAGCACATAATCTGCGTCTTCACTGCCAAGGCATTTGAGTAACGGCCGGGCGTGAGCCCGTTTATAGAGGACATCTCCGACCATGGTATATTGCACGGCTCTCTTTCTGAGCATCCGAGCTTCCTCCCGGTCGGATGGTACTTCTCCCCTGGTCAAGAATGCAATCAATGGAGTTCTCCAATCGGTCTCCAATTCGATCTCTGTTGCTGCTCGATTTGCATGACGAATAAGGCATGGCAGGCCGGCCGAGGGACCACCCAAGCTCCGACTGCGCTAGCTAATTTGGCTAGCTCATCCGCTTTCAAGTTGCTTTCCCGAGGGATCTTCTGTAAGAGTACCTCCCTGAAACCCGCCTTCAGCTGTTCATAAGCATCGATGTACTCTTGCAGCCGGCTGCTGTTGACTTCGAAATTACGGCCAGTTGCTGTATGGCCAGTTGCGAATCTGAGTATAGCCACACCCGAGTGGCGCCGACATGCCGGGCGGCTTGCAGACCGGCTAGAAGTGCTTCATATTCAGCTTCATTATTAGTCGCCTTGTGTTCTAGCCGCACGGACAGGTGCAGCCGTTCTTCTTCGGGTGAAACCATGAGAACGCCGATTCCGCTTCCTTGTCGAGAAGATGCCCCATCAACGTACACCTTCCATACGCCCTCACTTCATCAGGATGCCATTCCGTGAGAAAATCGGCTAAGGCTTGAGCCTTGATAGCCGGTCGGGGTTGATATTGTATGTCATACTCACTCAGCTCAGTTGTCCATTTGACTAACCGCCTGAGGCGTCTGGATTAGTGAGTACCCGACCCAAGTTACTGTTAGTCAATACAGTAATTGGGTGAGATAAGAAGTATGGTCTGAGTCGCCGGGCGGCTAAAATAGTATGTAGCCCAATTTTTCGAGTGTCGTGTACCGACACTCGGCTCCTTTAAATAAGTGGGCAAAGAAGTACACCGGCCTTTGCTCCGTTTTTTCTTGCCGGGCCAACACCATGCTGCCCGAGTCGGAGGAGCCGCTAAGTATACATATAAATCTCATTCGGCTCCGGCCGGGAGAGTGTCGGTAGCTCAGAAGATAAGCTTTCAGCTCCTCGAATGCCTTGTCACATTCTGCGTCCCACTGAAATTTGGTGGCCCGGCGTAAGGTCTTGAAGAATGGCAGACCCCGTTCGGCTGACCGGGAAATGAACCTTGACAAGGCCGTTATCGCCCCATCAGCCTTGAGCTTCTCTGAGATTCCTTGGAGCGGCATCTCCATGATGGCCTTTACTTTGCCCGGATTCGCTTCGATTCCCCGCTCGGTCACTAATAGCCGAGGAACTTCCCGCTTCGAGCCCCGAATAGACATTTGGCCGGATTAAGCTTCAGGCCGAACCGCCGTAGAGTCTGGCAAGTTTCTTCAACGTCGGGGATTAGTTCTTCTGCCCGGGCAGTCTTGATCAGAATATCGTCGACGTATACTTCGACGTTACGCCCCATCTGTGATCGGAACACCTTGTTCATCATTCTTTGGTAGGTGGCCCCCGCATTCTTGAGGCCGAACGGCATGACGGTGTAGCAGTAGGTGCCGTCAGCCGTGACGAAGCTAACCTTCTCCTGATCATAGCAGCCAGCGGGACTTGGTGGTATCCCTGGTACGCGTCCAGCATTGATATGAACTCGCTGCCGGCCGTCGAGTCTACCATTTGATCAATCCGGGAAGCGGGTAGCAATCTTTCGGGCAGCACGATTAAGGTCTCGGAAATCAATGCATACCCGCCACTTGTCGTTGGGTTTGGATACCAGCACCACATTGGCCAGCCAGGCAGGGAACTGGACCTCCCGGATGTGTCCTGCCTCCAATAGTCTTTCAACCTCCGCCCGGATGACTTTATTCTGAGCGGCGCTTGGTCCCTTTTCGCTGCTTCACTGGCCGCGCACCCGGGTGCACGTGCAATTGATGCTCTGCTACTTCTGGCCGGACTCCCTTTAAGTCTTTCGCCGACCAGGCAAATACGTCTTGATTCCGAGCGAGGGAGTCATTAGGGATTGCTTCAGCTCCTCGGAAAGTCCTGCATCAATTTGTATCTTGGTATCTCCCGCCCGGGCAAAAGTTGTACCTCTTCTTTGTCCTCCCTCAATTCTGCCCAGGGGAGGCTTGCACCATGTTGCAGCTGCTACCTGCCCGCCTTGCTTTCTGACCTCCCGAGCGGACATCATCAGCGTAGCAGCGCCGGGCCACGGTCTGATTGCCCTTCACCTCGCCGACCCTGTCGCCGACCGGAAACTTCACCTTGAGGTAGTAGGTGGAGACTACCGCTTTGAATTCGTTGAGAGCTGGTCGACCGAGGATGGAGTTGTAGGCAGCTGGCGCATCCACAATCAGAAACGTGGTCCACCGGGTTCTCTTGAGTGGCTCTTCTCCAAGTGAGACGGCTAGCCGTATTGTCCGATCGGCCGTACTTCGTTCCCCGTAAATCCGAACAGGGGAGTAGCCACCGTCTCCAGCTGCGATAAGTCAATTTGCAGTTGATCGAAAGCTCGTTTATATAAAATGTTTACCGAGCTGCCGGTGTCCACAATGGTGCGGTGGACTTCGTAGTTGGCGATGACAGCCGTGATGACCAGCGGGTCGTCGTGCGGCACCTCCAATCCTTGTAAATCCTGGGCCCCCAGCTGATTTGGGGCCCTTGAGCTTGAGAGGTGCTGACTCCGACTTGGTGAATTTCCAGTCGGCGCACCTGCGTCTTCCTGGCTCGGTTGGAGTCGCCTCCGGTCGGGCCGCCGGAAATCACATTGACGCCTCCTCGGACGGCGTTCTGGTGATTTGCTTGATCTTCGTCAAGTTCTCCGCCTCTTCCTGCTCGGGCTGAGGAAACAATTGCCGAGCGGCGGGGGTATCATGCCTTTGTCTTTGTTGGGCTGTGGCTCCCTGACCACGCCCACGCCCTGCGGGGTTTGTCGTCCTTGGCCCCTGCCGAGTGGGGTCCGAGCTCTGCCGCCCGCTCGGCAGTCTTCCGTGTTGTGCGTGTTGCACTGGTGAAACGCACAATACGGTGCCCATCGGTTGGGCCATTTCCCCTGTGCCACCTGCACTTGCTGGGGTCTCATTCCCGGCCGATCAGCCGGTCGGGGACTGCGAATCGGTCCTCCTGGCGATCTGTTGTGTTGAGGTGCGGGTTGTGGGCTAACTATTACTTCCTTCCTCCGGGCGGCTTGCGCTTCCTCTACGTTGATATACTTAACAGCCTTCCCGAGTAGGCTGTCGAAATCCTTCGGTGGTTTCCTGATCAGGGATCGAAAGAAATCACCCTCTTGAAGCCCTTGTGAGAAGGCGGCGATCAGCACTTCGGGCGTGGTGTTGGGCACCTCGATAGCTACTCCATTGAACCTCTGGATGTAGGCCCGGAGTGATTCTTTCGGACCTTGCTTCAGCGAGAACAATTGAGGCTGGTCTTATGATGCCTCCGACTGCTTGCAAAATGTTGCAGGAACAGCCGCTTAACTTCTGCGAAACTCCCGATGATCCGCCCGGGAGTCCATCAACCATCGTTGAGCCTGCCCGGAGAGGGTTGTCAGGAAAGCGCGGCATTTGACGCCCTCCGGGTATTGGTGCAGTCGGGCGGCGCTTTCGAACTTCATGACGTGTTCCTCGGGGTCGCTGGCCCCCGAATACTCAGGCATGGTGAAGAATCGCAGATGCTTGGGAACGGGGTCCCCAAGAATTTGTGGAGAGAAAGGACTGTGAGTCGGGCGGGCCGCCACTGGGTCGGCCAACCCCTTCCCTTTATCGGGGCGCGCCTGATGTGCCCGGCTGGACGCTGAAGCTTCGGTCGGGGCCGATTGGGCCTCGTTCCTAAAAAGTGCTTGGGGAAATTTAGGAATGAAGGGGTCGGGCTGAACAGCCATACCTTCCGCATTTCCCCGTATAGAGGGCCCAGGGAGTCGGGCTCCCTGACTACCGGTTGGCGGATGCGATTGTTGTGCCTTCTGTGTCCGGACAGCCATCAGCATTTCGTATTCTTCTGGCGAAAGAGTAACCGTCAGTGGATTGGGGTTTTCCATTCTTCGCTCTCGATCAGACAGCAAAGCCCTTCTTCTAGCGCCAAATTGATCCTGTCGCCGAGCGCGATGGAGCCGCAACCGGATGACGGTGTAGAGGCGTGACGTGGACGATGACTGGATGTCCTCGCGCAGAATGGCAGCGGGCGTAGGGTGTCCTTCGAATGGTAGGAAGCAGGTGCCGCCGGATGAACCCTCGACCGGATGGAGGTGGACCTGGGGAGGAAGATGACCGTTAGCAACCTAGCCGGGAGACGTCCCGGCAAGGCACTCCGACGGTCAAGTCAGCCCTCCGATGAACAAGGAAAATAATGAAGTACTGAAGACAAGAGGTTTCGCGCGTATATGTGTGCGTACCTGCGAATGAGGAGAGGAGTGGCTTATATAGCCGGGGAAAAGGACCAATTCTGACATGTGTCAGGACCTTCTGACAGGGTCAGAAGATATGGTATGGTTAGGTCGATTTGGGTATGACCTGTGTCAGGATTCTCTGACAAGATCAGAAGATATGATATGGTTAGGTCGTTTTGAGTACGACCTGTGTCAGGCTTCTCTGACAGGGTCAGAGGATATGGTATGATTATGTTGATTTGTAACCAACACTTTATCGTATACTGTTTGTCTTATGTGAGGAAAGAGACAGGTTTCTGTAAATCTCGGACAGGCGGCGCCGGTCAGAGAGTGTCAGTTCACACGAGTGGTGACAGCCTGCTATCGGCAGTTGGTGCAAGTGCATTTTGTCTTTATCCCAAGGTGATTCTGAGAGAGTGCCCGAGTGGACACAGGGACGGCACGCCCGGCTGGATATCAAGCCTGTGTAAAGGACTGCCGGGCGGATGCACTCGGATGAACGAGTGTAAGCTTTAATGCGGTCGGCCAGGAATACCCGGCTAGACGAGGCATGTAAGCCTTAATGTGGCCGGGCGGAAATACCCGGATAAACGAGGCGTGTAAGCCTTAATGTGGTCGGCCGGGCTTGACCGGCCGGATGAACCGCCATATTTATTCTAACCAACCGCCCTGAGCCCGTCCGGCCGACGGGGGCCCTGGGCCCGGCTAGGGTGTCAAGCTGGCTACCCGTACAATGACGTGGACCCCAAAACTGGCCAGGTCGTTTGCCACGCTGGCTGCCCATATGATGCCAAAGATAGGGCGGGATCAACGCCTATGGACACGGCAACTTCTCCGAGAACTACAACTCTCTTTTACCATCGGACTATCCGACAACGGTCGGAGATAATTAGATTAAATTGAAATTACACCATCTAAGTTCAACTTATCTATTGAGTAAATTGATAATTTTAGACTCTCAAACATGGAAAGAGCTGTTGTGTGGAATGACTGAGTTGGTTGGAAAATTTGAGCGGTCTTGTATGTTAAAGTGTAGACTTTCGAGTGTAAAGTTCGAGACTCCTAACAACAAATTTTCAAGTACAGACTCCCGACTGTAGACTTCTGAGTACAGATTCTCGACTGTCGAGTCCATGTGTAGTCTCTTGACTTTTGAATGTAGATTTTCGAACCCGAGTGCAGACTTAAAGTGTACCCGAATCCAAGTAAAAACTCCTGACTCCCGAGTCTGAGGGTAGTTTTCCGACTTTGAGTGTAGTTTTCCGACTTCTGAGTCCGAGTGAAGACTCTCGTTAGAGTGAAGACTCTCAACTCCGAGTGGGTACACTAGTGACGGAATGATCGAATCTCTCTCCTAACCACTCAAATTGACTTCTCATCTATAACCATGAAAATTGACCTCTCATTGTGAATTTCTTCTACCCTCCTAACCACTCGAATCTTCTTACATACAATTCCAACGGGCCAAGTCCTCTCAGAAAGTTGTTGAGGTTTGTGTAATACAATTTATTTAAAACAGATTCATCCTTCTTCGACTGTTATTTGAGGTTATGATAGATATCCATTTCCTAAGATACAACATAAGAACCACTTATACAATCAAACACTGGTTTCTCGTGACGAACTGAGAAAGTATTCGATCGCTACTACGAGCAAACCACCAAGCATAAATGCACAGCGGAGAGAAGATTTGGGAGAATGAAGGCGGAGGAAAATCTTTACTATTAGCTCGCTAGCTCTTACTTTTGGTCATAATCTTTTTATATAGGAGCTTAGACTCTTACAGTATTCAATGGCTAAATTAATATAATTTATTGCCCATTAATCCGATCCGTACAACTAAAACGTTTGGAGATTATAGATTCTTCATTAATCATTGATTAATGCATATGTTATATTTGAGCAACAAGCAGGTGGTAAAACTTTGGTTCATTCGCTTGAGAAAATTTACCTCGACCAGTTCGACATTCAACGCGCACAGGTCGTACTTGTACATGAGTCAACTTGGTTCAGTATAAATCTAACCTTGGATTTACACCCTCTTGCATACCAACGCATGAGAGAGACTTTCTTTCCATACATTTGTTTACAATTAACATGTTTGTGATTCAATATAAAACCTCCCCTTAACTTTATTCTCTTTATTCTCCTTCTTTGATGATATAAAAAAAATTGTTAAGGGAAAAACATAGAAAAAAATTTCTAAATTATACGAAAAAAACATTATCTTTGTAAAAATAAAAGAAAATTCATTCGAAAAAAATCTTTAAAAAATAAACATTATCTTTGAAAGATAGTAATTTTTGAAAAAAAAATAGATTTCTTCATCCAAAATAAATTATTATTTTTTTGAGTTTGTGAAATTAAATCAAGATTCATTGAAAAATTGATTTCATTAAAAATCTATTTCGAGAAATTTTAAATTTAAAATCTCGATTTTTGATAGAAAACTATCTCTTAATCTGAAAATTCTGTAAATATTTATGAACATTTAAAAGTATCATATCTGACTATAAAAAAGTTTCATGAGAAAATAATTTTTCATTGGATGCGAAATATTAATTTCTTTATAGAAGCATAAATTTTTGAAGATAAATATTTAAAAAATGAGTTTTGACTTAAAAAAATTCTTAATAATTTTTTAAAAAGTTAAAATCTAATGGCTAACCTTAAAAAAAATTCAGTTTTTCACAAATAAATTTTAAAGTATTTTAAATTTAAAAATTCAATTTTTGATAAAAAATTCATAAAAAATTATTTAACAATCAAAACATTCTGAAAAATTTTTTATGGATAGATACAATTTGAATCTATCACAAAAAAAATTTAAAACTTATTAAATCCAAAAAAACTTTGAGATATTTTTTAAACAATATTAAGAAATTTCAATAATCAATAAAATGCACAAAAATGATATTTAACAATTCAATATCGATTTTGGAACCCAAAATAAATTTCTACTACTGGATTGATCAAGTATTTGAGTGAAATATAATTTTTAGATACTTTTATAATTTGATTCTATGATTTCTAATATACCAATTTATTCCTTTATAAAAATTTCAAAAATTTGTAAGTTGAAAACTGTTTGAATTTGAGCATGCAACATTCTTTTATAATAGATTTATTTGATCTTTCATTTTTGCATTTTCAACTTGAATTTTGTCAAACTGGTCCAATGGGCATGCATTTGCTATGTTTAATTTTAATTTAAGGTTATCCTATTTCAAATTTGCGTACTTAGTTCGTAATTTGCATAGGGTTTCACTTAACATTTGAATGACATCATATAGTTGAGTAAGAAGAATATTACGTATCTCACTCATCGAGACAAACTCGTCATTTGATGCTCCCTCTTCATCAATGCTCATCTCGGATAAGCTTTCATTGTCTTCTTCTTCTTGGTGCCTTGCCATTAGTGCAAGACCGACATACTCTTCTAGTTCAAATTCTGAGAATGAACTCCACATCGCCTTGAGGTTCTTGTGCTTGTTTCATCTAGATTTTTTCTCCTCGTCTTTTTCTTTATTTTTCAATCTCGGACAACTATCCTTGATGTGTCCTTCTTCTTGATAGTTGTAGCACAGAACCTTCCTTTTCTTACAAATTAGCTTTGTTGCCTACTTCTTATTAAAATTGTTAGATCTAAAGAATTTTGAAAATTTTCTTACCATGTATGCTTTTTCGTCTTCGTCGGGAGATGTATTTGAGTCAGATTCATTTTTCTGAGCTTTCAGTGCTAGGTTCTGATTTGATTGCTTTTCTTTTCTCAATCTTGCAGTACTTACCTCATGGTCTTTCGAATTGTTGTATGAGTCTACAATCGAATTTCATTCTTGCTTTCTTAGAAAAGAGTTCAAGGTGTATCTGATTGAGTTTCGATTTGAAACCAATTCACTAAATTTGGTGAGTTTGGTTATTAGTTCCTTAATTCTTGCATGTAGCTAAGCGACAGTTTCTCTCTCGTTTATCTAGAGGTTTGTTAGTTGATTCCGAATCAAACCCCATTCTGCTAGCTTGTCTTCTGATGTTCCTTCGTAAAACTCCAAAAACCTTTCCCAAGCTTCCTTGGCAGAGTGGTGGACGCTGATACGATTGACTTCTTGTGGCGGCAAAACACTCAACAGAAGGAACTCTGCTTTGTCATTGTCCATGAAGTTTGTCTGCTCCTTTTTGCTCCATAAATGCTCTTCTTTTTCTTCTCTACTGTGATTCTTAGGTGTTTCAAAATCATATTTTATTGTTAGTAAAATATCAAAATTGATTTTAAAATATACCTTCATTTTGGGGCTTCCAAAGCTCGAACTCCCCTTTGAACTTTTGTGGGTAGATGTTCGATCCAATCATTTCTTTGTTGCTTCAGGTGGAGGTTAGTCATTCTAAAGTGATCTCGCACTAATATCAATTGTCAGATAACGTTGGACCGCCAAGAGGGGGGGGGGTAAATAGCCTTGAAAAATAAAACTAATTCTCTTGCTTTCTACTTTACCATAGACACACTATTAATTTAAAGAATAACATACAATTAAGAAGGGGCACAAGAAATTACTTTGGTTTACAGTTTGGGTGGTTGATAATCTGAGACGATGAATGCTCAATAGAATTTCTCCTTTAGACGAAGGCGAAGTAGCCTCTTATAATCGTTGGAAGCACAAAACAGAATTAGAAGATTAGTACAGAGTGTGTTGTCTAATTCTAAGTTCAAATGACTCTATTTATAGCCTTTAGAAAAACCTATTTGTTGATGATGTGGCATATCTCGAGTGCCTGGAGGTCATCGGACAGTTGGAGTCAGTCAACCCTTATCTGCATGCCAACGAGTATCGACAATGGTTTGTTTGCGATAAGGCAGCCCACTACGGGCACCCAAACCAGCTCTAGGGGCCTAGAGTCTGGGTGGTTGGGGTCCAGGCCCCCAAATCAGCTCAAGGCTCCAGGAGTCCGGGCGGCTGGATCTTGGTCAACCCTCGATTGACCAATTTTCTGGGCGCTTTGGGTGTTTTTGATCGTCCGAAGTTAAGCTCACTCAATCCAACTTCCGACCTTCTCCTTGAGGAGACTTATTCCCTGGCTTCTCGTCCCTCGGACATCACGCATGTCCTTCTCGCTCTTCCAGTATATTTTTCTGTAGCTTCTCGTCTCTCGGTGCATCGAGCCCGTTGACTCCGTTACCGTGCAGTCCTTGCTTGCTGCGTCTTCTACTCAACTTCTTGTGCTCCTAAATTCCTGCATATTTAGACATAAGGTATCAAAACATAACAAGCTCAAACTTGACTTAGTTGACCACATTGAAAACTATTCCGAGGTACTTACAGAGTTACGATAGATGTAACAAATGTCACTTTGATCCTATGTTGACATGATTGATGGACCAGATTGGCTACTAATACATTTTCGATAACAATAGTAAATTTGAGGTCATACGGTTATTTTTGCCAAATATATTTATAAGATTACACGTATAGATCAAATGAGAGATTGTTGGATCATTAATCCAATATTGACCTTATATGTGAAATAATTATGTGTTGTGAGCTATTATATTCAGTTAAATCCAATTAGGGTGTATTTGATTGGGGGTTATCGTTGATAAACTTGGTTATCAACCCAAGAGTTTATAATTGTTTGGTTTAGGTAATGAATGATTACCAAGTAATCAATCATACCCACCTCATAAGCAAATGTCAGACAAACTCAAAATGCGATTGCCGCCAAAATGTAAGGTTTTTAACCATTCCGAGTTTAATAGAAAAATGTTTCCAAAATTATTCTCCCTTCGTTTTGTCTTCCTCTACGAAAACCTTCTCTCCGACTCATTCCCCACTCTTGCCTGCGACGTCTCTGCATCTAGAATGTATGGGGGGCGCTTGGTATATATTCGGTAATGAGAATGACAATGAGTTTTCATTGAGGGGTTAATGGCAATGGAAATGATTACTGAATTGATGATGCTTGGTATAAATACTGGAATGAGTATAATTACCATTGATGCTGCTTGGTATGAATAAAAACGTAATGGGAATCAGAGAAAATTTATAATTTTATCCTTACTAATTAAATACATGACAATTTAATTGTTTAAATTTTTATAACAATTAATTTATATGCAAGTATAAAATAGTTCAACATATCCAAAATGTAATTCCTGCAGTAAAATTGTCTACGGCAAAATATCAAAATATGCAGTAAAATTTATATGCTAGTATCTGAAACGTTGCTAGAAGGCATCGTCCGATTCTACACATGGTGGAAACGTTGCTAGACGCCCTCGAAGAACAATTTATTTACACATGGTGGAAATGTTGCTAGAAGAAGACACTTCATCATTACCGATCTCGTCAAATTCATCTGAAACATGATGTTGAGAAAGGTCACAATTTGATCCAAGGGATTCACCAATATCTGAAACCAAACCAAAGTAATTAATGAAAACTAAAACGAAGCATCAAGATCAGAAACTATATACTCGCCTAAACAAATAGCACAAATACCTTTCATCATACCAAAATTTATGTTGCCTATATAAATATGCAAGAAGGCATCGTCCGATTCTACAGATCAATTTTGAGTTATGGTTAACTCCCTAATATTATTCAAAATTGGCACAAATCAGAAAGCAGGATTAAACTTTTGTTTGCCTGAAACATTTAACAACGGTTGGCATACATCTTGCAAAAAGAACTAGCCAATATATATATGCTTAATTTTGCCCAGCTGGTTGAAACTGAAATCATCTACAAATTGAAACAATACAGTTGTATAAGCACATGGCCCATATTTACATTTGCAACACCAGCAAATATTACATAAAGTCATGCTAACTTAAACTCGTAAGAGACAAATCATCTTCAGAAGAATTACTTCTATCATCCTGTGAGACAATTGAATCAGCAGAAAGATAGACACAGCTACTTCGTTTTGCCTAACAAAGATCCATATGGCCTCGCTCCCTTTTCAATAAGAAATCATGAGGATAACCATCCAGATTAGAACAATGAGGAGTTTGTATCTTTGCACTAGTTGGCACAGTTGTTTCAATCAACCTGGTTCAACGACATAATCTTTATTGCACTAGTTGGCATAATCTTTATCACTAATTGTTTCTACAGATCTGGCAAAAGTTGGCACAGTTGCTTCATTTTAATAAATTACCATGCAAGAACCAGAGTTATCCTTATCATTCTAGTAGTCAAATTCAAACATTTGTTTTTCATCAAAGTAGAATAAGTAAAATCGAGTTGAATATAAGCAAAATCAACGTCAAAAGCAATCAGAATCTTACTGTGTTTCTTAACTATGCTTGATGTTACAAATATTTGTTTAAAAAGTTATACAAACACAATTCTACAGCCAAATTTGAACTAACCATTCCATGAATTCACATAGTTACGATATAAGACAAATGATGTTCAACTTATGAAAGCAGATCATTACAAGCAACTGATGTTCAACTCCATAATTATCTCCAAAATAAACCATCGTCAAAGTATTATCTCTAAATGACCCGATTAAAAAAGTATATTCATCGCAAGCATATTACAAGCAACTAAGCACAAAATCTCCAACTTCAGAGGGATCCAAACTGAATAATAACTCAACTTTCACAGGATCTTCACAAATAACTTGAGCAGCCTTGTACTTGTTCTTACCACTAAATCTATACTTATCCAACATCTGAAGAACTTCTGGCATTTTTGAGGATTTGCCTTGAACCCAAGCTGACATTGACTCAAAGTGTGAGCTAACAGTTTGCATAAATCCTTCAACCCGATCATTGAGTAACTTGAAGTCAGAATCAATATTTTGCTCAGCTGAAATCTTTGCTCTCTTCGAAGCTTTTTGAACTTTGTTAATGGATGATTTATTTTTCTCCTTAGAATGAGATGCCCTTGATGTAACAGAAGGTTCTTGATGTGACATCGAATCAACTTCAACTCCTTCATATATAGGTGAATTATCAACTGATATAGTCAACTCAGCATCCACATCAGTGATGTTTTGTGCAGCCATTGTAGGATCTTCCGCAACAAGGCCTGTTGCTCTGTCTTTGCCATACACTATTTCTAGCTCCGAAAAATAAGAGAATGATACATTGTACAGACTTTTGGCATCATTGTGATTCTTTCAAAAAGAAAAACATAACAGTTAATTTAACATATCCATAAACGACATTATAATTTGAAAAAACCAATAATGACTAACACACGTACTTTAATCCATTCAAGATACCATGTTTCTTCATAAGCTATCTTCTTTTCAACACCATTCCAGGTGCAACCACTTTGTCTACACATTTCATTGATAGCGTGGAATAACATCATTCCAGGTGCAACCTCCAACTTCTTATACCATATCACACAATATCCTGAATGTTTTCCTATCCATTCGAAGTTTACTAATACTTATTTCATCGCTCTCTTTTGTAAGGCTGAACATCCATTCCACACATGCAATCCGTTTGTCCTCCCTACTTTTTATTTGACGAATCCTACTTCGACGATATGTAAGTATTGCAATTTGATAAAGTAGAACCATCAAACAAACCATGATCATTTCATACATATTCCATAAAGTGCACATTAATCTACGTCTTCTATACTTAAATGGTGGTCGTGCCATGATTCTATAAAATTAAATAGAAACCCATTAATATGATAGAAATGCCGATTACTATTACAGAATGCATAGAATTACCAATTAATATGATAGGAATCCATACAAATGAGATAAATCAATCCATACTAAAGATGAATAATTGACAGAATAACTCAAACAATTTAGATATTTCTCCTTTGCTTTTGAATAATAAAATCTGAAAAACTTCCAGTAGAGTGTTCTTGAAATGTCATGTGATGCATAGGTCAGGTACTAGTGATGAAGTGTGAGCATCCGCTAATAAAAATGTCCTTGAAGATATGTGTTAGGAGAGGCAGGCACTAGTGATGATGTCAAAATAACATGGTATCATCTACTTGGATGACAAAATGTAATTCAGAAAATGCAGGAGATATTGCTACAGAATTGGAGGGTTAAAACTCACCGAATTGGGAGGCTGAAATGTAAACACAAAAAGTTGGCAAGAACTTCCAAGATTAATAACAACGATTTACAAGCCAAAAGCCAACTAAAACAGAACTTCCAAGATTCTGTTTACCATAATAAAACAGACTTCCAAGAGCCATGCAATTCGTTGTAAAGTATTTTCTTTTACCATAATACACAACGATTTACAAGCCAAAATAATTAAGAAGAGAAAGCAAATGGTTTATTAGGTTATCAACTCCTGTCGGCAGACAAGAAAATTGTCAAAGATTAAGCAGAGGCGAGGCGACAAGAAAACTGTCAAAGACGAGAGGACGAACAAGCCAAAATAATTAAGAGAAAGCAATGGTTTATTAGGTTATCAACTCTTGTCGGCAGACAAGAAAATTGTCAAAGATTAAGCAGAGCCGAGGCGACAAGAAAGCTGTCAAAGAAGAGAGGACGAACCAGTGACTCTTGAAGCAGAGGCGGCAGCGACGAGAGACCGTTGCTCAAGGAGGAGACGCGAGGTGGGGAGGGGGAGAAGCGGCGCCACCTTGAGAAGGAGGGGAGACAGCGCGATGGGGAGACGAGGCGACGCGATGGGGAGGGGGAGACTTCGACGCGCGGAGGGCTTTACCGTCTGCGACAAAAAAAAACAAATAAAAGGGGGAATGAGTTTAGTTATAACCAGGGGTGGATATGATATCAAATTAAGGATATCAAAATCATACACTAATTTTGATTCCCATCTACCAAGCAGCATCAAGCATCAGATATGGGAATGAAACCGATTTCATTCTGATTCCTTAACCCTAACCCCTCCCAGAGGGAGTAAATCACGATGAATGCTGGGCAAGTGAGGCACTCAGGCGCGAGGGATTTTTTTAAACAGCAGCCAAAGTTTTACCCCCCGCGCATGCCGTCGACCCTCGAACCCACGCCCTCCGATGCAAGCGGCGAGTAACTCACCAGCTGATCCAGCCCGTGGGGGCCGGTTCCCTCCCATAGTGCTAGGCTACGCTGGTGTCACTAGCTACAACGACTCATTCATACGGGGAACCGACTATATATCTTGTGTGATCTGGAGCGAAATGTAGAGGCTCGCCAAACTCTATCTCCCCTCCAATGCCTTCGAGGCCCATCTCGTCGGATCTTGACGAGTTGGACTCCCTTGACGAGACGCTGAACCTCTCCCGCCCATAATCGCTTCTCTAGAAAAATCCCCAACACTCTCGATCGGTGACTTGCCAACCTGATGATCAGTGGGGGATCGTTGACGAACTAGGGCCCAACGACATTCCTAAACAATCCAGGGGTGTCTTACTGTTGATCTCCTGCGAGGTGGAGCTAGTGCCAATGGTAGAGGCACCCGCAGCATGGTGCAGGGTTCCACGGCAACGACGGATAAATAGGTAGCGAGGGAGATGAGTGGGGTTGATCGTGAGGGAAGCAAACGGGGTTGATTATGCTGAGTTTTATTTAATTCATTCTTAAAAATAAATCAAATGTCAAGCGGGGTTGATATATATATGCTGAATTTAATTTAATTTAATTTTAAAAATTAATAAAATATCAAATTTATTTAGTCAAAAGGTATTAGAATTAAACCAGGGGTAATATAGTATATGTTAAATTAGGTTAAAACATTACTTAGGATTAGGATTGAATCAAATAAGAGGCTAATTAATTAGGGTCCCGATCGAATCGAATCACAAGGTTCTTGGATTTCTTTGTTTATTTTTGACGAGCCGATTCTCTTCTGTATTAGTCAGAGAAAATAACTGAGAGAATTTTAAAAAGAATTAATATAATTCAGATCGCATGAGATAAAAGTAACAATGGATTCACTTTTGTTTTTATAATTCTCAATAAATCAATTCTTAATAATTAAACATGTAAGGTCTATTATTTATGTGAGATCGATGTTTATTGCATGTCGATAATTATATTGTTATTGTTCCAACGTATATATATCATGTTCGTGGGTAATCAAACTAGGTGGCCTTCGTACGTATAGTGTCGTCATGTCACTTGGAATTGGATCGCTAGCTCTCCTGGTAGCCGCCAAGGAATAAAGCATCAGCGTCTTGCAGTCCAAGCATTGACAGGAATACCTAGCTCGTTCCAGTAACTGCACCCGTTGCTCACAGATGAGGAGGAGGCTTTCTCCAATGGGGAGACCACCTGCTCGATGGAATTCCTCTCGGGGAGAGGCACCTGGGGATATTACGTACTGAGGGAGCGGGAGCAACCCGTCGTTGGGTTGAAGTGGTTTGACATTGACGAAGTTGAATTCGGCGCCACCAAAAGCCTCGATTTTGATGGGCAGGGTGAAGAGTGAGGACCGGAGGGGTGGAGCTGAAGTTTGCACTTTCCATGACCTGCTTCTTGAGCTTGGTGTTCTAGTAGTTCTTCATCGTTGTCCGTTCTTCGACTCGAAAGGCCCGGGCGAAATAATAAAATGAGATCTAAATAAATTTTTAATAATATATAATTCATCTATAATGACTTCTTTTAACATTTCTATTTGCAAAAATTTTCTATAATATTATTTGTTTCAAGATTTTCGAAAATGTCTTTCTCAATATATAAAATTGCCAATCTATTTAATTTTTCTTGGGATATTGATGATCTCATATATGTTTTTAATAATTTTAATTCTAAAAAATTTCTTTCAGCCGATACTACTATAATAGGTATAGTCAATAAGATTCTATAAGAAATTGTAATATTTGGATAACAATCTACACTTTGAACAAATTTAAGAATATCAATCGCAGACATTATCATATTTGGTAAAGTCATTTTTAATATTTTTAATTCAGTAAATAAATCATCTAACTCAACATCTAATGAGTCGTTATGATTAGAATAGATTTTAAATTGACACAATATTTTCTCAATTCATCATCATCTAAATTTCTTAATGTTTTGGAATCAAATAAAAAACCAAATACATTTTAAGGAGTTTTCATTTGCTCGAATCTACATTTTGAAGAAGCAATTGTCATGTCCACAACAACAACATAATAATCAATTCTAAAAGACTCTTTTAGTGATAAGGAAACTTCATCATCTTCTCTTTCATTAAATTATTTTTTCCTAAAATTACTGTGCTTTATTGTAAATATTGGCTCTATGTTCATATTTAATGCAAGACTCTTAGCAAAAGTCAAACTTGTAACAAAACCAACATTCCTATGCTTTTCAAAAAATGAGATCACACCTTCTAGTTGTTTCATGGCAGAGAGTCAATGCACATAGATTTTCATTGTAATTTCTTACTCATCATATTTATAGCAAATAAGAAATCATACCAAATGACCATACCAAATAAAAATTCAAAATTTTCGATTGAATTAGCTAAACTTTCAGCTTCACTTATTGATTTTGCATCATCACAAATATTACTTAATTCAAGTAAAACTACTTTTAGTTCCGCAATTTGAAATCTAAGAGCTTGAACACTTTTAATATGGCTTTCCCAACGAGTATTCGACAAAGATTTGATGGTTAATCATTTCACATTATTAAGCAAATTTTTCCAAGGAGAACTTGAAAATAATGTATTTAAGCGTTGCACTACTCCAAAAAAAGAAATAGTTTTAACACAAGAATGTGCCATATCATTAAGAGTTAGATTAAGACTATGACAATCACATGACATATACAACGCTCTTGGATTTATTTCAAATAACCTCTTTTGAACTCCTTGGTGTTTTCCTTCCGTATTGGAACCATTATCATTATAACCTTGACCTCTATTATTTTCAATACTAAGATCAAGTGATTTTAACATATTTTGTAATTCATTAAAAAGTCCTAAACCAAATGTATCATCTACTTTTAGAAACTCTAAATAGTAGTCTATTTTCACTTTATTACCTGACATATTAACACATCGTACTATAAAAGTCATTTGTTCTTGATGACTTATATCTGGGGTACAATCAAGAATTATTGAAAAATATTTTGCTTCTTTAATTTTATTAATGATAACACTTTTAACATTATTAGCTAAAATTGAAACCAACTCATTTTGAATTTTATGACCTAGGTAATGATAATGAATTTCATTATTTTGAATACGTCTAATATGATCTTGCATCACATAATCAAATTCAACAATCATTTCAATCAACCCTAAAAAATTTCCATTATTGTCTTGATGAAGTTTTTCATTAGATCCTCGAAAAGCCAAACAACGTTTAGAAAGACATTTTACAGTTGCTAATATTCTTGTGATAACTTGTCTCCAATGCTCTTTTCTTTGAAAATTTCTCATTGTAGGTCTTTATCAATTGTTAAATTTTTATCTAATCGTATTTTTAATTCATTCCAAGTGTTCATATTTGTTATATGTTCAATAGAATTTTTATGTTCTTTAAGTCGTTCACTAAGATGTTTCCAATCTCTTAATCCATTCTTTACTAATGAACTTCTATTGTTTTCAGATTTAATTTTTAAATAAAACAACTTGCAACAAAAGCAATAAACTTTATCCACATATTTAATGTAAACCAACCACTTTTGGTCTCTTATTTCTCCATTACTTAACTGTCTAGAATAATGAGCACAAGAAAAATGCCTAGAAGTATCGTCTAGAAGATATATAATATTCATTGCTCTTATAGGCCCTTTTTCAACTAAAATATCACGTGCATTGTTATCAAGATTATCCCAATTTCTTGGATCATATATATCAAGTGAAGAAATAAATTCTTCATCAATGTCAATATTCTCATTATCTACCCTACTTAAAACATTTTCATGCTCATTCAAATTGATTGCCCGAGGTTCGACGTTACTCAACCTCATTAATTATTTTTTTTTTTGTTAAGAAGCAACATACACAAACTTAATTTAACTGAAATGAGAATGCTAAGATAGTCGTGTGAAGATATTTGAAAAATTAAAATAAAAAAACCACTATTATTTAGATAGAGGGTGTCCGACAAGAAGAGTCAACGACAAGAGAGACAGGATTCAAATCCCCCACCCCCCGACTCTTGGCACCGTATCCTACCTAGGTTATCAAAGCATCAGAGGGGGGAGGGCATCAAACAGAATCTAGGAGGAGCCGACAACAATAGTGAAAGAATCCTCGCACGCTCTTGGCGGCGTGTTCGACCTAGGTTGTCAAAGCCACAGAGAGGGGAGGGCATTGGGCAGAAGCTAGGGCGAGCCAACGACGAGAGCGACGGGATCCTCCCACACCCTCCTGGTGATGCATCGACTTGGGTTGTCGATATTGGACAAAAAGTTAGAGATAGTTAAGCTAATTGAAATTACATAATTTAATTTCAACTTATCTGTTGAAAAACCTGAATTGATAATTTTAGATTGCCAAGTAGGGAAGGAGCTGCTTAGAATGACAGAGTTGGCTGAAAAAATCGAGTTGCCTTGTATGCCAGAGTGCAGACTTCCGAGTATAAAGTCTAAGTGCAGACTCCCGACTCCCAACTACAGACTCCTGAGTATAGAGTCCCGACTCTCGAGTGCAGAGCCCCGACTCCCGAGTGAAGACTCCCAAGTTGTAGACTCTTAAGTGCAGAGTCTTGACTCCCGAGTGCTAAATCCCGACTTCGAGTGGAAGAAAGAGTTGTCGAGTGCAGACTCCTGACTCCCGAGTCCGAGTGAAGACTCTCGACTCCTATGTCTGAGTGAAGACTCTCAACTCCCAAGTCCAAGTGTAGACTCCCAACTCTGAATGGAAGAAAAAGTTATATTGAGTCCTGCGTAATGCAGTTTCCTTAAAACAAATTCATCCCATCTATTTCCCAATATGCAATGACAAACCGTGATCTCCACCAAGCACAAGTGGTCACGACGAACTGAGTGGTACTAGAATGCTATCATGGTATTCTGCCGAGCAAAAAATGCACGATAGGGAATATGAGAGAGAGAGAGGAAATACAGGTGGATGGTGATCCTTTTATTTCTTTTCCTTTTATCCCTTTTGCTGTTACTCACAACCTCCTTTTATAGGAGCGCTCAACCCAACTGGAACGACCAAGTAATGGTCATTCAACGTTGAGTTTAATGGTAGTCGTCTGCTATTACTGATTAGCTAGTATCGCTGAGAGGTTACAAAATCATCATTAACTTCAGATTTAATGCTTCTATCACACTCTTGATGAGATAGCAAAAATATATTCACATAGTAAAACATCAGTTCGTTACTTGAGCAAATTTTACCTCGATCGATTTGACATTTGGCATGCGCAGGTCGTGCTCATACACGAGTTAACTTGGTTCAATGCAAATTTGGGGCATGGATTTACACCCCTCCCGCGCACCCACTCATGAAAGAAAACCTCTTCCCATATATTTGTTCACAACTAACATGCTTGTGAATCAATATAAACTAACCAATATGCCTTGACACTCCAAAGTAGGACTAAAGTCCAATCTCTTTCATGTCCACCTCATTTTCATTCACTTATATCCAACAATCTGTTGGGACCGGGTGCATGTCGACAAGGATACGGGTTCGTAAAATTTTTAAATTTTTACGTGCAGCGGAAGAATTAGCATAAAATAATTTTATAAATTATTTTAACCAAGTATCTAGCATGCAACCTTATGATGTGTTGACATAATCATAAATTAAAACATTGCGGAAAGGTAAACTAATTTACTTTGTACCTCGCGTAACTCGAAGAAAGGAACGAGATCCAACCGTAGCGTCCCTTGGGAGCTTCGCCTCTATTCGCGTCCACGCCGAGTTCTCTTCGGGATGACTTCGCAAAGCCACGAGTTTTGTGTCGACGAGAACTACTAGATTCTCTAAAAGCACAACTAGAACAACAAGAGAAAAGAATGGAAACTAACCACCAAGAATCGGAATCGAATTCCGAGAAGGAAGGAGATGTGATCCGCTTCTTCTTCTTCTTGGTTGGCTTCTCCTTCTTCTTGATAGCTCACGGCATCCACCCTAGGGTGTGCTAGGGGCGCCGGCCCTAGGTGGGATGAAGGGGAGCCGACCCTAATCCTATTAAGGGGCGTCAGCCCTAATGGGGAAGAGAGAAGAGAAGAGAAGAGAATAAGAGAGAGAGGGAGCTTCCAATCTTTTGATAACTCAATTATCAATTAGCAATTAAAGGCTTGCCTTTGGTTCCTTATATAGTTGCTTCTCCCTTGCTAAGTCTCCTCTTTAACGGAATTTTACATAAGAAATTTATCCTATAAATTCTCTTATTAATTATTCCGTTTAAACCAAGTTTTATTATAACTAACTTTATAATAAAACAAATACCTTCTCTCCTTTTATTATGGAATAAATTTTATAAGAAATTTATAAACTTTCTTATTATGAAAAAATCAATTCATAATTGATTTTATAAAATTAAAATAAACCAATTCATGGATTATTTTAACTTCCATAAAAGAATAAATTTCTATAAATTTTTTTATATAAATTTCTTTATACAAATTTATTTATCCATAATTTATAAAATAAATCGTGCTAGATCTATTTTATTAATTAAACCAAATAAAATGGTTTTCTCCCTTTAATGTGGCCGGCCAAACCAAAGAGGGTGGGCACCCTCTTTGGCCGGCCATTTCAAGCCCCACCAATCGCGAATTAAACTCATTTAATTCGCCCAACAAGCCTTCAAAAGACTTAGCCAATTTTAGCTTCCATTGCGCCTCTGATTAACTCAGATTCGACTTATTTCTCTTGATCGGAAAATCCAATTTTAACTCGTTTTAAATCCCTCGGATTACTCGTAGTGCGTGTGACTAAATAGGCTTTCGATTTATGTTGGTCGTCTATAATCAACTAATTATAGAACGATCATGAGTGACACCTAGTAGTACATCATGACCCCCAATTAATCGAAAGATCAACGGTTTGACCTCAGAAGTAATTCTGAAACCCTTCAGCAGCTCTAATGAATCGTGCCCCATTCCCTTCACACCTTATACCCACTTGGTTCAGGACATGGTCTGTTTGTGTCAGTCCCCACTAGACTGACTACGTCACACCTAGCCCAAGTAGTGTCTTTCTCGTCCTTTGGATTTCTAATTACTCTCATGTATTTAAGAGACTCGCACTCTAATCATGATATACTCTGGCCAGAGGTTTTGAGTAACAATCGACGATAGGCCTGGGTATACATCTCCTCGCAAGGAGTGGTGAATCCTTTGTAGGCTGTTCAAACATCTTCGGGCACTTCGGCTTATACCCAATCATCCTGGGTCCACACCTCCTTGGAGATGCTTGCTTAAGATGTTAAAGTATAAGTCTCCATGACCAAGATGACTTGAACACCGCAAGTCAAAGGAACATCGCACTTAAGCTGCAGTAAGAACTTCATTGACATATCTACATGTAGATTCCCATATGAAGTCTTACAGCTAGTCACTCCAATGAACTAGTTCCCTTAACTAGCATCCATGTTTATCTCCGGACATCCCAATGTCACCAGCCAGTGAGAATCAGCTGATTAGAGAATAACCCATGCTAGTCTCAACAGAATTGATAGTGTCTGTTTTTATCAATTCATCGACTAGGGATAATTTCAATACTTCACAATTGCACATTTAGAGATAATCACTAGTTGTGATCCCATCACAAATTCTCTTATGCTGTGAATTGTATTGCGGACATTCAGTAGATGAGTTTAAGATCTCAATCAAATACACAAACATGTATACTCAAATAGTGAATTATCATTTATTAGAATAAATGTTTACAATCATAAGGTGATTGCCTTAGGACACTTCTCTCATATTACTAACAAACTCCCACTTGGCCTAATGCCAATCGCTACGGTATCCAATACCACAGGCACTAACATGACCCTCAAACTTGCTTTGAGGCAAGGCCTTAGTTAAAGGATCTGCTATATTCCTTTCAGTGGGAACTCTCTCAATTTGTATGTCATTCCTACTTATAATCTCTCTGATCAGATGATAGCGTCGAAGCATGTGTTTGGATCGCTGATGAGACCTTGGTTCCTTCGCTTGTGCAATAGCTCCATTGTTGTCGCAGTAAACCGGCACTGCTTCATCAATGGTTGGAACCACACCAAGTTCTGAGACAAACTTCTTGATCCAAACTGCTTCCTTTGCTGCTTCCGAAGCTGCGATATATTCCGCTTCCGTGGTAGAATCCGCTACGGTGTCTTGTTTGGAACTTTTCCAACTTACTGCGCCTCCATTCAAAGTAAATACGTATCCAGACTGCGATTTGGAGTCATCCTTATCTGTCTGGAAACTGGCATCTGTATACCCACGTATTACCATATCTCCTTCTCCATATATTAGGAACACATCCTTAGTTCTTCTTAAGTACTTAAGGATTGTCTTGACAGCCGCCCAATGATCCATCCCTGGATCAGATTGGTATCTGCTCGTGACACTCAGAGCATATGATACATCGGGCCTAGTACATAACATAGCATACATGATAGATCCTATCGCGGATGCATAAGGTATCTTATTCATGCAAATCCTCTCGTCTTCTGTGCGCGGACACATAGACTTCGAAAGGTTGATCCCATGCCTGATGGGAAGGTAACCTTTCTTGGATTCCGACATGCTAAACCTTTTTAGCACTCGGTCTATATATGTAGACTGCGAAAGACCAAGCAACCGTTTTGATCTATCTCTATAGATTCTAATCCCAAGGATATAGGTTGCTTCTCCCAGGTCTTTCATGGAGAAAGTTTTGGACAACCAAATTTTAACTGTCTGTAAAACTGATATATCGTTTCCTATAAGTAATATGTCATCGACATATAACACTAGGAATACGACTGCACTCCCACTAACCTTCTTGTACACACAAGGTTCGTCAGGATTTTATGAGAAATCAAACTTTTTGATTGTCTCATCAAAACGGATGTTCCAGCTCTTAGATGCTTGCTTCAGTCCATATATGGATCGTCGAAGCTTGCATACTTTGGTTTTATCAACCGATGTGAAACCTTCAGGTTGTATCATGTATACATCCTCAAGCAGGTTTCCATTAAGGAAAGTTGTTTTCACATCCATTTTCCATATCTCATAATCATAATGAGCTGCTATGGCTAGGAGCATCCGAATGGATTTAAGCATAGCTACTGGCGAATAGGTTTCGTCATAATCAATTCCTTATTTCTGACGATATCCTTTTGCCACTAATCTAGCTTTAAAGGTAACTACATTACCTTCCATGTTGGTTTTCTTCTTGAAAACCCACTTGCACCCTATGGGCTTAATCCCTTCGGGTGGGTTAACCAAGTCCCATACTTGATTTTCGTACATGGAATCCATTTCCGACTTCATGGCCTCAAGTCAATTGTCCCTTTCTGAACTTTTCAGGACATCTTCATAACTGATAGGTTCATCATCGCTTATGAGTAACACGTTGTTCGATTCACTTACGAGAAATCCGTATCTCTCTGGAATATTGCGTGCCCTATCAGACCTACGAAGAGGTGGTGTTGTTTTAGGTTCAACTGATAGCTCATCATTATGAATTATCGGTTGTAGGCGCCTAGACTAGGTGTCTCTGTAATGTCTATTGGAGTTTCTTGAACTTCATCAAGTTCAATGTCACTCCCACTGTTTTCTTGTAAAAGAAATTCTTTTCCAGAAATACAGCATGCCTTGAAACAAACACCTTTTGCTCCAAGGGATGATAGAATTGGTAACCCTTCGTTTCCTTAGGGTACCCAATAAATAGACATTTATCAGACTTAGCATCCAATTTGTCTGATATAGTCCGCTTTACATAAGCAGGACAACCTCATATCTTAAGGTGAGTTAAGTGAGGTTTCTTACTGTTCCATATCTCATATGGAGTAGTAGAGACTACCTTGGTCGGGACTCTGTTTAGCAAGTAAACAGCTGTCTTAAGTGCATAGCCCCAAAAGGATTTTGGAAGAGTTGCATGGTTCATCATGGATCTAACCATGTCCATCAAGGTTCGGTTACGCCTCTCAGATACACCATTATGCTGTGGTGTATACGGCGGAGTCCATTGGGACAATATCCCATTGTCCCTAAGATAATCTTGAAACTCTTGACTTAAGTATTCACCACCCCGATCTGATCGAAGTATTTTAATACTTTTGCCAAGTTGTTTCTCTACTTCATTTCTGAACTCTTTGAATTTCTCAAAAGCTTCAGATTTGTGTTTCATCAAGAACACATACCCGAATCGTGAGTGATCATCGATAAAGGTGATGAAGTAGCTATAGCCTCCTTGTGCTAGAGTTGACATTGGTCCACATACATCGGTATGTATTAGACCAAGCAATTCTCCCACTGGATTACCTTTTCCAGAAAAAGGTAATTTGGTCATCTTACCTCTTAAGCATGATTCGCATGTATCAAATGAACTGGGTTCAAATGTTTCCAAAATTCCACATCGGTGTAATTCGGTCATGCGTTTCTTACTTATATGGCCAAGACGACAGTGCCACGTGTAGGAGTCTATTCGATTATCTATTCGAGCACGTTTGTTGCTAACTTCGATATTGAAAACGTCACTGGATAAATCTAACGTGTAGATGTCATTGCACAAAGTTCCATTCCCATAAAGAACGCCATTTAAAGTTATGTAACAACAATTGTTACTAAAAGTTAAATGATAATCTTTTTCATTCAAACATGAAATAGATACAATGTTCTTTATTAACGAAGAAACGAAATAACAATTATCCAATTCTAAGGCACGCCCAGTTGGGAGCTTTAGCAAATATGTTCCGATGGCAACAGCAGCAATCCTTGCTCCATTTCCAACCCACAAATTCGCTTCTCCCTTGACGAGTCTTCTTCTATTCCTTAGCCCCTGTATGTCATTACATATATGTGAGCTACACCCAGTATCAAGTACCCGGGTATTTGAGGAAATAGAGTGACATTCAATAACGAAGATACCTGAAGAGGATGGGGCATCGGATGCCTTCTTCTTCAAGGACTCAAGATAAACCTTGCAGTTTCTTCACCAGTGACCCTCCTTGCCACAATGATGGCAAGTTCCTTTTGGTTTCTTTTCAGTCTTCTTGGCCTTTTTCTTCTTCCCTTTGTTCTGTTCCTTGGCCTTCCTCTTAGAACCTTTCTTCGAGGAACCAACTAACAGTACCGCCTTTTGATCCGGCTTTACAGAAGGCTCCACAGTCTTCAGCAGGTTGAGCAACTCAGGAATGGTGGTCTCCAGTTTGTTCATCTGATAGTTCATCACAAATTGTGAATAACTCTTGGGCAAACAACTCAGAATTAAGTCAATACTTAGTTCATGATCCATTGCAAAACCGAGTGCGCTCAGTCGCTCAATGTACCCCAACATCTTTAACACAAACTGCGAGGCAGAAGTGCCTTCCTGCATCTTAGTGGTGAAGAGAAGTCTGGAGACTTCGAACCTTTCGGATCTCGCCTGCTCTTCAAACAACTCATGAAGATGGAAGATGATGGTATAAGCATCCATATGCTCATGCTGCTTTTGCAGCTCAGGTACCATAGAGGCTAGCATGATGCAACTCGCAAGTTCAGAATCGGTCACATGTTTCTGATAGGCCAACAATTGGTCTGGAGTTGCATTCTCTGGAGGATGGGTGGGAAGTTGATCTTCAAGGACATAAGCAAGCTTCTCTGCCTTAAGGACTATCCTTAGGTTTCGAAGCTAGTCCATGTAGTTTGGCCCAGTCAGTTTATTGGTGTCCAAAATGGAACGCAAGTTTAGAGAAGACATGATCGAGTGATTATCCTAGAAATACAAATTGAGCTTATATGAGAAGAATGATTAAAGAATGTATCAACATACATAAATAAAATCCTATTTATTTTTCAAATTGAATAACCCTTTTTATCAATTCGGGAGATCGTAGGAACATCTCCAATGTAACACCCCAAATTTGTCAATGTAAAATCATGACAATGCATGAAAATGGTTATAATAAAATGATATGAATTTCATGCAATCACATGCCAGGAAATGTTATGAATGCATGAAATATTATATTCATGAAATATGATTATCATGAAATATTAGCATGAAATATTATATTCATGAATATGGAATATTAAAAATATTATGAAATAATATTTTTGGAATATTATGAAATATTCTGAATTCATAAAATATTATTCATATTATGAAATTTCATGATGGGCTTGGTTTATTGGGCTTGGAAATGAATGGTGCTAAAAAGAAAGTGCAAAGTGGAGGGAGCAAGGATTGAACCTTGAACCTCCTAGTTGCACTCTCCATGTCTTAACCACTACACCAAGCATTGTTTCTTGTGAGAGAATAAGAAACATGCTTGTTAAGTGTGTAAGAGTGAAGAGACATGTCTTTTCATGAGAGAAGTATAAATAAGGGAGTTAGAATAACTTCCTCTTTTTTTTATCTTCTTCCTCACTCTTCCAAAACCGAAACCCCATTGCCCTCTTCATTGTATTTTCGAAATTTCCAACCCTAGGATTCTAAACCTAAGGCAATTTCAAGAAGGAAAGTTTAAGTGCCATTGTTCTCTACTAAGTCCAAGGAACACTAGAGAGAAAAATTGGAAGAAAAGGGTGTTCACATACCCTCCAAGTGTAGGGTACCCTACGGTTTAAGAGAAGGCGAAATTTCCAGCGCTAGGATGTAAGAATTCTCTCGCCTGCAGTATAATGGTTTATGCATGATTTCCTTGTGTTCTTGTTTTGGAAAAATGGGAGTTCTCCTTTAGAGGACTTTCGGCCACCCTAGGAAAAAGGTCCAAGAGAAGGATTTTAATCACACCTTGATGCATGCTAGTACTCCTAGGGATTTTATACATATATGTGTTGTTTCCAAATTTTTGGAAGGACAAAAAAATAGGGTTTAGACCCCTACAACTTTCGGCCACCCCCTTGAGGGGAGGTCTTGGTTCCTTTTGTTACATGATTATATCCCTTAAACCTTAAGGTATATGTGTAGGTGTTTTCTTAATGATGTTATGTACAAATTCTAGGGTTTACCCTTGTGTAGGTTTCGGCCAAGACCTAGGAAAATAGGGTTAGTGGATGCTAACCTCACTTGAGGGTTAAACCATGTTTAAATTGTTAACATGAAATATACTAGAGGTGTTTGTAAGAATGCTTGAATGAATGCTTGGTGGGAAAACCAAATTCTTTATTTGTATATTTCGGCCAACCCTAGTTCTAGGGTTGGGAAGTACCTAATGAGACCATGAAGCATGCTAATACATATGTGATATGTGTATAATTTATGTGACTTATTTTGTTGGATGTAAAAGCATGCCTTGTAGCCCATGGGGCACCTTGATGATATGAGCATGATGTGGTTGATAATATGCTTTAAAAGGATACTCTATTGAAACTGGGATCAAGAGCACCCGAATGCGTGGTGTGTCCCTAGGGGATCAAGAGCACCCGAATGCGTGGTGTGTCCCTTTGAGAAGTGATTAAAGAGTACCTTTAGGCATATACATATATGAGTAATTGCATGATAAATTACTTTACTTTGAAAAGTTGTGTACCCGACTCGGAAGGGGGTCGTTAAACAAATCCAATGCACATGTTAAGGTCATGGCAGTTGGTAGGACGGAAGGGTCCTGCTCTAATTAGATTGGTGGCTCGCTACCCCAATTTATTAGAGAACGCGCATGATATGGTGGTACTACAACTGGGCCCTAAATGATGATATGTATTTTTAAGTACTTACCATTATGGAACTTTTTGAAAAACATATTGTTTCTTTATGAGATAAACTTGTTCTGTAAGTACTTAGAGATATTTGATGTAATGTTTATGATGCTTGATGAGATGCTTATGATGCATGATGCTTTGATAAGATGCTTATGATGCATGATGCTTTGATGAGATGCTTATGATGCGTATAATCTTGTTCTATTCTGATTACTGTGTACATGATATGATGTATTGATGTGGATTTTGCGAGTAGGCCCGGATTCTTACTAAGCATGTTTTGCTTACTAGTTCCTGTTGTTTTTTTTCTTATGCTGCAGATAGCGGTAAGAAATACTCGAACTAAAGGAAGAGGCAGAGGGAAGGTTGGAGGATGTGTGTGGTGATGGCTCGGGAAAGAATAAAAGATTCTATCTACCTTGTTTTATCTAGAATCTAAACTGCTTCCCTATGAAATTGTATTGTTATACTCTGAACATGTGGTGACTAAGTTAGTGACATGAAACCTATGTCATGCTAGATAAATAATATTTAATTTTATTGTATGCATATTAGGTGAAATGCTATAGATTTTCTATGTCTGTTTCTTTGAATGTTTCTTTGACATGTATCTAAGACTAGACAACTCATACTATATTCTTACTTAGGATTCCATGCTATAGTGTGTTAAATGATTTTTTTTCCGATTAGGTTGTAAATGCATGTAGATATAAAAGAAATGAAAAATCTTGCTTGGTAAATTAGTCTGTAATGAGCATGCTTACTACACTACATGTAATGTAATTATTTAGTTTTGGATTATACATGTTTAACATGATATAATGATATGAATGTATGGACCGTAACCCCACCTTAAGGGTAGATATAAGGTAGGGCGTTACAAGTTGGTATCAGAGCAGTTTTCCCCTCCACCACACACACATCAAGCTTCCTCCTGCCGCTTCCAAGTAAGAAATCCTAACTCGCTTATATTATTTCATGTACAGTAATGATAGAAATGGAGATGATTAATACTTGTATAACAAGTGAAGATAGAATTATGCTTATGTAGCATTTACTGTCTATATGATAGATATGGCTAGAAGGCGTAGTACTAGGGGTAACGAGACAGCACCCCCACCTGATATGATGCAAGTGATCACGGACCTACAGCGTCAGGTCACTGAACAACAGCAGATAATAAACACTCTGATGACCCAGCAGGGGAACACCACAACCCCACAGGGAAGTCAGAATGTGATGCCTACTGAGCCTCCAACTGCACAGGCACCCCCGGACACTCCGGTCCGAGGAGTCCGGCAGGAGGCCTATCTGATTCAGTGGCAGAGACTGTAGCCGGAAAAGTTCTCGGGCACCTGTGAGCCCTGGGACACCCAGGCCTGGCTCAAGATAGTTGAGAGCACAGTGGAATTATTAGACTGGCCCGAGCATGAAAAAAAAAAAATTAATGTGTCTCGTTCTGCCTCACTGGCAACGCCAGGATGTGGTGGGAACGGGTAAAAGCTAGAAGGTCAGTGGTCCAGATGAAGTGGAAGGACTTTGAGTCCGAATTTCTGGAAGATGTTAGAAAAGGTGATACCCTCTACCAAAATGCTACGTGCCGCACCAATCAGAGTCGCAGATAGGGAACTCTACTGCGATCTGATAGTGCTTGCTATGTCAGATTACGACATAATATTGGGCATGGATTTCTTGAATAAGTACGGCGCTTCTATCGAGTGCCGTAAACGAAGGGTTATCTTCCGACCCGAGACGGGAATTCTCTTTGAATTTATCGGTGAGCCGAAGAAGAAGACTGGCAAATCCTTATCGTCTCTGAAAGCAAGGAAAATGTTAGAGAATGGATGTTCTGGATTTCTAGCTCATGTGGTGGATACTCGTCCTACAGAGGACCCGAAGCTAGAAGACGTCGAAGTCGTATGCAACTATCCAGAGGTATTTCCTGACGACTTACCTGGGTTAGCACCTGAAAGAGATGTTGAATTTGCCATTGATTTGATTCCTGGTACTAACCCCATCTCGAAGGCACCATACCGAATGGCGCCGACTGAATTGAAGGAATTGCAAGAACAGCTACGAGAGCTTCTCGACAAGGGACTTATTCGCCCTAGTCATTCCCCCTGGGGAGCTCCCGTACTGTTCGTGAAGAAGAAGGATGGGTCGATGCGTATGTGTATCGACTATCGGGCATTAAACAATGTGACCATAAAGAACAGGTACCCTCTACCCAGGATAGATGATCTGTTCGATCAGTTAAAGGGAGCTACGGTTTTCTCTAAGATCGATCTGAGGTCTGGTTATCATCAAGTCCGGGTGAAAAATGAGGATATACCCAAAACTGCTTTCCGGACGAGATACGGACATTATGAGTTCGTAGTAATGCCGTTTGGAGTCACTAATGCTCCGGCAATATTCATGGACCTTATGAATCGGATTTTCTCGGCATTTCTCGACAGATTTGTGATCGTCTTCATCGACGACATCCTTATTTATTCGAGGACTTCTGAAGAGCATGCAGAGCACCTGAGTATAGTATTACAGATTCTTCAGAAAGAACAACTGTATGCTAAATTTTCGAAATGTGAGTTCTGGCTGAATCAAGTGTCATTCTTGGGACATATTATCTCCAAGGACGGAGTGATGGTCGACCCAATTAAAATTGAGGCCGTAAGTAACTGGTCCAGACCCAAGAATGCCAGTGAAGTCAGAAGTTTTCTGGGGTTAGCGGGTTACTACAGAAAATTCGTAGAGAATTTCTCTCGGATTGCAGCCCCTATGACAGCTCTTACAAAGAAAGATAAGAAATATATCTGGACTGACGAATGTGAGAAGAGTTTCTCTGAACTGAAAAGGAGACTGACTAGCGCTCCTATATTGACTCTTCCCGAAAATGATATGGGTTTCGATATGTACAGCGACGCATCCAAGCTTGGACTCGGAGCTGTGCTTATGCAAAATGGGAAGGTGATTGCCTACGCCTCTAGGCAATTAAAGGAACATGAAAAGAATTATCCTACCCATGATTTGGAATTAGCAGCGGTGGTCTTTGCACTGAAAGTATGGAGGCATTATTTATATGGCACTCAGTGCAAGGTCTTTACTGATCACCAGAGTCTGCGGTATTTCTTCACCCAGAAAGACCTGAATATGCGACAACGCCGATGGCTCGAGTTGGTCAAGGACTACGACTGTGAAATCTTGTACCATCCGGGAAAAGCCAACAAGGTAGCAGATGCTCTCAGTAGAAAATCTTGTGCTGCATTGTTGTCTTTATCAGCTTTGTCACGACCCTTAGGGGAAGAGATTATGGATTTCGGAATCGAGATTATATCGGGACAGCTTTCTACTCTACAGATTGCGCCGACATTATTTGATGGTATTCTGGAGAAGCAGAATCTTGATCCGAGTCTTCGAGGAATCAGGCAGAAAAGTCTCGAAGGGAAGGACGAGGGATTCCGGATTTCCGAGAACGGAGTTTTATATTTCCGGGATCGATTATGCGTTCCCGACGACTCCGATTTACGGACAAGGATACTTGAGGAAGCTCACAGCACACCTTATGCGATGCATCCTGGATCTACCAAGATGTATCAGGATCTGAAGGGCAAATTTTGGTGGTCCGGCATGAAGAAAGATGTAGCCCATTATATTAGCATGTGTTTGACCTGCCAGAGGGTCAAAGCAGAACACCAGAGACCTGGGGAAGTTCTGCAGCCTCTACCTATTCCCGAGTGGAAATGGGAGGACATATCTATGGATTTCATATCAGGGCTGCCTCGGACTACGAATGGATATGATAGTATATGGGTGATTGTAGACCGGCTGACCAAGTCTGCACATTTTCTGGCTATCAGGATGACTTATTCAGTTGAGCAATTGGCTCAACTGTACGTCAAGGATATTGTCCGACTACACGGGGTTCCTGACGGACCCAAAATATACTAAATTAATTTGTCACGAAATGTATGGGCTCATCAAATTTAAATATGAATAAAATGAGTGCTGGAAACCCTTTTTACAATCAAAAACTGAAAATGTAATATAGGGGCCACAGGTCGTATTTTTCTCGGGGCTAGTTGACGTTGTTTGATTTGCGCTTGTATTTAGGTGTCGTTCGTGTTTTCAGGTTTCAAATAAATCTGAATTGGGTTTGGTTGAAATCAAAAATGAAATAGCAGATAAAATGGAAAGAACTTAGCTATGAACTCAACTCAAGTCATTCAACCAATGAACTCAAACAAATGAGATTCAAAAATCAAATATGAATGAAGTGCACAGAAATTCGCATGGTGTAACGTTCAGAAATAAACAGAGGCAGAAATGGATGAATTCAGAGTCTGCTGAATGCCATTGGAAGCTGAAATCGAGTGCAATAGTTCACTGAAAAGTAAGTCTACTTGATTCCAATCAATGTTAACTCTTTACTTGATACAAAAGCAGGATTTTACAGCTTGATACGCAAGAAATGCAGAGATAATGGCTGCAGATACAAATGTGCAGAAGTGTAGTACAATTCATATTTCAGAACAAATGAACAAAGCAAACTGTATTCTAATGCATGGCAAGCCAGAACTGTGTCTAACTTGGCACTAATTCAATGTTGAGTTATTGCTTGATACAGGATGCCGGCTTGGAACTAAAGTGCAGCAACTAAATGATTAATTCAGAAACCTCTTAATGCAGAAATGAGTGGAGGAAATCTGATGTTGAAGTAGAATTCAGCAGTAATGAGAGCAAGGAGTGCAGAAATGAAGTCAAACCTTCAGAATTCGAATGTAGCATCAGTAAACACAGCTATAAACCAATTGATGCGCAGAGATGAGTGATTAAATTCAGAGCTAGGAAACCAATCAACTTAGACGCAACTGGATGCAAAATGGTGCACAGAAATGCAGAAATTCAGTGTAGAATGCAGAAATTCTGGATGCAGGGACACTAATTCAGTAACCATTCATTGCTACACTAAAACAAATGCTCAGAAAGTGAACTGATCAGTTTGGAAACATTGCAGAACTTGGCACAAACAAGAATGCAGATTTGCAGAAATAATTTCAGAATTTGATGTGCAGAAATGGAGTGGTGCAGAATTGGAGCTGAATTTGCATTTATAAAACTGATACGAATCAGTGAAACCAATTTCAGAATTGAATCCACGTGATTTGTGAAGGAGACAAGCTACAAAGTAAAAGCAAACAAGAAAACTGAAGCTAGCTTGATACACAATTTAGCATTGGGGAAGAACAAAACTGCTGCAGAAAACTCTAGTTCAGAAATAAGTGTTTGTATGTGCAGAAACTGCAAGCTAACTTCAGGAAACACTAAGCTCCAGAACTCACAAGCAAACTGAGATAGAATTACTGAACTAATATAGGAAGCAATTCGGAATTTAACTAAACTAACTGATATGAACTGCAGGAACTAAAAGTTGGTACGCAGGATGAAATGGCACGCAAGCTTGAAACTAAGTTCAGAAATAAATTGCAGCAAAACTATCTGATCTAAATACACTAGTTCATTACACAAACAATTTAGCTAATTAAAACACTGATTTAAAACTCTAATTTAAGCAAAAACTATCCCAAACCGAAACATTTCAGAAGCTAATCAGAATTTCAGAATTGAAGGTGCAGAAATGAAGTTACAACTAAAACACTGAAATTAGACTATCTAAGCTACTCCTCAATCTTCCCTAAGCTCAAATTCTTCTTGGTCGTCAAGCAAGAGCTGGCTTCGAACCCCTAGGCACAGCAAATCAGTGGAAATCAGATTGGATTAGTGAACTCTGCTCAAACTGCGCAAGCTGGGAATTTCCAATCCAACCGCTTCGATCTTCGTTTGTGGAGCTGCGATGGTGATTTGGGAACAACCTGAGGTCACTTGAGAACCCCTACAAGTGCCTCAGATCATCGGAAATGGACTGTGGCGAAGATCTCAGTGTTCGGACCACAGAGCCACCGAAACCCTCAAATAACTCTGTCCGGCGCGAATTCGAGCTTAATTCTCCAATCAAACTGACCTCCAAAGCTCCAGAAGATGATCTTGATGAAGAATCGAGGGGTCGCGCCCCGGAAATGGAGAAAATCGACTGGAAAACGAAGAAGAAACGGTGAAGGCTACTGTAGCGGCGGAGACGCGACGAAGGAGAAAGCCTGGGAAAATCTGATTAAATAGCTATCAATGGACGGTTGTGATTAATTTGAGAAATCCAACGGTTGATCTTCATCTGATCTGACCCAAACTTTGAGGATGTTGATCTGGGGTCAGGATCTGCCTTGTGGTAGCTCGGATCCTCCAGATATGCAACGGATGGTCCAGATCAACTCTATCTGTGATTGGACGCTCTAGAGCCCTCCTTGCTTGATCCAACGGTTGATCTAGCTCTGATTGGGATGAAACCTTCAGATCTTGATCATAGAGCTTGATCAATCCTAACCCTAGCTCGGATTGCTTCAGATCATCCCGGATGGCTCAGATCTAACCGCTCTTGAATCGGACGGCCCGGATTGATCATAGGCTTGATAATTCGATCCGGTTCACATCCGACTCAGGTTTGACCCAGTATACCCTAGGTCCAGGATCCTTTCATGCCTACAAAAATATATCAGAAAATTAGTGGCCAAATAATCCAAAAATATGTAATTTTGCAATTAAGTCCAAAATAATAGAAAATCCTAAAACCTAGGGTAAAATCACAATTAAACAATAAAAATATGGATCAAACATGGATTTTAGCACTTAAAATAATCAATAAAATGGTGCTTATCAACTCCCCCACACTTAACCTTGAGCGTCTCGCGAAACAACTAAATAAGTATCCCTTAGGCTCTCTTAAGCATAATTAGAAGCAAATGAAAAGATATTACCTAAGATTGTCAATTCTCATAAATCTAAGCTCTATGGATTAGTATCTTGTCCTTAAATCATCAACTTAGCCTTTTCATCAATCATGAGTCATTGAGATGAATTTAACTCTCTAGCCTTTCAGGGAAAATTTTGGTGGCTCTCTCCTAAGTTCTGAGTTGATGATGGAAGTGGAGCTCACTCAAACACACATGCTTCTTGCACTACCATAGGCTTGCTTATTATCTACTCTCCACCATTATTCATGATTAGGATCAACAACTATAAAAACAAAGGAAAACATGAAAAATGGTGAGAAATAAAATAAAGACTAAGAAAATGGAAAAATTGTGAAAAGTGGAAGACTTGAGTGCTCAAGGATGTTTCCAATGAACTTTGGCCTCTTTTCAGTCCCCTAGTGATATAAAAATGTGTGAAGTCAGATTTCGATAACTGCCTTTGCTTTGGATGAAAACTCCTTCCTTGGTTCAATGTGCCAATCTTCCTTCAATTGCGTGCCATTTCATTCCTTCTCTTTTCTCTTTTCCTTTCTTTTATCCTTTCTTCTGTGTTTCAATATCAGCTCCACGGCATCTTCATTGAAAAACTCTGATTTCAAAACAAATACATCACATAGTAATGGGAAAATCAAATGCTCCACTTGAGGTTGTGTCACTACACTAATTTTTTTCTGATTCTTTTCTCTGAAAAATCCAACCAACCACATTTTTTCTCCCTTGATCAGCAGTGGATTTGCCTAACAATTTCAGATACATTCCTATACCTACTGCCTTGGTTTATAGCCTCAAAAACTCAATTAGGTTGCAAGTTGGTATAAGCTGCCTTCATAGCATTTCCATTGGTTTTCCTCTTTCCATAACTGAATTTTCAGCTTAAATATCAACTTGCTGTTCTCCAAAACCTCTTGGGCTTCGAGTGGGTCTGTTTTGAGTCCTTTTTAGCATTCTTTGCAGCAGCCTTGTTAATTCCAACTCAATTCCTCTTCACTTCAATTTCTGCACTGCATACAATTCCTACAATAGCACTTTACTGATTTTTTTTTTCTCTGCTCAGAATTTCTGCTTTAATGTTCCAATTCAGCATCTAATGTGGCAGCTTTTCAAGTCACTGACTTCTCCAACAATTAACATCAAGAGCACTTGCTTCAAATAGTGGTGGAGAAGTCAAGAAATAGCCTTCGAAATTCAAATCAGCACATAAAGCTTTCCATTCTTTTCAGCAGCTTTGTTAATTCGAATTCTTCCTGATTTTGTCAGTATTTGGTGTTCTCAACACTCCTTAATGCAATTCCGAACTTGTTCCCTGATTCACAGCCTTGAAAACAAAATTCAGACTCATCTTGATACCAACTTGTGCAAAAACTGCTTCCATGGAAATTTTCTGTACAAATTCTCCTTAGCTCCAGGTTTTTCTCAGCTTTTCTCAGAAGCGTTTTCAGCTTTCAATTCCTGATAATTTCCAATTCTGATCTGAAACTCTTAGCAGTGGAGGTGCTATGCAATAGATCTAGTTAATACAAAAATTGCTTGGCACAGATTTTTGTTTAGCTCAGTTTTTCAGCTATTGCTTCTCAGATTTTTCCTTTCATTTGTTAACTGCCCACAGCAGCTCTCCTTTTGCTGCAATTCAGATTTTTCAGTTCTTTCCAGCTTATATCAGCTTTCGGCAGATTACAGTTTTCAAGTTGATCAATTTCGGCACATTTGAATTTGGCACAGCTTCCTTCCTCTGATTTTCAGCTTCACCTTGCACAGAATTCCTTCCTTTCTCTGATTTGGCACAAATGTCTGCCATGTTTCCGATTTTCCTGCTGCAAAATTCAGATTGTTTTCAGATGGTACAGCTTCAATTCTCGGCAGCTCAGATTCATATTCCTTTCAGCTTCTTTTCAGCTTCCATGATACAAAATACATTCTCAGCTCTTGAAACTGATTTTCTGCACACTGTTTTTGGCACAACCATTTCTGCATTGATGCAAATAATTCCAGCTTCAACCCTTCAACTTTTTCAGCCTTCAATTCAGATTGCATCCAGCTGGAATTCAGCTTAAGTTCAACTGCAAATTCAGCTTGTTTCCTCACAGAATTTAGACTTTGTCTCAACTTGTTCACTTCAAATCTGACACTCTGATGTTGAATAGCTGCATTTCAGCTTCTTTTCAGGTTTTCTGATTTTACTCAGCTTCTTTGCAGCTTTAATTCCAACTTCATCAGATTATACAGCTGCAGTCCAGCTTGTGTTCAGCCCCTCTTCTTCACTGCATTTTCTTAACTGCCCCCAGCAGCTCTCCTTTTGCTTCAATTCAGATTTTCAGCTCGAAAATTCTTATCAGAATTAGTTCCAATTCACATTGGCAATTCGGCACTGCATTACTGACTTCCTTCATCAGTTCCAATTCTGTTTGAGATTGATACCATTGTGCCGAAATTGCTTCATGGAGGAATGCAGAAATTCAGCAGCTTTTCATGGATTTTCAGCACTTGCAGCTTCAATTCAGATTGTATCCAGCTGGAATTCAGCTTAAGTTCAACTGCAAATTCAGCTTGTTTTCCTTTAATTTCCAGCTCTTTTTTTTCTTGAGTTCATAGCTGCATTTTCCCTCTGTTTTCGTTACAGATTTGATGCCTTTCTTTCAGATGTTATTTTTCTGCGTTTTCCTGCTTCACTTCAGACTTTAGCACTTCCCAATTCAGACTTTAGCAAAGTTTTACTGATTTCTTCCTCCATTTGTGCTACAAACTCCATTAATTTCATATTTTTCTTCATGGCACAGATTTCTTTTTTTTTTTTTTCTTTTTTTTTTCTTTTCAGCCGAATTCTTCTTGACACAATTCTGCCTTGGTTTCAATTCAGATCAACATGGCTGCAATTCATTCTCTAGAAGAATGGCCGAACACCTTCATTACATCTTCCTCACTTTGGCACAACAATTTCTTTCTCCACATCATTTCAGATTTTTTTTCTATTTGGCACAAACTGTTTTTGTTTCAACTTTGAGTGCCGAATTCAACTTGAGGTTCAACTTCCTTGGATCTTCAAATGATGATCAAGAATCTTCAATTATTTTCCATCTTTGACCACTTCTTCTCACTTGATCTTGATACCAAATTAAACTCACTTGACAAAAAATTTTTTTGAAAAATTGCCTCTTTGATACCAAATCTCTTCAAACCACTAGTCACTCCCCCACACTTAAATCTTTGTCCGTCTCGGGCAAAATAACATTAGAAACAAATCAAACAACAAGTCCAAAGAAAAGTGAAGGTAAGAGTAAAAAATAAGTAAAGAAAAAGGGATTGAACATGATTATTGCTAAAAATTGATGTGGAAAAGAAAATAAATGGATTAGCCTCTATAGATGTGATCCAATCATTGAAATATGGTTTTGAAAGAACCTAAGCAAGTTCTAGAGCACAATAACATATGTGTATCACAAAATAAGGCTAATCTCACTAGGTGCAAATGATTCATCTCAACTCCTCAATCAAGCATCTAAAGCAAGTAGTACTCAAGCATCCAAGATTTCATCCATTAGCTCAAATCCTAAGTTTTAACAATCAAATTTAATTTGTTTTCAGAAGACTCTAACATGCCATGGAGAATACCTAAAGGGATACTTTTATTTCTACTCATGCAAAAGTGCTAAAAGGAAAGACATGGTATTTACAACGTCTATTTATTCAATTTACTCTAGAAAACATAAAAGTGAAAAATGCGATAAAAGAAAATGCAAGAAAAATAAACTCCCCTTTATTCGGGTGGACGGAGTCTATTCAGAAGGAGCCTCCAACGTGGTAGTGGAGGTGTCTGGGTGGCTGAAAGATGTGGGACTCCCCCACACTTGAACTTTACAAAAATATTCTCTGGTGGCCGCAGGCGATTCAGGTTCAAGAGCCATTCAAGGGATGGAGTGCTTTTAATTAAAGTCAGATCATCTCCTCCTGCTTGATGCCCTTCAGAAGTCCTTCCAGGAGGCTGGAGTCTGTTCAGTTGGAGCACCCACTCCTGGAGTCTTCTGGACCCTGCAAAACAATGTAATACCTCTCTCAAGTGTACAGGGTCAGAAAGAAATGATATAAGTTCAGTTTCTGCATGAAATAAATCCAAATCTGCATCATGTCCAATTAAATCAATTTGTGGTGCCTCAATAAAATTTTCATGATTATTTCCTACAAAATCTGCATCCAGGAGCTCATCACAAATAAAGAAATCAATTTCTGGCTCATCAATAGAAATTTCACAATTATTTTCAATCAAGGGTATATCAAGTGATGTGTCAGAGCCAATCAAATCAATATCAGATATCTCCAAAAGTTTTTCACATTCAACCTCAGCATAAGATATAGCAAGAGACTCATCAAAATAAATAACATCCATTTCAGGCACTTCTAAAAAATTTTCACTATCCAGATCTACAAAAGATGTATCAAGTGATTCATCATAGCAAACTACATCAATTATGGGTGCCTCTAAAATTATTTCGCTATCCATATGTACAAGATATGTATCAAGTAATGCAGTACGATCAATGAAATCAATGTTTGGTACCTCTATTGGATTTTCACAAACAATCTCTACACAGGGTATATCAATAAATTCATCAGAGTCAATAGAATCACCCCTAGGTACCTCACTGAATTTTTCTGAAGAAGGAGGAGAAATACTTACCTGAGCGTGCTGGATAATACCTGAAGGGTCTATAATAGTAGATGTGTCTGTGGTTTCCTCCTGGTCAAGTTCATGCTCTTCATCAGCCTCAGGCTCTGGTGGACAATCAACTGGTGATCCTTGGGTGCTTGCTTCCACCGTGCAAGTCCCTACACTTTCTGGTTCATCTTCTGACTGTGGTGGTCCCTGGGGCTTAGTGCAATCCCCTACACCTATGGAATCATCTCCTCTGCATGCTTCTCCTGTGATATCTGCAACAACAGTGTCAGAAAAATTAGGACCATCAATAATGCTATTATCAGAAAATAAAAGTCTAGAATGGTCCTGTGGAGCTTCAATTTCTTCTTCTGGAGCTGAAAAATTTGGAATTGGATTTTGAATAGGAGTCTCCGGAGGGATGCATGCTGTAGGTGCCCAGATTTTAATGTATTCTTCTTCTTCTTCTTCTACTAAATTTGCAGGATTAATTGAAGAAGGACTTTGCCATGCACTAGGGTCACCTTGAACTGATATAAAACCAACTCCGGGGCTCTCAGAATTAAAAACAGCTTGAGAAGATAATTGTTCTGCTCTTTGGGCTTTTATTTGATTCAAATCATTAGCCACTTGTTCCATTTGCCTTTCGATGTTTTGAAGCTCTTGTTGACACATTTGTAGAAATTGAGACTGTGGGGATTGATAAAATGGTTGCACAGGCTGATTAAACTGCTGAAAATTTGGTTCACCACTTGGTGGAAATTGCTGAAAATTGTAGCCCTGGAATTCTTGTATCTGAGGTTGAATTTGTGGTGGTGAATACTGAAGTTGAGTGGGCTGAAATTCTTGTTGCCATGGCTGAAAATTCTGGAAAGGTTGCCCTTGCTGATATTGTTGAAATTGTGACTGATCTTGTTGATAAAGGGGCTGAAAATTAGGCTGAAATTGCTGAAAGTGGGGCTGAAAATTTTGAAATTGGGGCTGCCCATTCTGAAAATTCTGGAAAATTAGTTCAATTGGCTGAAAATCCGGTTGAAATTGTTGTGGTGGCTGCAAAAACTGATTTGGTTGCTGGAAATTAGAATAGGGTTGTTGGAATTCTTGCTGGGTCTGCTGAAAGTGTGGACACGGCTGCTGATAAGTGGATGAAAACATTTTGAACCTGCACCCCTGTCACAAAACAAACAAGAAAAATGGCAGTACCCGTATACAAAAGAATAAGCAACAAAAAATAGAACCCAATGATATATCAAAAAGTATACAAGCAAAAATCAAACAAATCAACTAGTTGCTTCCCCGGCAACGGCGCCAAAAATTTGACGGACCCAAAATATACTAAATTAATTTGTCACGAAATGTATGGGCTCATCAAATTTAAATATGAATAAAATGAGTGCTGGAAACCCTTTTTACAATCAAAAACTGAAAATGTAATATAGGGGCCACAGGTCGTATTTTTCTCGGGGCTAGTTGACGTTGTTTGATTTGCGCTTGTATTTAGGTGTCGTTCGTGTTTTCAGGTTTCAAATAAATCTGAATTGGGTTTGGTTGAAATCAAAAATGAAATAGCAGATAAAATGGAAAGAACTTAGCTATGAACTCAACTCAAGTCATTCAACCAATGAACTCAAACAAATGAGATTCAAAAATCAAATATGAATGAAGTGCACAGAAATTCGCATGGTGTAACGTTCAGAAATAAACAGAGGCAGAAATGGATGAATTCAGAGTCTGCTGAATGCCATTGGAAGCTGAAATCGAGTGCAATAGTTCACTGAAAAGTAAGTCTACTTGATTCCAATCAATGTTAACTCTTTACTTGATACAAAAGCAGGATTTTACAGCTTGATACGCAAGAAATGCAGAGATAATGGCTGCAGATACAAATGTGCAGAAGTGTAGTACAATTCATATTTCAGAACAAATGAACAAAGCAAACTGTATTCTAATGCATGGCAAGCCAGAACTGTGTCTAACTTGGCACTAATTCAATGTTGAGTTATTGCTTGATACAGGATGCCGGCTTGGAACTAAAGTGCAGCAACTAAATGATTAATTCAGAAACCTCTTAATGCAGAAATGAGTGGAGGAAATCTGATGTTGAAGTAGAATTCAGCAGTAATGAGAGCAAGGAGTGCAGAAATGAAGTCAAACCTTCAGAATTCGAATGTAGCATCAGTAAACACAGCTATAAACCAATTGATGCGCAGAGATGAGTGATTAAATTCAGAGCTAGGAAACCAATCAACTTAGACGCAACTGGATGCAAAATGGTGCACAGAAATGCAGAAATTCAGTGTAGAATGCAGAAATTCTGGATGCAGGGACACTAATTCAGTAACCATTCATTGCTACACTAAAACAAATGCTCAGAAAGTGAACTGATCAGTTTGGAAACATTGCAGAACTTGGCACAAACAAGAATGCAGATTTGCAGAAATAATTTCAGAATTTGATGTGCAGAAATGGAGTGGTGCAGAATTGGAGCTGAATTTGCATTTATAAAACTGATACGAATCAGTGAAACCAATTTCAGAATTGAATCCACGTGATTTGTGAAGGAGACAAGCTACAAAGTAAAAGCAAACAAGAAAACTGAAGCTAGCTTGATACACAATTTAGCATTGGGGAAGAACAAAACTGCTGCAGAAAACTCTAGTTCAGAAATAAGTGTTTGTATGTGCAGAAACTGCAAGCTAACTTCAGGAAACACTAAGCTCCAGAACTCACAAGCAAACTGAGATAGAATTACTGAACTAATATAGGAAGCAATTCGGAATTTAACTAAACTAACTGATATGAACTGCAGGAACTAAAAGTTGGTACGCAGGATGAAATGGCACGCAAGCTTGAAACTAAGTTCAGAAATAAATTGCAGCAAAACTATCTGATCTAAATACACTAGTTCATTACACAAACAATTTAGCTAATTAAAACACTGATTTAAAACTCTAATTTAAGCAAAAACTATCCCAAACCGAAACATTTCAGAAGCTAATCAGAATTTCAGAATTGAAGGTGCAGAAATGAAGTTACAACTAAAACACTGAAATTAGACTATCTAAGCTACTCCTCAATCTTCCCTAAGCTCAAATTCTTCTTGGTCGTCAAGCAAGAGCTGGCTTCGAACCCCTAGGCACAGCAAATCAGTGGAAATCAGATTGGATTAGTGAACTCTGCTCAAACTGCGCAAGCTGGGAATTTCCAATCCAACCGCTTCGATCTTCGTTTGTGGAGCTGCGATGGTGATTTGGGAACAACCTGAGGTCACTTGAGAACCCCTACAAGTGCCTCAGATCATCGGAAATGGACTGTGGCGAAGATCTCAGTGTTCGGACCACAGAGCCACCGAAACCCTCAAATAACTCTGTCCGGCGCGAATTCGAGCTTAATTCTCCAATCAAACTGACCTCCAAAGCTCCAGAAGATGATCTTGATGAAGAATCGAGGGGTCGCGCCCCGGAAATGGAGAAAATCGACTGGAAAACGAAGAAGAAACGGTGAAGGCTACTGTAGCGGCGGAGACGCGACGAAGGAGAAAGCCTGGGAAAATCTGATTAAATAGCTATCAATGGACGGTTGTGATTAATTTGAGAAATCCAACGGTTGATCTTCATCTGATCTGACCCAAACTTTGAGGATGTTGATCTGGGGTCAGGATCTGCCTTGTGGTAGCTCGGATCCTCCAGATATGCAACGGATGGTCCAGATCAACTCTATCTGTGATTGGACGCTCTAGAGCCCTCCTTGCTTGATCCAACGGTTGATCTAGCTCTGATTGGGATGAAACCTTCAGATCTTGATCATAGAGCTTGATCAATCCTAACCCTAGCTCGGATTGCTTCAGATCGTCCCGGATGGCTCAGATCTAACCGCTCTTGAATCGGACGGCCCGGATTGATCATAGGCTTGATAATTCGATCCGGTTCACATCCGACTCAGGTTTGACCCAGTATACCCTAGGTCCAGGATCCTTTCATGCCTACAAAAATATATCAGAAAATTAGTGGCCAAATAATCCAAAAATATGTAATTTTGCAATTAAGTCCAAAATAATAGAAAATCCTAAAACCTAGGGTAAAATCACAATTAAACAATAAAAACATGGATCAAACATGGATTTTAGCACTTAAAATAATCAATAAAATGGTGCTTATCACGCACCACGCCTAAGGAAATCACAGGAAGCACGCCGTTCCAGCTGGTGTATGGAAGCGAAGCTGTAGTGCCCGTCGAAGTCGGCTGTGAGTCGGATCAACGAGCGGCCTACGATGAAGATAATGCTGAAAGGAGGCACCTGGAGCTGGACCTGGTCAACGAGATCAGGGATAAGGCAGCCGCTCGGATGTTCGCATACCGGTAGAAAATGAAGCAGAAATATGATCGGAGGGTGTTGCCGAGAACATTCCGGGTTGGAGACCTAGTCTGGAAAAGAATCAAGCCAGTGGGGGACGTCAGCAAGCTGGAGCCACAGTGGGGAGGACCTTTCAAAGTCGTTCAGAAGCTCGCCTTAGGGGCTTACAACTTAGAAAATGAGCAGGGGAAGAAGCTGGATCGGCCATGGAGTGCGATCCACCTCCAACCCTATCGATAGGTTGAGTGAAAGCCTATAATACAAATGTACTGCTCCAGGCAATAATAGTGGAAAAACATGATCCCACTCGCAGGTGTTCCAAACTCTCGCCTCGCCAGCGAGTTATAAGCGGACCAGTTTCCGTACCCCATTCTGCTCAGTGTCTCCGATCAGACGTGTGGCGGCCCACGCTCTTGAGAATCGGCCTGAGCAAGTGTCCAGACTCTCATTCTCACGAGTTATAAATCGGGATCCGCTCCCATCCACCCCTCGGATCGGCTCTCAGTCGGACGCGTGGCGACCCACGCTCCCTGAGTCTTGCCCGACCGAGAGTCCAGACTCTCGCCTCGCCAGCGAGTTATAAGCAGACCAGTTTCCTTGCCTCACTCTGCTCAGTGTCTCCGATTAGACGTGTGGCGGCCCACACTCTTGAGAATTGGCCTGAGCAAGTGTCCAAACTCTCGTTCTCACGAGTTATAAATCGGGATCCGCTCCCATCCACCCCTCGGATCGGCTCTCAGTCGGACGCGTGGTGACCCACGCTCCCTGAGTCTTGCCCGACCGAGAGTCCAAACTCTCGCCTCGCCAGCGAGTTATAAGCGGACCATCTTCCGTGCCCTATTCTGCTCAGTGTCTCCGATCGGACGCATGGCGGCCCACACTCTTGAGAATTGGCCTGAGCAAGTGTCCAAACTCTTGTTCTCACGAGTTATAAATCGGGATCCGCTCCCATCCACCCCTCGGATCGACTCTCAGTCGGACGTGTGGTGACCTACGCTCCCTGAGTCTTGCTCGACCAAGAGTCCAGATTCTCGCCTTGCCAGCAAGTTATAAGCGGACCAGCTTCCGTGCCCTACTTTGCTCAGTGTCTCCGATCGGACGTGTGGCGGCCCACGCTCCTGAGAATCGTCCTGAGAAAGTGTCCAGACTCTCGTTCTCACGAGTTATAAATTGGGACCGCTCCATCCACCCCTCGGATCAGCTCTCAGTCGGACGCGTGGAGACCCACACTCCCTGAGTCTTGCCCGACCGAAAGTCCAGACTCTCGCCTCGCCAGCAAGTTATAAGCAGACCAGCTTCCGTACCCCACTCTGCTCAGTGTCTCCGATCGGACGCGTGACGACCCACGCTCCTGAGAATCGAATTGAGCAAGTGTCCAGATTCTCGTCTTCTCATGAGCCATAAATCAGGATCCGCTCCCATCCATCTCCTTGATTCGACCCTCGATCGGATGCGTGGCGATTCACGCTCCCTGAGTAAGGCCCGACCGAGTGCACTACTTCTCTTTTTTACGAGATCTATGGGTGGGTAAGTCTTAAGGACTTCCTTACACTGACTCCTGAGATAGGTGCCCAGATTGGCAACCTCACTCAAATGACTTAGATCTGATCTCCATCCGCTTTGTCAATCTTGTCCAAGCGGCTCGCACTTGGAGGCCGCTGCGCTCAAGTGTTTAACTCTGCCACTCATAAGTTCCGAATCGCATAATCGCACTCCTCCTCGAGTGGCTGACAGATAGAAACCCTCGCGGGCGGGTATTTCGGGTGATAATCCGCCATAATGGGTTGGGCATGCGTCCCATCACTTGGGTCATTTATGCTCGGACCCCCAGCAATTACGCATTAAGAATACACAAGCAAAAATGCAAAAAGAGAGACTGGCATTCACGATAGTAGTGTTGGTACAAAAACGAGGCTCGACCTCTGCTAAAAAGGAAAGAAACAAAGGGAACATTCCCTACAACAATTGCTTAGGGCTCGTGGGCCGACCTACGGGCATGACGTTGGAACTTGGCATAGCGCAGGGACTCGGCATAGGCCTTGGCGTGCTTCAGCTCCCGTTGGGCCGCCTTCAGCTCCGACGCTTGGATGTCATGTTCCTTTCTGAGTTTCTGAAGCGTATCCGAGCAAGCGGCCTGCTCTTCCTCTTTAGCCCGCAGATCTGCGTGCAGAGCCGAGATTGCGCGGCACGCTTCCGGAGCTGCGCCTTGACCTTGATCAATTCTGCATTGGCCTGTCACTCGAGGTCCCGAGCGACGCGCTCTGTTTGCTCTAAGCTGGCAATTCGGCGGTGCACTTGGGCAGCCGACACATTGGCAGAGTCCAGCTCTGCCATGAGCTCTTCCACATAGGCCGCCGAGTGGGCAGCCCGAATCCTGAAGGTCCAAAATAAATTGTCACGCCCCGAGACCTCAGGAGCCGCTGATCTAATAGAAAATCGGACAGCACCTCCCCTATCCGGCGGACAATTACACATATATACATCACATAAAATCACAACCACGCAGTTTAATTGGGCCTCAGGCCTCAAATTAAGACAGAACATAGCATAAAACCGAATAAATCATACCTGACTACGGACCGATCCGACTTACGATAAAACACAAGGCATAAAGGCCTCACAAAAGTATAACTATACTGCCGTATAGTATGACTAAATCCAACACAAAAGCAACAGCGGAAGAAAAACAATAGAAAATACTACCAACAAACTAGACGATAAATCTCGAAGACATCTCGACAAGTACGCGAACTAGGACAGGCTGTCGGGCACGCTTCAGTCAATCATCCTGAAAAAAAAACAAGGAGCTAACGATATGAGTCATAGAACTCAGCGAATATCTCATCATATATATACAAGACATTCTAAGATAGCAACAGGGTAATAAACTACCGAAATAACACGTGCATAGGCAGGAATAAGAACAACTGCAAGAGCAAAATAAGAACTACCGTACCAAAGTAGCAGAGTCGCCAAGACCAGACATAAGGGTCTCCTGTAAGTGCATGTCAATCATATACAACATCAAGTATAAACAAGCACAAGTACGGGCAAAATAAACGAACACACACAGTGCAATGACATGGTCACCCCTGCCGTCGGTCAGACATCGTCACCTATGTACGGAAGGAAGCTGAGCGGAGGCCACCCTCTGACGTAGGGCTGTGACTTCCGTCCATACTCTGCCATCACTACTCCTGAGCGATCGAGTAGACGGAATGCTGCCGGTGTAACACCCCTACTCCAAGGCCTATCCTAGCGATGTCTCTATCAGCCTAAGGCCATCTGTGGAGGACATCTCTGTCTGAGTGTTACCCCTACCCCATGTATATAATGGGGGAGAGACCTCTTCCTCTCATCTCCTGGTATCTGGACAACTCAAGGAGGGACATCTGCCTGCTACCACGCTCCGATTCACTAACCCATGAGTGCATGAGCGGAGCAGCACAGAGCACACTACCCAATACTCCGTCAACCACTAACCCATGAGTGGTCGTATGGGTAGGTCAGTATGACTGCCGACCTAGCTCACCCAAAAGGGGCCCCTGATCGACAGTGATGCACAATGCACGATGATGCATAACATTGGTCAAAGCAGTATTCACTATCTAATCCACCTATATCAACATGATATGCAAGGTTCGTATGTAATGCACCATAACCTAAGTCCTAAAGGTATAGGTATCACATGTCAGTTGTGACACAAACAATATCAGCAAAACAAATATAAGAGTCATGCCACAATCTATTATATTTGTTTTGCTGATGTTGTTTGTGCCACAACTGACATGTGATACCTATACCTTTAGGACTTAGGTTATGGTGACAATTCTAAAAGAAGAGTCAGAGATATATATATCAAGTATATATATATATATATATATATATATATATATATATATATATATATATATATATATATATATATATATATATATATCTGTGACAATTCTAAAAGAAGAGTCAGAGATACTCGCCTCCAATATTGGTGCCTGCAATGTCGCGAACCTCCAGTCCAAAATAATATCTGTAGCAAGAATATCCAAGTCAATTAGTGACCTGTATCAAGGACATAATTATTTAGCTACTTATACATAAGTAATTAGCTAAACCAATTATTATGTCATATCAAGATAAATCCCAAATTACACTGAGTTATAGGATTTAGGATTTAGGCTCAACCTAGGTTTCACCTAATCCAAATCAACTCTCTAACCAAATCTAACCAGCCACATCATAAACCCATTCCTCTTAGCAACCTCCGTAATGGTGTTAAATCCTTAATTACAACTGCACCACTTGCCTCTGCTCCAACCGGATCTTCCTAGCAGATACTTGGCACAAGCTAGGTCACGGTAACGATTAGAACGCAAGGGATACACATCCAAAACACCACCTATTCTCACCAACTAGTCCTTGGCAGAATGATCAACCTGGACAGACAACAAAATCCAAGAACCAATCCATACTCCTTCGTTCACTCTGTTCCAAACAATTCAAGGAGAAATTTTAAACAGGATTCTACAAACCCAACAAAGAACTCAAAATAAACACCAGAAACCCACGAACTGATCAAAACTACCCCACACCAACCGACGATGAGGACAGAAACCCTAATCCCAAAAGCGACAACAATAACATCGCAACAACACATGGGAGAAGAGAAATCAACTCACCTAACTCAGATCCAAGCGTGACCAACCGATTGGGGCAACCTGAAGCCTCCAGAGCTGAGCGAAGGCTTGCTCCGATCCCTAGCTCTCCCTTCGATGCTCGGCGTTGAAGTTTCCCCCGGAAGCAAAGCCGACGGTCCGCCGGCGCTGATCGCGTGCAAGAGAGGGAAAGAGGCGAGAGATCGATGCGGTGGCTTGGCTAGGGTTCGCGAGGGAGGAACGATGGAGTCGGCTGTGGTGGCAAGGGAGTCGGGAGTAAAAAGGCCGAAGATTTGGGAAAGAAACGGAATCAAAGGATTCGGCCGAAAGTTTGGGATGAGAAAAAAGGAATTGTATTAATGGCTAGTCTTTTTGCAATTTACCCCTCTGGTTTTGGCCTATTCGACATAGGCCCTTAAGTTTAGGAACTTTGCATTCTGGTCCCTCTATTTCCAGTATTTTAACATTCGGCGCGTAGCCGGTTAAGGATCTCCCCACTAAAGGGCAGATCCGCATGACGGAGCTGCGTCTCCAGCCTCTCCGCCCGGGCTTCTGTTTGTTGCAAGACCCGGGCGTAGCTCATCAGGCATACGGCCATGTCATAGGCCGAGCCGTAGAACTGCAAGAAAGGCAATGAGCATTAGATATCAGAAAAGGAAATACGGGTAAAAGAAAAACAAACCTGGTTGGCTATCGAGATGTAGGCGTTGGCTCGGCTAGTGGGGCTCCAGTAGCTGGCCTCCTGAAGGCCTTCGCAGAAGTGCTCGCCGAGCGGGCTATATAAATGAACCTCCCGAGTCGGCTCCCGTGGCCCGGACCCAGTGGCAGGTGCCTCCTGGTAGCCGGTGGTAGGGTCGGCATGGGACGACATAATTAGGTGCAAGGACCGGCTAATAGTAGACCCTACAACATTAGCAGAGCCAGTCTCGCCGACCGACCTGCTTGAAGAACCACCCTGGGTCTGCGAGGGTGCAACAAGAGTCGCACCTTCGTCAGAGATCACTGGAGTGGGAAACACAACCGAGGTCGTTGCAGGGGGCATGATCCTGACCCTCTTCACTGAGTGGGGGACAACGGCGACCCCGAACGAAGGTAAGGGTGTAGTTGACCGAGCCTTGCGGCGCCTAAACTCTAGAGGTTGGTCGTCCGCATCTATGTTGGCGGCCTCAAGATCGGGAGTTAGCACTTCTCCCACCAGCGCTTTTCCCTTGATCGACGAGGGCGCGTCACCGGGAATTGTTGTCGAAGGAGTCGACATCTGAAGGATGGAGTGTTCACTAGTTTGAGTGGCAAGTTCGACGTCGTCTGAAAGAAACTCCTCCTGCAAGGCTGCAGCAAACATCTTGCTGCCAGGGAGGATGACCGTAAAATAGAAGCTGGCAGAACTCTTGCGAAGCAAGTAGTAGTGGTAGAAGCGACCAAGAAGCACCGAGATAGAGAATGAGGAGGCCGAGAGCTGCGGCCCACACCTATATATAAGGGGAAGCGGCCGATCCTAGCCGTTCAAGGATAGCATCAGTAAAAGGCGGGATCAAACTGGAACCCTTTGATGGGATCCTTGGGGAATATCGAGGTTCGACGGGACGCGAGAGAGCTATTGGCACAAACGGTTCACCGCCCGAGACACCAATGACTGATGATGGACATTCAATACCCGATACATCATTCGCCTAGAGACACATCTCTTCGGCAATTAATGCTGGTGCCGGAAAGCAGGATACGAATCGTCCTGCTTCAGAAAGAGGACGTAGGTAACAGTCGAAAAGACACGGGCCGGTCGACTAGACGGCCGAGGCAGAGAAAGTTGACCTGGTCCAGACCCCTAGTGCATCATGGGCTCCTTGGCTCGGCTCCCGGTTGAATGCGTGGCGGCTCACGCTCCCCGGGTCTAACTCGACCAAGCTGCTAAATTCTCGCAAACGGGTATGCTCCTGCAAGCTCTTCGACTCAGCGCTCAGGCGGACGCGTGGCGGCCCACGCTCCCCAAGCACCAGCTGACTGAGAAGCTCATCTCTCACCTCTGGGTGGCCTATCAACGAATGAACCTTCAGGGTTTCCGTAACTCTTTGGCTGGGCGCACGGACCCCGCACTCCACACGGAGTTAGACTCGCTCAGGGATGGTGCTATGGACTGCCCCAGCCGGCTACTTTATGCCTTTAGCTACGCGCCAGATGTCTAGCTTCCGGGGACCTACAGTCAGCAGCTGTGACGTCCAAGTGTTCAACCTGGGCACCCGCGATGTCGGACAGTGCAAGTGTACTCCCACCTGAGTGGTGGACACTTAGCAGCCCTTGCGCTCGAGCACCTAGTTCAGTGGCTCACCAACTGAGTTAGTGGATCGGCCTCTCACTCGAGTTACTCTTGCTAGTGCTCGGACCATTAGTATTTGATAGAAAAGGCAGTTGCAACCCAAAAAAAAGTTGGGGCTGGAAGAAGAATTACATTAAAGAAGCTAGAGCATTGCAAAATTGGAGCTTAGTCACCTCTGCATAAAAGAAAAAACAGGACAAAAAGCCTGACCCTCATTTGAAAGGTTGGTCAGCTATGCCGGGCAGATCCTCGGACATGTCATTAAATTGAAAGGCTATCGGGGGTAGATCGGGGGATATGTGCTCGCCCTGCTTGAGTTGCCTGAATATGCTGATCACTTGATGCCTCAGCACTGATCGAAGTCGCTCAGAGATCTGATCGGTAAGCTCCTGGGAATTAATGCATTTAACCCTATGGGTCTCCTTATAGGAGCGCAACTCCTCCAGCTCTGCCCGAGCTGCCTCCCATTCAGCCTTAGCCGCTTTCAACTGCTGGAGCTCCTCCTGCTGATCATGCAATGTTTAATCCTTGGAGGAAAGCTCGGTAGCCAGGTTGTCCGCCCTTTTCGTCTGAGCCGAAGCCTCGGCATCCTTGGCCTCAAGTTGGGCCTTGAGGGAATCAGCGGTTTCGGGCGCCTCATTGAGATAAGCTTCTGCCTTGGTCAGCTTGTCCTGGGTCTTCGCCTGAAGAGCCTAGGCCTTCCGCTCGTTGTACTTCAAGGCGGAGATCCTGACATTCGTCTGAGCTACGGCCAGGTTCGCCGTCTCAACCTGGCTGCGGGCGGCCTCCAATTGCTCTTCGAAACGGGCCAGCCGACCTTGAAGAGCCACGACCTTAGCTCGCAGGTCATTCAGAGTAGACTCGCTGGAGACAAGCTGAGCGTGCTTCAGCTGAGTCTCCAGGCGTGCCACCTTGTTCTCGGCTTCTTCCCGCGCCGAGACGTGAGCCAAGAGTGCCATAGAAAGGCTATGACATGACCCCCAAAACTACAAGACGGACACAAATTGTGAAGTGGTGAAACGAAATACTCGATGAGGGAAGGGACTAATCCTATGAATACCAGAGTGACCTCGAGGAGAAAGGCATCGACCTTACTGCGAGACCCCCAAAAGTAAGACCCCTCGAGTCCCTGCATATAACGGTCGGCCACCGACCCATACAGGCGGAGTCGGTGGTTGTAGGGAATCAAGAAGTCTGACTGGAGCTGATCCAGGTCATGGGAGTTGAGGTCAATCACCATGGTGGAATTCCAGGGCAAGGCGGGGGAGGAGGAAGAAGAAGGTGAATCCATGTGAATAGAAAGGTGAAGAAACTAACCCGAGAAGAAAGGTCGTTGGAGAAGAAAGTCGAAAGAAGAGGACTCGCCGAAACCCTAGCAGAGCTCGAGGCGGCAGCAAGATGGTACCGAGGTTGAAACGCGATAGGGAAAACGGTGAAGCTAGGAGCTTACTTATAGGAATCGGAGAATGACATCCGCCGTCCAACGACAAGTGGAAAAGAGGCAGGCTCAAGCCGAGACCGTTCGATCGAGCTCGGGGCGGCTCACAAAACCACAGACCACACGTGCGGGTCGAACATTCGCGAAGAGGGGTGGCATACTCCCCGCTACTCGGAAAATGAATGATGAACACGCGTCCCCGGTCATTAAGGCCGTAATTAAAGAAGGGATATGCAGTGATTCTGCAACAGGAAGGTGAAGAGACATTTGATAGGACAACCTGTTGTCTGAATGAATTACTAACTCCTGGGTGACTAAGGAAGTCAGCCGCGTGAGCCTTTCATTCGGGCGCGCCAGACTCGGGCAAGAAAGATAGTCTAGTCAGTCGGACTCATCGCCTCCTTCGACTAGACTCGAGGGGGACGCTTATGATCCCGGGCTAGCTTACGTGTGGCTCGGCTCGACAGTCTCGTGCCTTGTCAGCAGGAGAAAGAGTTATGGGCTCCGGGAGCCCATGAGACATAAGGCTTGTATTGGTGGTTCGACCTAGTTCCCTCGAGAACGGGAAGGATAGGCCTGGGTGAAAGGTAATTGTCTCGATCAAGGGGATCAGAAGTCCCCGAAAGGCCCCCGGGGTCTAGCACGGGCTGGACTGGGAGGCCCGAGTCCTAGGAGACTCACTTCACAACGTCATTGAATCTCAGTTCTCCCGAGTCGGGGGAACCTTAAACTAAGAGCATCTTCAAGACATACACAACTATACGCTTACACATCACTCGGCTCAGGGTCCCCGATCAGACGCGTGGTGACCCACGTCCCTCAGAATCGGCCTGACCGAGCATCCAAACTAGCGCAGGTCCGACCCTGTGCCCCTCTCGATAGTTTGGCTCCCAACCGACGCGTGACCACCCACGCTCCTGGGATAAGCCCGAACCAGAGGAGACTTTACTTGATGAACCACTGAATCACACCAGCATTCTAGGCCCTCAGTTGGCCTCCTCACCTTGTGCCCTCAGTCGGCACCCATACTCTCGGCACTCAGTCGGCCTCCTCACCTGGTGCCCTCAGTCGGCACCCATACTCTCGGTCCTCAGTCGGCCTCCTCACCTTGTGCCCTCAGTCAGCACCCATACTCTCGGCCCTCACTCGGCCTCCTCACCTTGTGCCCTCAGTCGCACCCATACTGTCGGCACTCAGTCGGCCTCCTCACCTGGTGCCCTCAGTCGGCACCCATACTCTCGGCCCTCAGTCGGTCTCCTCACCTTGTGCCCTCAGTCAGCACCCATACTCTCGATCCTCAGTCGGCCTCCTCACCTGATGCCCTCAGTCGACACCTATACTCTCGGCCCTCAGTCGACCTCCTCATCTTGTGCCCCCAGTAGGTATTTGTCGTGACTCACCAGAGCAACCACTCCCTGACACAGGGCTAGCAGAAGGAATACGGGGTCGGCGCAGGTAAAGCATCATTTCGATATTAATCGCAAGCATCCCGCTGACGCCACGATCTTCCTGCCACATCCTGAGCCCCGTACCCCGACCACATATCTCTGTGTCAGGTCGAGCGGCGCCTAACGACGCTAACCATTAAGTTGATAGTGCCCTTTTCCTTGTTCCGGGGTGCGACACCTTACTCTGCCACCTCTGGGTACACATTGCCTCGTCCTCGCTATGAGACAAAAGGTGGCAGGCTGGGCAGCAACTATCAGCTTCCCCGACTATATAAGCCTCTCCACTCTGACGCCCACAGGTACGCGCAATAGTGCATCTTTACTGTTCTATTGCTTTCCTTCTGCTTTCCACTCTCGAAGACTGACTTGACCGTCGGAGTGCCTTGCCGGAGACTTTTCCCGGCGGGTTCTAACGGTCTTTGTCTTGCAGATTAGGAGTTAGCGGCGGCGGAGCCAGCATTAGCAGTTCGTGATCTTCAGGAAACCATCTCACTCTTGGGGCCTCCAGCTCGCTTCGCGACAGGATCAGCAACAATCTAGATATAATGGCTGCGATGACTGTTACAAAGTTTATCCAGTAATCGATAATTGAGGGGACGTGGAGAAGAACGTGAGACACGTATGACGACCACCTCTGGTATAAAAGGTACCTCAACCCCCTAGGTAAGGGGGTTACACACATTCTAACTCATACTATTTTCCTTACTTTCTCCCATCTAAGAGTTCGGACACTGACTTGAGCGTCGGAGTGGGTTCCGCCGGACAACCTCCAACGTGTTCCCCTAACGTTCGTGTTAATCTCGCAGGGTGGATATTCTTTCTCTTTCATCTTCATCCTCGTGGGCTGAACTCTGGTGACTAACCGTCGACGTCGATTCCTTCCAGAACATTATATATCAATTAAAATAAACAACATCATCAGTCAATTAATATACTTGAATCGGACACAACTCGATTGATAAATCAATCTAATGTAATGGCCCAATATCATCAAACAATCAATAAGAGAAATTCCATTAATACACTGAATTAGTCAATTTTATTGATTCAATCGATTCAGATTTTTATGACAAAATTCAATTCAATTTATTTATTTTTTAAAAGTTCAATTTAATTGATTTAAATTTGTTATTTTTGAATATATTACTATCCTTAACCTTAATGCTGCCAGAGACGGTCTTTGATTTTAGCTTCGGGTGCACCATTTGGCCGTGATGGTCTCGAATACCAATTTTCTAACACTGCTCGATTGCAGATCGCAGCGGCCTGCCTTGACTGGCGTGGCTCGTTCGCCAGAGCTTGTAATTAAGAAAAAGCTCGACGGATGGCAAGCTCGACGGATGGCAAGAATCCAATGCCAAGATTACAAAAAGCCTGATCGCACAACAGTTTAGAGTCGTCCATGGGCACAAGGGCCATAGCAGCCATAGCAGCCATAGCATGAGGGATTCTGACTCTCTCACTATTTTATCTCTTACGTCTGCCGCTCCAACATCATCAACAAACATTTCTTAAACCCTCTCTTAACCTTTCAACATTTCATAAAAGATTAGGTGGTAATTGCACCAAGAAAGCTCATCCAATTGGCTCTCTCAACACTCGTGCTCCATTGAACCGGTAAAAGAATGAAATAAGCAGATGGAAGCCTCCTAACAACCGAGTTGTTAGGGGTTTACCATCAAAGAATTGACTAAACCAATTCGGCTAACGTATACGTCATTCCGACGAACAGACGTTTGGTTAGCTGCATAACTACTTAGCGATGTTTAGGCATGATCCGAGATTGCATGAGTTTTTAACTATGAAGTGGATTCGGGTAACTACTAAACACTATCAATTGCAATTTAAGAGAGAAAGAGACCTAGCAAAACACTCATCAACACGACAAATTTGATTTCTCTGTCGTCATAACGATCCAAGGCCACCTCTAATTACCCCTTAAAATACTGTGCTCCTTTCCACTTGGTGCCACAATCTATGGACCACCACGCTAAGAACTACTACTCCTAAAGTAAACACATCCAGACACCTCTCTTCCAGCTCAGTTTAGTTGCTAGATGAGCAATCTACGATAAGTCAACCACTCAATTGTTAATTGAAATTTGACTTGTGATAAGACCGAAGAGATATCAGTAAAAAGGCTTGTTTCTGAGCCAAATTATTGTTACCGGACAGAAGATATAACGATGGAACACCTAATTGTTAATCGATAAATGGATTTTAGTGGAGGATTAGAGAAGCAGAAAAGGAGGCACCTTTGCCAGGTATATTTCACGGATGAAGGTTGAATCTTTCTTCTCGTGTTGGAAGGAATACAAACTAAGAAACACAGCGCATGGAATTTGCTAGATTGGATGAACTAAACAAAAAAAAAAAAACAAAGCAAACACAGGTTGAGAAAAATCTTGCCTCCCCTTTATTCGATGAGGCTGCAACAATTGAATTCAGAATACAAATTGCCTCGCAAGAACAGAATCTGGGATCAAAAAGTAAAGGAAGAGAAGAAGAGAGGAGCCACTAAATCCACATGAATACCGTAAAGAATTAACAAACGTGAAATTTTAACAGAGGGGAAGAAGAAGACGGGAACAGTCGGCAATTCTGATGTCTTTTGATATGAAGATTGATGGGGAGCAGCAGCAGTGTCGTAGAAGAAGATGAGGCAGAGGATTTACCGGAGAGCGGCGGCCGTGAATGTAGTGTCAGGCGACGGCGGGTCCGTATAGATCGTAGGGCGCCCAGAGGTGGTCGAGCGGGCACGGCCGATTTGAATCGAGCCGCGCCCACGGCTTGCCGCTGCCGCTCCAGTGGAGGAGGCTCACCGGCCCCGCGTGCAGGTCCCGGCAGCTGCCTTTGACGTTGTCGCCGCCGAGCCCGTGCTGGTTCCATCGGTGCTCGATGGGAGCGACGTGCCCTGCGAACACGAGCAGGAAAGGAGGCAACGAGCCCAGCTCGTAGATCCGCCCCGGACCGCCGGGTGCCTCGCCTCCCTTCTGCACTTCCATCCACTGCTCGATCTGCCGCGTGTACCCGGAGATCCGCCACCGGACGAGGTCGAGCACCATCACCCCGGTGTTGAAATAGCATGGTCGGCGGCCAGCGAACGCCGCCGCAAGCCGCTGGTCAGACCAGAAGCGCGGGGTGAAGTACTTGGTGAAGTTGGCGTGGCAGTACTCGGGCGCTCCCACGGCGCGCGTCCCCAACCCCGTCCGCCACAGCTTGGCGATGTCGTCGACGACCACAAGGTCGGAATCCAGGTAGATCACCCGGCGCACGCACCGCTCGAGGATGTCAGCGAGGTAGTTGCGGGCGTAGTTAAGGGGTTGCTCCAGCGCCTGGCGCACCGACGTCGAAATCAGTCCCCGCACACGATCTGGGTCGAAATAGTACGCCTTGAATCGGAGCCCGGGGAAGGCGGAACGCACAACCGGCTCCAGGCCAGGCTGCGAAACCAAGAAATGGAAGAAGACGCTCTCAGGGCACCGGGCGTGCGTGAGCACCGAGTGGACCGCCGCGATTGAACCGCGTAAGTACTCCTCGTCTAGGGTAATGGCGATGTGAACAAGCGACGGGTCGCAGACCGAGGTTCCGTTAGCGGAAGGGACCTCGCAATCGGCGGCATTGCTGAAACTCGGCGCGCGGCGGAATCCATCGCGGTCGGCGAAATCCGAGACGGCGGCGACCCGATGATACCGGCCGCCAGGTGTCCGGAGGTAGTGCGAGGACCGGATGGCCTCGGCGGGAGGGAAGGACTGGAAGGAGGGGGACAGCACGACCATGACCATAGCAGCGGAGCAGAGGCCGGACAGGCGGACGAGCCAGAGCATGGTTCCGGCACCCCAGCCCAGGCCACGGCCGCTGCCCTTGCGCCGCCGGCAACTCCGGGTCTTGAAATAGCAGAGATCAGCAAGGAACGCGAGGGATCCCCGATTCGCCGCCAGGACGGAGGCGGAAGAAGAGGAAAGCCCGCCCCCGCAATCAATGGGATCGAACGAGTACCACGGCCTCAGCGCCGCCGGAACTAATTGGACCCTCGCCGACTTCCCTTAAGGCCGAAGCAATCGCCGGGAAAGGTGGAAAGCACCAAGGAACCCTAAAGAGAGAGGGAAGAATCCATGGACGAGGAGGAGGCGACGAAGGAAGCGGGTGGTGCGGTAAGCCCACTCGCGGTGAGCTCCTCCGCTCCTTCTCTCTCTCTCTCTTTGCCCCAACCTCCCTTTCCAAATCCTATTCTAAAGCGGCCAGCGAAGGAGAGAGAAAAGCAGCGAAGGAGAGACAGGTGGATAGCGTCTGATTGAAATGAACCAAAAGGCCGTAGACCGGCCCGAAGACGAACCGGTTCGATTCGAAGTAGTGGTTTTAATTTGTCACGGATGTAATTTATGAAGGAGACTTGATGACTTGAATGGGAGTGCCCGTGATGAAGATTAATGATTCCTCGTGATCCTAATTATTGTGGTTATTGTTAATTATTTTATGGATATAATTAACCTTAATGATCAACTTGAATTAGCATGACTATCACATAGAGACTCACCTCGCTAAAGGAATATTGCCTTTCAAACAAGAACCTCGAAGATATAAATTATATAATCGATTAATCACCTCGGTTAGAAAGGGTTTGTAATTCAATAAGGTTAAGTATTCGAAAGAGAGAAACCCTTTATTGTTTGTTACCAAAGTATCAAGAGTTCTTTGCACACCAGGGCTTTGTTAAATTAGCAAATCTATTCCAATGTTAACACGGATATACTACACATGAGGTGTTTGATATAAGAATAATGATTGGGAGAGTGAAAATGGAAGAGTGAAAACTATAGTGAATGATGTGACATCTTGCATGCACGATCTCCGACGGGTTCACCGTATCCCCCAGGGTATAGTTTGATTCGGGACGACGGCCGAATGTGTCCAAGCGATAATCGAACGTGTACATATAAAGTGCCACGTCATATCATGTCATTCACTATGATTTTTATTCTTCCATTTTTACTCTCCCTATCATTGTTCTATAAGAATACCATTTGGATTTTGTTAAGTGATAGTTACATCCATACTTGAAGGAACAGAACATCAACTAGTAGATATATAGTTTTTTAAAATTCTATCATAATTATATTAGTTGACTTGTTACTTAGTAATTAGTGCATCTACTACTAATACTTAATGACTATACTATTAATTAAAAAGGAGAGAAAGTTAGAATGATTTCACATAGCTTGACTTCGATACAATGTGATTGTGTTGTGCAACCAATGCACATAAACTATTGACAAAAACTTGATATATAGCTAGCACTGTTCTGACTAAAATTAATGACTCAATTGGTAATCACGAAGTAAACAGCTAATGTAGTTAAATCAATACTTACAAGTAAAATAGTTTTTTTTTTGATTTTGGCCAATGGTTGTTTTGGCATAGATAGACATAATAATTTTTATGAGTTGATATCAGATATCTAATTCTTCGAATTAATTAATTTTGAGATAACCAATCTGACCCTCCACCGATCACTAGAATAAATCGGATAGTATTAATAGAGACTCATGCAAATACCCAACATTCTTTAGCTTGCTTCTCACTAGAAAAAAAAAATCTCCTGTGATGGGGTTGAACACCCCGTGGCTGACACGTGGACTGAAAAAGCTATGTGACAAAATCCACCGAGTCTGGACGACTCTCTTTCTCTAACTCCCGAGACCACCTCGGGCAAACACACTCTTGAGATTGCCCCAGGAAGACACATACCCGATATCACCTCGGGAAGTCAGACGCCCGAGATCCCCTGGGCCAAAGGACCCCGAGATCACCTCGGGGTAGCGGTACCCAAGGATCATCCTATCCGGTAGCCCGACCTCAAGTAACCGTCCACTTTCTTCGGATCTGCAGATAATTATCATCAATAATTATGGGATAAGCATGACCCATAATATGCGACCATTAAAGCCTTGATCATCGCAACAACCTGGATTTAATTGCCGTCAGGAATGCTACAAGGATTATCCAGTAATCGATAATTGAGGGGACGTGGAGAAGAATGTAGGGACACGTGTGACTGCCGCCTCAGGTTTAAAAGGTACTCCAACCCCCTAGGTAAGGAGGTTAGGCTCATTCTTACACACACTTCTCCTTATTTCCTTCTATCTCAAAGACTCTCGTACTGACTTGAGCGTTGGAGTGGGCTCTGCCGGACAATCTCCGGCGTGTTCCCATTAACGCTCATGTTAATCTCGCAGGGTGGAAGCTCTTCCTCTCTCGTCATCATCCTCGTGGGCTGAACTCTGGTGATTGACCGTCGACGTCGATTCCTTTCGGAACAAGTTTGACATCGTCTGTGGGAATACTATTAAAGTACCAGAAGGAGCACCGATGGCAGAGCCAGAAGGACAATCCATCGTTCTGGCGAAAGAGGAATTAGATCATCTGGTGGTCAATGCCGTTAAAGGTGCGCTTGAGCATCACCAAATCAAGCAGGCCGCTTCACGGTGAGTAGCTTCTGTGCAAGGGGAGATCCCCAGGATCTGCACCTCGCACCCCCAACAACGGAGATCTATCTCACCATCGGTGGGACACGCCGAAGCAGTCCCGGTACACTGGCAAGATTCTCTAGGAGATTTGGAGAAGGCCAATTCAGTAGCCTCCAGCGCACTAAGGCAGGAGGAAGGACTAGGGAAAAGGAAGAACCTAAGACCTTCTCAAAGGTACCCTCTACCCCTTTCTCACTGGAGATTGTGAAAGATCCCATGCCGAAACAGTTCCGCGGGCCTGGGATTGCCGACTATGACGGGAAGACAGATTCGGAAGATCATGTCTGTAAGTTCGAGAATGCGACATTCCTACACCAGTACACTGATGGTGTAAAGTGCCGGGTGTTTTTGAACACACTATCGGGGGCCGCTCAGCGATGGCTCCAGAGGCTGCCCCAGGGGTCCATCAACTCCTTCCTGGAGTTTAGAACTGCCTTCCTCCACCATTTCACCAGTAGTCGTCGCTATCAGAAGACGACGTTAAACTTATTCGCCCTCAAGCAGAAGCCGAAGGAACCGCTCAAGGATTACATCCAGAGGTTCAACTAAGTGGCGCATGATGTGCCAACCGCGACATCAGAGATCCTCGTCAGCGCCTGCTCTCAGGGGCTCTCTAAAGGGGATTTCTTCTGATCTTTGGTGAAGAAGCCACCTACCAGCTTCGTCGATTTGTTAGGGCGTTCTGTCAAGCACATCAACGTTGAAGAAGTGCAACACGCTCGCCGCAAGGAACCAGCCGGGGTTCCCGCTCAGACCGTTGTACGGTCAGAGAGGAGGGAACCTCCGGCTCTAGCCCAGGGAAAGGATCTTCGCCCTGGGAAAGACTAGTGGGCTGGTAAGCGGAAGCTGGTGGAGACGGTAGACACCCAGCAGCCAGAGCCACTGATGAGGCACTGCGACTTCCATGGTAGTACGACGCACTTTACCGAAGAATGTCATGCCCTGAAGAAGAAGTTGAATGAGGAAGCAGACTCCAAACCTTAGAACAAGTAGAAGAAGACGGGGTATCGCCAGAGGTCCCCTCGGCGGAGCACTTCTCCTCGGAAACATCCGTCGGGAGAAAACGAAGCCCGATATCGATCTCGGTTGCATTCGAGGGGGAGGAGTCGGGAAACTGCACCCCACCGGTCTCCCTCATTGGAACGAGACCCCAAGAAGGGCAAGACCCCTGCAAGAGGTCCGCCTTCCGGCCACGTGGGGGTGATCTCGGGAGGACCTATCGGAGGAGATTCCCACCAGGCAAGGAAGACTCACACCCGTCGGCTGGAGAACTACGCCATTGGGACGAGCCGGAGCCAACATTGGCCCTACAATCTCCTTTGGCCCAGAGGACTTGGAGGATGTGGAAGCTCCCCACGAAGACGCCCTAGTAATTCTTGCACGTATTGCAAATTATGAGGTTAAGCGTATCTTCGTGATACAGGTAGTTTCGTGAATATCATATACAAGGCCGCCCTAGATCAAATGCAAATTAATGAAGATGAATTGCATCCAGTTTCGACTCTGCTCTTCGGATTCACCGGGTATCGAGTACAGCCAATAGGGAAGATTACCCTATCGTGTCGTAGGTAGTGACACACTGGAGAGGACAAGGAGGATTCCCTTCCTGGTCGTCGACGCTCCCTCCTCCTACAACGCTATCCTGGGGCACCCGACACTTAGTATATTCCAGGTGGTCGTCTTGATCTACCACCAGAAGATCAAGTTTTTGATAGGCGATCGGGTGGCCGAGGTTAAGGGAGACCAGCTAGCGTCGTGACGATGCTATAGTGGGGAAGTCGGATTGGATTCCTGCAAGAATCCAAAGTCTCACGAAGCCCTGCAGATTGATTTTGCCGACCCCCAAGAGGAGGAAGGACTCAAAAAAGAACGGAGGGAGGTTGGGAGCGAGGAGGTCTAGATCCACCCTCAACAGACGGAGGGAGTCATGAAGATTGCCACCGACCTTGCACCGGAGCTGAGAAGTCGTCTGATCGACTGCCTGTAGAGTCATTGAGACGTCTTCGTCTGGGCTGCTGAGGAAATCAAAGGGGTCCCCCAGCTCTAGCCATGCATCACTTGCATGTAATCCTTGTTCGGGGAAACAGAGGCGAAGACATTTTGCACCCGAACAGGACAATGTTGGAACCCGGATGGCTAGAGAGGGGGGGGGGGAGGTGAATATAGCCAAATACTTGGACTTTAACACTTAGCGAATTTCTGCACTTCGATTTGTTAGTAGCACAACGGAAGTAGCAAAAACAGAGTATGCAGAAAAACAGAAAACAAAAGCAAACTAACACAACTAGCAAGATCGCTAACAAGGAGGGTTTACAAGGTTCGGGGATAACTTGCCCCTACTCCTTGGCGTGCCCGTAAGGTGGGCGATCCCTTGATCGTCGGCAGATCAAGCCCCGGTGAACACTGGATAGAAAGCAACCTCCATCTCGGTGGAGTAACCTCTCCACAGCATTTCAATCAAGGATATAGTTTAAGCATAATGAAACACAAGAAAGATCTTACTTAGCACTTCGCACAGACAAGAACACAGCAAGCTTCTCCCGAGCTCCACCCAGTGACGATCTCACGCAAGAACCCTTTCTCCGTGTCTTCTCGCTGTCGGACTCAAAGCCTCTTGTTCCTTCCTCCAAGTGCTCAAGCAAGGGACGGTTGCTTCACTGATTACAGATGCTTGCTCAAGATGATGAGATCACAGAACACACAAGCAAGGATGTGGAGAACACAAATGCGCAGCAAGAACTCAAGCTAGAAGAACGTTTCAGCCAACTCTACTCTGCTCTTCTCCTCTACGCCCTTTTGTTTCTCCACTGAGCACAGGTGACACCATCTCACAGCAGCCTCCAGCTGCTTACCTGCCAACGCCAACTACCACTGAGCTCTCCCTGGATTCCCTGAGCTTCCCTCGGCCAAGCTCTAGTCAGCAGCTCCAATCTATAGCTCCAGTCGTTGCAACCTGAGATGGAAAACGGACAAACCTGCTCTAAGGAAAGACCACCTTTGACTCTCCTTGAGTGTTTGAATCCTTCCCTGTCACCTACAGCTTAATCAGATCATTAGAGCAGTATATCAAACAGAAAATCAAGCATCAGAGATTAAGCGCAGAGAATCGGATACGTTCAGACGCGATCAGAGCGTCTGACATTGCATTTTGAATTAAAGTGATCGGTCACCGGACTGATCAGAGAGCCTCCTGATCGGTCACTAGACCGATCAGGCTGGGTTAAAGACTGATCAGGCTCCGTCCTGATCGGTCCCCAACACTCAATCAGAAATCGCGATTTCTCTGGGACTCTCCTGGACCGATCACCAGACCGATCCACCCCTTTGCAAGTCGATTTCTGAGCTTCGCAGTCCAAACCTCCTGATCGGTCACCGGACCGATCAGGGAGCCTCCTGATCGGTCACCAGACTGATCAGGTCATGACCAGACCAATCAGGCTCCGTTATGATCGATCATAGTGAGGAACCCGTGATGCTGGATCGTTCTCCAGAACGATCTGTACAGTGATCCAGATCGGTCACTAGACCGATCAGGAGCAGATCAGCAGAGGAACTCAACCTCACTGTGTGCTCCCTGATCGGTCACCAGACCGATCAGGAGCTAAGCAGTGGGTGAAACGCATACTCCCTGATCGGTCACCAGACCGATCAGTCATCGCTGGATCGGTCACCTGACCGATCCACGAAGGAGCACCGTGCCAACTCCCTGATCGGTCACCAGACTGATCCAGGGGCTCCAACCTAGCCCTCCAAGCTAGAGTTTCATCCAACCTAGCCCTCCAAGCTAGGACTTGGCTTCACTCACTGGGACTTCAACCTAGCCCTCCAAGCTAGGACCTGACTTCACTCACTAGGGTTTCGGTCACCCGACTTCACTCACCGGGACCCGGCTTCACTCACCAGGATTTCAACCTAGCTTCACTCACTAGGATTTCAATCACCTGGCTTCACTCACCAGGACCCGGCTTCACTCACCGGGATTTCCATCACCTGGCTTCACTCACCAGGACCCGACTTCATTCACCGGGATTTCTATCACCTGGCTTCACTCACCAGGATCCGGCTTCACTCACCGGGATTTCCATCACCTGGCTTCACTCACTAGGACCCGGCTTCACTCACCGGGATTTCCATCACCTGGCTTCACTCACCAGGACCTGACTTCACTCACCGGGATTTCCATCACCTGACTTCACTCACCAGGACCCGACTTCACTCACCGGGATTTTAGTCAACCTAGCTTCCCAAGCTAGGACCTGGCTTCCCAAGCTAGGACCTGGCTTCACTCACCAGGGTTTCATGCCCAGTCCTCGACCAGGACTTAACCCAAATTCGCTCAACCAAACTTAAATCAAAACTTAAATCGGTGTCAACACCAAAACAACAATCAGGGCCAGACTGCATCAACAATCTCCCCCTTTTGTTGTTTGACACCCCGATTTAAGTTTAGGCATTGATGATCAATTGGAGGTAGTTCAATTATTGTAAGGGAATCAAAATCCTCCCCTACAATAACCCTAAACTTAATCAACCATTTTCTCCTCTTGTCAAACATCGAAAAGGGTATGGTTATTAAGTTTGAACATACCTCCCCCTCAAACACGGGACTCCCTCCAAAACCCAAAATAATCAAAGGATAATTTTTGAATTGCATATGAGAGGCATATACCATAAATGTATCATGGCAACAATGTATATGCATTATACGTCAATAAGTGTGAATTACACATGAAATCATATACAGAATTATATCATGGTCAAACATGTATATGTTTCATATGACAAGTAAGGAATGCATCTGTATCCGACACATAATCCTGAGTGATCTCCGTGACCAATCAGGTTCGTTGATTACTTGATACAGAAATATTTCTTATTAGTCTGGGGAGCGATCATATTTCAGAAAAATTCCTGAAACTCTGATACATTCTGATCAGACTATATTAACAATTTGCATTCCACAATAGGGGTGTAGACTCTATTAATATTCAACATTTCAGAAACATTTCTAAAACACGACATTAAGACCAAGAGTCATGACTCAACAAATCCTTTCTTATGAATTTGAACATTCCAACATAGGTTTGTATCAAATCAGCATTTTAGTACTTGATGTTTCTGAAAAATTTCTGAGAATCAAGGATCTTAAAAATTCCTACCCTTCTTTGAATACTTGAACAAATTTGTACTCACTTAGTACTAGGTTTATACCAATGGAGGATCAAGTATGTTTCAATTGTACTTGGTTTGTATCAGATTTGTGTGTATCAGTATGATCAGGTGATCTGATACAACTTGATGAAAAGGGGATTGGACTGAGGAGTAGTCTGATACCTCTGATCAGTGTTGGTATGATCGGTCACCGGATCGATCAGTATGATTCCTGATCGGTCACCAGACCGATCAGGTGAGTCCTGATCGGTCAGTGGACCGATCAGGTCAGATACAGTATGTTTTCTGAAACTGATCAGTTTCAGAAACGAATCTGCTTCAACTTTTAAACCCTCTAAACCCTAATGCAAACAGATTTAACTCCTAATCCAATCAAAGTTCCATTAACCAAGATTCATTTCTCAAGTTTGTATTAAAATATGATACTAATATTAGATTTCTAAAACATGATCAAATTCCAAAACATGCGTATATCACATTGATATCTTAAATATGATCAGATCACACATGATCGAATTTCCAAAATTTTGAACAATTTGTATGTTTATAACATGTTTGTATCAAGATTTCAAGGCAGGTATACATACAACCACTTGAACATAAAATTCATGATCATGAATAGCATGGATGGATATTGCTATTTAGTAGGGATGGATTAGTTATTTTCCTCTTTGTTTTGGGAACAAAACTGATCATGGTAGACCTTCAATACAAAAATAAATCACACTTATGCATGATTACTTATGTTCTAAGTAGATTATGTTTATTCCAAACAACCTTGATAATACAAGTTACTCTTAGATCTTGAACAACTAAGTGTTAGGCATGTGACACCCCAAACTTGATAATCCATTTAGTATTCGGCATATGAAACATATCATGTTTGAACAAATAATTCATTGACTTTAAGTTCATGTTCTTTGTCTAATCATGTATGGTGAAGTTTTCATAGTGATTTTTGGATCAATACTAATTCATGTGTCCATACTTGTTTTTTAGCATGTATTCATGTTGTCTAACACATACAAGAAAATCATGACATACTTGATCATGGAAGAACTTAAATACTAAAGTAGATTATACCATGACTAAGTATTTTAACACATGAATTCCATAAAAATAACTAGCCAAGGGATTATATTATTATGAGAACTAAGACAATGAAGCTCAAAGTATTTAATTCGATTTTCCATAACCAATCATGTGAATGACATTTTTTTTTGTTGGTCATGGATTTGGAGCACCAAATATCAACCACCCATGTTGATAGATGCTCCCCCTCAATCAAAGCTATACAATTCTAAATATGGAGATTTTAGGTACCCAAATTTTGAGACCTAAAGCATCAACAATGAAGGACTTAGGCACCCATGCCTTAGTCAATTTCTTTTTGACCTTTTGAACCCTAGAATTAGTTTGTGATCTAAAATGGGTTCTAGACATCAATGACATGAAACTTGATTCTTTAGGTTGGTAACTGATGGACCCTAACGAGGTGTCACGAATGTGGGTCTCAAAATTTAGATATGTGTAAGCTGGAAACCCTTTTTTGCAATCAAAGATTAAAAGCGTAGTAAAGGGGCCACATGTTGTATTTTTCCTAGAGCTAGTTGAGGTTGTCTGATTCGAGCTCGAGTTTATGTGTCGTTGATATTTTTGGGTTTTGAATAAAATTTGGGTTTGGATTGCAATTAGAAACGAAAGCACAATGAAAATAAAGGAAACTTAGCTAATAAGCTAAACAAAGTGATGGCAACTAAGGAATTCAACCAATAGGGATCCTACTCAACCAAGGCAGCTAAATCGAAGTTGAAAGGGAACACAATAGATATAAATGCAATCTTAATGCTAAGCAAATGAATAAACGCAGTGATGGCAGTTTTCGGAAACAAACAAACTTAACACAAATGATAGCATACGAAATTCAGAAATTAGACAAACAAACAAACTCAACTCAAACTAGCTACAAGTTTTAGAAGCCCACTAATGCAGGGAAAATTCAGAAATGCTAAATGCGATACCAATTGATTTCAAACACTATCATACACCAAGAGGTAAGTGAAAAGCTGATGCAAAGCATTACCCAAAATAGCTTGGCACGCAAAGGGAAGCCTTTGTGCCAAATCTGAAACTTTTGTGCCAAAACTAATTCTAACAATTCAGCATTGAAAACTATCGATCAAACTTGGAAAGAATAGCTATAAATGCAGTGATATGCAGGGATAAAAGAAGAATTCAGACTCCGAATGAATGACTGACCAAAGCAGGACACTGAAAAACTTGACACAACCGAATCTGCTAAATTGCAGAAATGAACTACAGAATTTTAGGGAATTGAAAGTAGGAATGCAGACACCGAATTCAGAAATGCAGCAACAACCAAACACAGAAGTAGAGTTCAATAACTATGTAAATGAATCCAACTTTAAAGTGAATTCAGAAGAAAAAAAAAACTAATCCAACTTGATACGCAATTCAGAAATTCAAGAAGGAACTGAAACGCAGGGGAAGAAAACTGATACGCAAACTCTAAAATGTAAACAAACTGAAATTAAACCTTAGAATTCACTAACAAGCAATATAGTTACTTATCTTGAAGAATTTGAACCTAATTAAGCAAAGACAATTAAGAAACCGAAGCTAAATATTCTGATACGAAGACAGTAACAAAACAAAGTGCAGAAATGGAAATTACAGCTAAAACAATAGAAATTAGCTACGGAAACTAAGCCTCAATCCCTCATATAGCTCCAGCACTCCTTGCCGTCACACAAGGGTGAACCTCGGACCCGTAAGCTCAGTAAATCAGTGGAAAATTAGTCTCTGCAATCAAATCCATTCAAACTCTGCTCAAGATGAAAGCTGCAACCGATTTCTTCGACCTCGCTGTGGTGGATTGCGATAAGGATTTGGGAATGCTCCGAGCCTTCCAGGGAACCCCTCCAGATAGCTCGGATGAAATGAAGATGGTGCACAACTGAGATTGACGAAATCAGATGACAGAGCTACGGAAACCTCACGAAGCTCTGTTGTTGGGCAAAATTCAATCTGGAAACTTCACAGAGAGCTCTCTCCACTGACCTAGCACTTGTTCTAATGAAGAATCGAGTGGTCGCGCCTCTTAGATAAAGAAATTGCAGAAGAACATGAAGAACAGACGAAGAAGAAATACTATTGTGGCGAAGACGTGACAAAGCTACCCTGTGGAAATTTTTGATTAAATACTTAGCAATGGACGACCCAGATATCTTTAACTCAATCCAACGGCTGATCTTCATCCGATCTGAACCAAATTTTGATGATGCTGATCAAGGGTCAGGATCTACCTCGGGGTAGCTCGGATCTTCCAGATTTGCAATGGATGGCCCAGATCAACCTGATCTTTGGATGGACAGTCTAGAGCCCTCTGAGCTTGATCCAACGGTTGAATGATCTCTGATTGGGATGAAAATCTCAGATCTTGACCTCAGTGCTTGATCAGCCCTAACCCTAGCTTGGATTGCCTCAGATGGTCCCAGATGGCTCAGATCTAGCCATTTTTGAATCGGACGACCCAGATTAATCTGAAACTTGATCACTCGATCCGGGTCCACTTCCGACTCATGTTTGACCCAGTATGCCCTAGGTCCATGATCCTTTCATGCCTACAAAAATAGATCAAAAATTTAGTGGCCAAATAATTTAAATATATCAAGATTTGTAATTAAGTCCAAAATAGCAATAATTTCTAGAACCTAGAATAAATTCACAATTAAGCAAGAAAAACATGGGTCAAACATGGATTTTGGCATCTGAAATAATCAACAAAATAACACTTATCAACTTCCCCACACTTAAGCTTGAGCGTCTCGCGAAACTACTAAGTATGTATCCCTTAGGCTCTTTCCAAGCATAATTAGAAATAAATGAAAAGAAATTACCTAGGGTCGTCAATTCTCAACAATCTAAGCTTTATGGATTAATATCTCGTCATTAAATCAACAACTTAGCCTTTTCATCCTTCATGAGTCATTGAGATGAATTTAACTCACTAAGCCTTTCAAGGGAAGTTTTGGTGGCTCTCTCCTTAAGTTCTAAGTTGATGATGGAAGTGGAGCTCACTCAAACACACATGCTTTTTGCCCTACCATAGGCTTGTTTGTTATCTAATCTCCACCATTATTCATGATTAGGATCCACATCTACAAAAACAAGTGAAAGACATAGAAAATGGTAAGAAATGGAGTAAAAGTCAAGAAAATAGACAATTTGATGAAGTGGGAGACTTGGTTGCTCAAGAATGTTTCCAATGTGCTTTGCCCCTCTTGTCAATCCTCTAGTGAAATAAAAAGTGTGGTGAAGTCAATCTTGAACAATGCCTTTGATTTGGATGAAGAAAACTTTATAGGTTCCAATGTGCCAATTTGCTCTTGTGTGCCACTTGTGCTTCTTTCTCTTTTCTTTTTTTTTTCTCTTGGTCAGCTGCTGAATTCATTTTCTGCTTTCTTTCCCTCTAGTAAAATCAAAAAGGTAGTGGAGCAAGGCTGTAATTCGGATGAGAGAAATTCCACTGACTTCATGGTGCCAACTTCCAATTTTGTATCAACTTGTTTCTTTTTTTTTCTCTTCTTCAAACTGTTTTTTTCCTCTTTTTCTCCTCTCAAATCTTCTAATGGAGCACATTCGGGTCAGATTTTTCATTAGAGAACTTGAAACATCAAACAACAATTGGGGAATTAGATGCTCCACATGTGTTCTTCACTAATCAACTATTGCAACTCACTTTGATACACATCACTTCAAGTGGACACATTTCTTTAATTTTTCTTTTTCCTTCCGGTTTCAAGTCATCAGCTCCATGAAAATCGTTTCAGAATCCCGAACCTCTCATTTCTCAAATCAACTAGCATCAATTAGTACTTGCAATCAAATGATACAAAACTCAATTTCAGCTTCCTCTTGATACCAAACTGACTTTATGGCAACATAACTTTCTGATTTTTCTCTTTTCCAACTGCATTTTCTGCTCACAATCTCAACCTTGCTATCGAGTGGTCTTGTTCTTAATCCTTGCAGCAGCCACATTAGTTTCAGATCAGTTCAGCTTCACTTCCATTACTGAACTGCACAAATTTTTTTTTCTTTTCTTCCTCTGTTTTTGGCACAGATTTGCTTAGCTTCAGATTTTTTTGCATTTTCCTGCTTCAATCCAGAATTTAGCATGATGTTCCCGATTTCTATAGTAAATAGCAGCTGCAATCAGCTGCAATCAGGGTGGCCGAACAACTTCTTTTGTCTTTTGGCACAGATTTTGCTTAGCTTCAGATTTTCAAGCTTGTGTTCAGCCTCTGCTCAGCTTTAATTTGTTGGGACCGGTAGACGAGCTAGAGGGGGGGGGGGTGATTAGCTCCGATTCGCTTGTAGATGATTTGTCGCGGCGGAAGACTTCAAGCAATCGCTAACACAAGGATTTACTTGGTATCCACCCCGGTCGGGTGACTAATCCAAGGATCCACTCTCCTCACACTCTCATGCACTATGAAAGTCTCCTTCTTGAGGTGGAGAAACCTCTTACAAGCTTGTTACAAAGATACAACAAGAACAAAGCAAATACAAATGAAATCTTACAAGATTTACAATGAACAAGCTCACACTTTGCTTTCCTTGCTATCTTCAAGCTTGTGATCGCCTCTAGAACTTTGGAAGTGCAGCAACACTAAGCCCCAAAGCTTCTCTTGAAATGGCGTGGAAGAAGGAATAAGAGCTGCGGCCAAAACCTGCGCGAAAGACCTTATACCCGTCGCCTAGGGTTTGGTAATCGATTACCCAATCGATTACCACGTCACACTTAGCCGTTCAACGGCTAGTTTTCGAACCGTAATCGATTAGCCAATCGATTACCATTGCCCTGAATCGATTACCCAATCGATTCAGAGCCTCTCTGTTCTCTCGCGCAAACCGCCCTAATCGATTAGGCAATCGATTACCAATACCCTGAATCGATTACCCAATCGATTCAGGACCCTTCTGTCCTCTCGCGAAAACCGCTCTAATCGATCACCTGATCGATTGACCCAATCGATTGCCCAATCGATTGAGTCCACCCTAACTTGTTCCCACAAGTCTAGGATCCCCTACCAAGTGTCCGGTCAACCCCGTTGACCAACTTGGATTTCTACTGCCTAGCTCCCAGCTCGGACTTAACCTGGTTCCCAACCAGATTTGCCTAACCCTCGAGTTAGGTCTAGTCTCTCGGTAGACTTCCACCTTGCCAGCATGCGATCTCCCCGATCCATCTGGACTTCACCTAGTCCCACTAGGTGTGCCTAGTCCCACTAGGTCTTCTTTTGCCATGCCAGCGTACGATCTCCCCGATCTACCTGGACTCCACCTAGTCCCACTAGGTCTGCCTAGTCCCACTAGGTCTTTTGCCATGCCAGCGTACGATCTCCCCGATCTACCTGGACTTCACCTAGTCCCACTAGGTCTGCCTAGTCCCACTAGGTCTTTTGCCATGCCAGCGTACGATCTCCCCGATCTACCTGGACTTCACCTAGTCCCACTAGGTCTTTCCCAGTCAAGTCTCCAGTCAACCTTGACCCACTTGACTCACACATCATGACCACTCAAACATCATTATCAAACATCGAAACATACGACCATTCCATTTGCTTTCCAAGCTTACCAGACCTAAGCTCACCCGAGCTTAGTCAAACTAGGTCAACCCTGACCTAAACAAGATTGCACCAACAATCTCCCCCTTTTTGATGTTTGACAATATGTTTGAGAAAGACTAATCCCCATTAGCCTTTCAATCTCTCCCATATTTCTCCCCCTTTGACACACATCAAACCTCTCCCCGAGAGTCTATATGGTCAAAGGCAAATCCAATGAAAGTCCCATACCTTTCGTTTAAACCCATGCTCACCCATGAGCACTCATGAAGATTCCCAATCTCCATTCATTCACTTACTCCTTAAATAAAAATTCAACCACATGTTGTTAAGGAAGACCTCCCCCTCAAAACACGCTCTAAACCTCTATCATTGCACCAACAATGTTTTTGAGTTCCTAAATCTTTAGGAGAACTCAACTTGAGGTTATTGAGATTTTGGGATTCAAAACTTGAATCAAAATCTCTCCTTAACCCTTAAATGTTCACCAAACCATTTCCCCATTTTGATTTCACAATGAAATTTACCCAAATATACTTATAAAAGTATTTCAAGGGGTTAGAGATTGGTAGGTTACAAAAAAATGGGTTAATAGACTGAAAATAGACAGTTTCAGTCTCACCAATCGATTGGTGTTGGGAACCAATCGATTACCAGCCTGCCTTAATCGATCAGCCGATCGATTACGGCTATCTGTAATCGATCACCAGATCGACTACCCAAGCTTCTGTGCTCGTAAAAGGGTCGACCAATCGATTGGACATAGTCCCAATCGATCACCTGATCGATTGGGAGTTTCTGAAATCTGAAAACAATTTCAGATCCGAAATTCAGAAACCCCTAAATAATTCTACAAAATTCGAAAAATTCTAAAATTTTGTGTAGACATTATTTATACCATATACTATCAAGGAAAAATAATTTTCTATGAAAATAACCTCCTTTTTCAAAGATTGACACAAAATTGGAAACGATTGAAATACTTCAATGTTTTTCATTATTTTGTGTCCATTTCATCAATGATGAGTGCTATCACAAGATAGTCTTCACCAAGGTTTTCCAAGATAGTTTTGAAATGTTTTTCAAAAACAATTTCCAACCATATTCCTTGGGCTAAATGCACATGACTTGCACATTAGCTTTCCCAATGATTGGAGTTCATTTAAATTCTTGTTTTGATGATCCTAAAACTCACTAAGATGAGGATAAATCAACACCTTGAGTTTTGTTCATCTTCCTAACATCTCACTTGTTCTAATGTGTCTCAAAAAGCACACAAGTCACCTTATAGTCTTAGTGAGATGTGAAAGTCATGTTCTCCCTAATCTTAGGGTTCATACATTTCTACCTAGGCATTATAAACTTTGATCATCCACCTAGGATGTCAATTAATGCCTATGTCCTTAATTTCAATAAGAATTAAATTTATGCATGATTATGACTATGACATGCATCATATTAGAATTTTCAAAGGAAATTATAAATAGATGATGCATGTATGACATGACATATAATATTTTCATAATAAATATGAATGATGAAATATGATGTCATGGCATGTGATGAGGCATACAAAACATAGCATAGAAGCATAAAAGAAAAATACCTAGATTTCCTATCTAAGTACCAATAACTCATCTCTAAGCCATTGATCATCCTAAATTTGCCCTAATTTCCAAGATAATGCCAAAACTCCCCAACTTGGCCTATCTTTGGATTCTAACTTAGTTGTGCCAACTTTATCAAGTTTAATCATCCAAAAATATAGTTTGGCACAAGTTTACTCCTCCTAGAGTAAATGAAATGAATCCTTCATTTTCAAGGGTAGTGACTCCTTGAAAATGTCCCAAAGTGTCAACTTCATCAAGGTTGGGTTAACTACCCTTCCAATTTGAGTTAACACTCCCTAGACCTATCTAGGGTGTGGCGAACACACTCTTAGGAACCCAAAACCTATTGGTGCTCCTTGGGTGTTCTAGGTATTCATTAGGGATAACTTCTCTTGATACCTTCTTTATGACTTTTCTAGGCTTGTCCGAAGCCTTAGTCATCTTTGTCTTGTCTTGGTCAACTCTAGGGATGGCTTCCCTTGTGGCCTTGACTTGACCCCTAGACCTAGATTTAGTTCCATATTTATATGGAACTCTATGATAGGATGGACCATCATCCTTAGTCTTAGGTTTGTACCCCAAACCTTTCTTGCTCCTAGAGGATCCTTGATTTCCTAAATCTAGATTTTGATCCTTAGATCCCTTAAATAGATTTTCTATTCTTTTGAGGGATTTTTCTAGTTTATCAAGTTTTGACCTCAAAACTTGATTTTCAATCATTACCTCCTCAAGGCTTGGTTTTCTAATATAGCCTTGGTAATTTTTCTTTTTGGCCTTGGATTGGGTAGGTCTATCCTTAGATGATCTAAAATCTTCCCTATCCTTGGTTGTGGTAGACCTAGCATGAAAGGCTCTATATTTTTCCTTTGATTTCTCATACCTCCTATTTTCATGATAAATAGCATTAAAATGATAATAATTATTTCTAGCATGCATATTATCATGATTTAAATAAGTACCATTACCTAATGGTACCTTAGTGTTATTCTTGGAGGCTCCCCCTTGACTTGAGCTCCTCCTTTTGACTTTGGTCAGATCCTTCCCCTTTGGACATTGATTTCGATAATGTCCTTTTTGCTTGCATGAGAAGCACACAATGTGCTTCTTATCTTTCTTTGCCACGGGGTCGACCTCCTTTGCCTTTCCCTTGGTCTTGGGTGCCATTTGCACCTTCTTCTTGACCAATTTTGGACACTTACTCTTGTAGTGTCCTCTTTCCCTACACTCAAAGCAAATGATGTGATCTTTATTTTTACAAATTGAAATGTTTATACCTTTGCTTGTAGGGGTGGCACATGACTCTTCACTCGATCCGGAAGTAGATACTTCTTCTTTTTCCGGATTCAATGACCTTTGCTCCCCCTCAATCCTAGAGGTGGAGACTTCTTCTTCTTCTCCATTGACCTCGGATGATGATGTTGAAACCTTTTCTTGTTCCGGCGTCAATGTCAAATTTTGCTCCTCTTCAACCCTTGAGGTGGAGGCTTCTTGAGCTTCATCTTCGGATGTTGAGCACCTCTCAACTTCCGAATCCTCTTCACTTGATGAATTTCCCTCTTCGAATTTGTCTTGATTTGGTAGAGTGGAGGGAACTTCATGAAGTATTGCCAATTTGCTCCATAGCTCATTGGCATCTTTGAATTCTCCAATCTTGTCCAAGATGGTGCTTGGCAATAGATTGACCAAAAGCTTGATCACTTTGTAGTTGGCCTCGCATCTCTTGACTTGCTCCTCATTCCATTTGCTTTTCTTGAGGAGTTTTCCTTTTGAGCTTGTTGGAGCTTCAAAGCCCTCCATTAGAGCAAACCATTGCTCTATATCCATCATGAAATAATTCTCAATCTTTGACTTCCAAAGATTGAAATTTTCTTTGTCGAATGGTGGAGGTGCCCTTGTGTCATAGCCAAACTCCATCTTTGAAGTTGAAACCCCTTGATGATGACTTCTTGAAATTAGGGTTTCTTTCAACTTCTTCTTCTTCCTCTAGCTCTTGCCCTCTTGGCGATGAGTCCAATGAAGAGCAACCTTGCTCTGATACCACTTGTTGGGACCGGTAGACGAGCTAGAGGGGGGGGGTGATTAGCTCCGATTCGCTTGTAGATGATTTGTCGCGGCGGAAGACTTCAAGCAATCGCTAACACAAGGATTTACTTGGTATCCCACCCGGTCGGGTGACTAATCCAAGGATCCACTCTCCTCACACTCTCATGCACTATGAAAGTCTCCTTCTTGAGGTGGAGAAACCTCTTACAAGCTTGTTACAAAGATACAACAAGAACAAAGCAAATACAAATGAAATCTTACAAGATTTACAATGAACAAGCTCACACTTTGCTTTCCTTGCTATCTTCAAGCTTGTGATCGCCTCTAGAACTTTGGAAGTGCAGCAACACTAAGCCCCAAAGCTTCTCTTGAAATGGCGTGGAAGAAGGAAGAAGAGCTGCGGCCAAAACCTGCACGAAAGACCTTATACCCGTCGCCTAGGGTTTGGTAATCGATTACCCAATCGATTACCACGTCACACTTAGCCGTTCAACGGCTAGTTTTCGAACCGTAATCGATTAGCCAATCGATTACCATTGCCCTGAATCGATTACCCAATCGATTCAGAGCCTCTCTGTTCTCTCGCGCAAACCGCCCTAATCGATTAGGCAATCGATTACCAATACCCTGAATCGATTACCCAATCGATTCAGGACCCTTCTGTCCTCTCGCGAAAACCGCTCTAATCGATCACCTGATCGATTGACCCAATCGATTGCCCAATCGATTGAGTCCACCCTAACTTGTTCCCACAAGTCTAGGATCCCCTACCAAGTGTCCGGTCAACCCCGTTGACCAACTTGGATTTCTACTGCCTAGCTCCCAGCTCGGACTTAACCTGGTTCCCAACCAGATTTGCCTAACCCTCGAGTTAGGTCTAGTCTCTCGGTAGACTTCCACCTTGCCAGCATGCGATCTCCCCGATCCATCTGGACTTCACCTAGTCCCACTAGGTGTGCCTAGTCCCACTAGGTCTTCTTTTGCCATGCCAGCGTACGATCTCCCCGATCTACCTGGACTCCACCTAGTCCCACTAGGTCTGCCTAGTCCCACTAGGTCTTTTGCCCATGCCAGCGTACGATCTCCCCGATCTACCTGGACTTCACCTAGTCCCACTAGGTCTGCCTAGTCCCACTAGGTCTTTTGCCATGCCAGCGTACGATCTCCCCGATCTACCTGGACTTCACCTAGTCCCACTAGGTCTTTCCCAGTCAAGTCTCCAGTCAACCTTGACCCACTGACTCACCACATCATGACCACTCAACATCATTATCAAACATCGAAACATACGACCTCGAGCTCACCCGAGCTTACCAACTCAAGCTCACCAGCTTTGTCAAACTAGGTCAACCCTGACCTAAACCAAGATTGCACCAACANACTTGGTGGTTAGTTTCCATCCTTCTCTCTTGATTTTCTAGTTGTGTCTTTGGAGAATCTAGTAGTTCTCGTTGACACAAAACTCGTGGCTTTGCGAAGTCATCCCGAAGAGAACTCGGCATGGACGCGAATAGAGGCGGAGCTTCCAAGGGACGCTACAGTTGGATCTCGTCCCTTTCTTCGAGTTACGCGAGGTACAAAGTAAATTAGTTTATTTTTCCGCAAAGTTTTAATTTATGATCATGTCCACACATCATAAGGTTGCATGCTAGATACGTGGTTAAAATAATTTGAGAAATTATTTTATGCTAATTCTTCTGCTGCACGTAAAAATTTAAAATTTTACGAACCCGTATCCTTGTCAACATGCACCCGGTCCCAACAGTGGTATCAGAGCCGGTTAGTGTTCGACATAATCATATAATTGTTTTGCGGAAAACTTTGTCATGATCTCAATTTTGGAAAATTTTCCAATTATGGAAACTTTTCAATTATGATAAATTTTAGATTTAGGAATTTCAAAGTTTGGAAATCCTCATGAAATTTCGCAAACTTTTGAAATATCCTAGTTTCTGAAATTTTATGATAATTGTGAAAACTTCTCATTTTTGGAAACTTTTCAATTTTGGAAAATTCTTATTTTGGAAATTTTCCATCTTTGGAAATATGTAAGTTTTCTTTGTACCAGAAACTTACAATTATTCTGAAAACCTGTTATGAAATCTCGCAATTTTGGACACTTTCTTTCAAGAAAGTCTAGACAAATTTATGGATCATTAATTGACAATTTAAATTCGAATTGGTTTTAAATTATTAACAAAATTCTTTATTTTGGATTGAGCCTCGGGGAGCCGTCCAATTTAAAGTTAGTTGTTGTAATTTAATTTCCCATTTTGAATAAAATTGTCATGTTTAATTTGGTTACGCCTCGGGGAGCGGACCAAATTGGATTTACGACAAATTTCTTTTCTTTGGGTATCTGAGCCTCGGGGAGCCACCCTTAGAAAATAATTTGTTGTAATTAATTAATCCATGAATAAAATATGTGATAAAATCTTGGAAATTTGATTTAAGAGGTGATGCTCTTACATATTGTTGTCTCCAAAATTAATTAGGAAAATGGTTTCCTATAGAGTTTTCTTAAATAAGATTTTCATGAAAATAATATGTGGTTGAATTAAGGGAATCTGTCTCTTAATTTAATAAGATTTGATTTAGAGAAATCAAAGTCTTAAACATATTATTTCCGAAATTGATTATGATAATTTAGGAAATTGTTTCCCAAAACAATTCCTTGAATAAAGTATGAAATTAGAATTAGGAAATCCGGTTCCTAATTCAATTAATGAGACTTGATAAATTAAGTCACATACATACTTTATTAAGGAAATCGTTAGTCATGACATAATTATATGTCATGAATGTGCTTAGAAAAGAAAGGATGAGACCCAAAACCCCTTACAAAATATTAAGGCTAACACCTTCCATTAATATGATTAGAACCGGAGTTTTGTTTCTCGTTTGGGTTGATGGACACATCCATGCCCGGCTTGAACCTCAATATGTTCAAACCATGGAATTAGTTTATGAATAATATAGTTGGAGTCAGAGGTCAATCCTTAGTTTTGGTTGTTGGACACATCCAAGCCTGACTAAACGGTTGAATGAGCTCCAACCATATTAAAACTATTTCTTGATTAATGGGTCAGCCTTAAGCTTGGAGCATCGATTTGTTGTGCCACAGCCAAGGTCGATGTAAAGAGAGGTGCAGTTGGGTGCTATGTATATTGTTGCATACTTGTTAATGAGTTAACAACCCAATGATTTATGCAAACATTCAATTAGTTGATAGCATAAAGTGATAGTTACATATATATGATATGTAATCGGTATAATTACCTACCTTCATAGCTAAGAATAACTTGATGGTCACAACCATGGTTGTTCTTATCTATGGTTGGATATCAACCTATTTGGAGGTGTTCCTACGATCTCCCGAATTGATAAAAAGGGTTATTCAATTCGAAAAATAAATAGGATTTAATTAATGTATGTTGATGCATTCTATATCATTCTTATCACATAAGCTCAATTTGTATTTCTAGGATAATCACTCGATCATGTCTTCTCTGAATTTACGTTCCATTTTGGACACCAATAAACTGACTGGGCCAAACTTCATGGACTGGCTTCGAAACCTGAGGATAGTCCTCAAGGCAGAGAAGCTTGCTTATGTCCTTGAAGATCAACTTCCCAACCGTCCTCCTGAAAATGCAACTCCAGACCAGTTTCCTGAGTTACTCAACCTGCTAAAGACTGTAGAGCCTTCTGTGAAGCAGGATCAAAAGATGGTACTGTTAGTTGGTTCCTCGAAGAAAGGTTCTAAGAGGAAGGCCAAAGAACAGAATAAGGGAAAGAAGAAAAAGGCCAAAAAGACTGAAAATACCCTAAAAGGCACTTGCCATCACTGTGGCAAGGAGGGTCACTGGCGAAGAAACTGCAAGGTTTATCTTGAGTCCTTAAAAGAGAAGGCATCTGATGCCCCATCCTCTTCAAGTATCTTCATTATTGAATGTCACTCTATTTCCTCAAACACCTGGGTACTTGATATTGGGTGTAGCTCACATATATGTAATGACATACAGGGGCTAAGGAATAGAAGAAGACTCGTCAAGGGAGAAACGAATTTGCGAGTTGGAAACGGAGCAAAGATTGCTGCTGTTGCCATCGGAACATATTTGCTAAAGCTCCCTACAGGACGTGTCTTAGAATTGGATAATTGTTATTTGTTCCTTCGTTAATAAAGAACATTGTATCTATTTCATGTTTGAATGAAAAGGGTTATCATTTAACTTTTAGTAACAATTGTTGTTACATAACTTTAAATGGCGTTCTTTATGGGAATGGAACTTTGTGCAATGGTATCTACACGTTAGATTTATCCGGTGACGTTTTCAATATCGAAGTTAGCAACAAACGTGCTCGAATAGATAATCGAATAGACTCCTACACGTGGCATTGTCGTCTTGGCCATGTAAGTAAGAAACGCATGACCAAATTACACCGATGTGGAATTCTGGAATCATTTAAACCCGGTTCATTTGATACATGCGAATCATGCTTAAAAGGCAAGATGACCAAATTACTCTTTTCTGGAAAAGGTAATCCAGTGGAAGAATTGCTTGGTCTAATACATACTGATGTATGTGGACCAATGTCAACTCTTGCACAAGGAGGCTATAGCTACTTCATCACCTTTATCGATGATCACTCACGATTCGGGTATGTGTTCTTGATGAAACACAAATCTGAAGCTTTTGAGAAATTCAAAGAGTTCAGAAATGAAGTAGAGAAACAGCTTGGCAAAAGTATTAAGATACTTCGATCCGATCGAGGTGGTGAATACTTAAGTCAAGAGTTTCAAGATTATCTTAGGAACAATGGGATATTGTCCCAATGGACTCCGCCATATACACCACAGCATAATGGTGTATCTGAGAGGCGCAACCGAACCTTAATGGACATGGTTAGGTCGATGATGAATCATGCAACTCTTCCAAAATCCTTTTGGGGCTATGCACTTAAGACAGCTGTTTACTTGCTAAACAAAGTCCCGACTAAGGTAGTCTCTACTACTCCATATGAGACATGGAATAGTAAGAAACCTCACTTAACTCACCTTAAGATATGGGGTTGTCCTGCTTATGTGAAGCGGACTGTATCAGACAAATTGGATGCTATGTCTGATAAATGTCTATTTATTGGATACCCTAAGGAAACGAAGGGTTACCAATTCTATCATCCCTTGGAACAAAAGGTGTTTGTTTCAAGGCATGCTGTTTTTCTGGAAAAAGAATTTCTTTTACAAGAAAACAGTGGGAGTGACATTGAACTTGATGAAGTTCAAGAAACTCCAATAGACATTACAGAGACACCTAGTCTACACCCACAACCAATAAACTCATAATGATGAGCTATCAGTTGAACCTAAAACAACACCACCTCTTCGTAGATCTGATAGGACACGCAATATTCCACAGAGATACGGATTTCTCATAAGCGAATCGAATGACGTGTTACTCATAAGCGATGACGAACCTATCAGTTATGAAGATGTTCTGAAATGTTCAGAAAGGGACAAATGGCTTGAAGCCATGAAGTCGGAAATGGATTCCATGTACGAAAATCAAGTATGGGACTTAGTTAACCCACCTGAAGGGATTAAACCCATAGGGTGCAAGTGGGTTTTCAAGAAGAAAACCGACATGGAAGGTAATGTTGTTACCTTTAAGGCTAGATTAGTGGCAAAAGGATATAGTCAGAAACAAGGAATTGATTATGACAAAACCTATTCGTCAGTAGCTATGCTTAAATCCATTCGGATGCTCCTAGCCATAGCAGCTCATTATGATTATGGGATATGGCAAATGGATGTGAAAACAGCTTTCCTTAATGGAAACCTGCTTGAGGATGTATACATGATACAACCTGAAGGTTTCACATCGGTTGATAAAACCAAAGTATGCAAGCTTCGACGATCCATATATGGACTGAAGCAAGCATCTAGAGCTGGAACATCCATTTTGATGAGACAATCAAAGAGTTTGATTTCTCACAAAATCCTGACGAACCTTGTGTGTACAAGAAGGTTAGTGGGAGTGCAGTCGTATTTCTATTATTATATGTCGATGACATATTACTTATAGGAAACGATATATCAGTTTTACAGACAGTTAAAATTTGGTTGTCCAAAACATTCTCCATGAAAGACCTGGGAGAAGCAACCTATATCCTTGGGATTAGAATCTATAGAGATAGATCAAAACGGTTGCTTGGTCTTTCGCAGTCTACATATATAGACCGAGTGCTAAAAAGGTTTAGCATGTCGGAATCCAAGAAAGGTTACCTTCCCATCAGGCATGGGATCAACCTTTCAAAGTCTATGTGTCCGCGCACAGAAGACGAGAGGATTTGCATGAATAAGATTCCTTATGCATCCGCGATAGGATCTATCATGTATGCTATGTTATGTACTAGGCCAGATGTATCATATGCTCTGAGCATTACGAGCAGATACCAGTCTGATCCAGGTATGGATCACTGGGCGGCTGTCAAGACAATCCTTAAGTACTTAAGAAGAACTAACGATGTGTTCCTAATATATGGAGAAGGAGATATGGTAATACGTGGGTATACAGATGCCAGTTTCCAGACAGATAAGGATGACTCCAAATCTCAGTCTGGATACGTATTTACTTTGAATGGAGGCGCAATAAGTTGGAAGAGTTCCAAACAAGACACCGTGGCGGATTCTACCACGGAAGCGGAATATATCGCAGCTTCGGAAGCAGCAAAGGAAGCAGTCTGGATCAAGAAGTTCGTCTACGAACTTGGTGTGGTTCCAACCATTGATGAAGCAGTGCCGGTTTACTGCGACAACAATGGAGGTATTGCACAAGCAAAGGAACCAAGGTCTCATCAGCGATCCAAACACGTGCTTCGCCGCTATCATCTGATCAGAGAGATTATAAGTAGGAATGATATACAAATTGAGAAAATTCCCACTGAAAGGAATTTAGCGGATCCTTTAACTAAGGCCTTGCCTCAGAGCAAGTTTGAGGGTCATGTTAGAGCCTGTGGTATTGGATACTGTAGCGATTGGCATTAGGCCAAGTGGGAGTTTGTTAGTGATATGAGAGAAGTGTCCTAAGGCAATCGCCTTATGATTGTAATCATTTATTTTAATAAATGAAAATTTACTATTTGAGTATACATGTTTGTGTATTTGATTGGGATCTTAAACTCATCTACTGAATGTCCGCAATACAATTCACAGCATAAGAGAATTTGTGATAAGATCACAACTAGTGATTATCTCTACATGTGCAATTATGAAGTATTGAAAATATCCCTAGTCGATGAATTGATAAAAACGGACACTATCAATTCTATTGAGACTAACATGGGTTATTCTCTAATCAGCTGATTCTCACTGGCTGGTGACATAGGGATGTCCGGAGATAAACATGGATGCTAGTTAAGGGAACTAGTTCATTGGAGTGACTAGCTGTAAAACTTCATATGGTAATCTATATAGTTATGTCAGTGAAGTTCTTACTGCAGCTTAAGTGCGATGTTCCTTTGACTTGCGGTGTTCAAGTCATCTTGGTCATGGAGACTTATACATTAACATCTTAAGCAAGCATCTCCAAGGAGGTGTGGACCCAGGATGATTGGGTATAAGCCGAAGTGCCCGAAGATGTTTGAACAGCCTACAAAGGATTCACCACTCCTTGCGAGGAGATGTATACCCAGGCCTATCGTCGGATTGTTACTCAAAGCCTCTGGCCAGAGCATGTCATGTTTAGAGTATGAGTCTCTTAAATACATGAGAGTAATTAGAAATCCAAAGGACGAGAAAGACACTACTTGGGCTAGGTGTGACGTAGTCAGCCTAGTGGGGACTGACACACACAGACCATGTCCTGAACCAAGTGGGTATAAGATGGTGAAGGGAATGGGGCACGATTCATTAGAGCCGCTGAAGGGTTTCAGAATTACTTCTGAGGTCAACCGTTGATCTTTCGATTAATTGGGGGTCATGATGTACTACTAGGTGCCACTCATGATCGTTCTATAATTAGTTGATTATAGACGACCAACATAAATCGAAAGCCTATTTAGTCACACGTACTACGAGTAATCCGAGGGATTTAAAACGAGTTGAAAATTGGATTTTCCGATCAAGAGAAATAAGTCGAATCTGAGTTAATCAGAGGCGCAACGGAAGCTAAAAATGGCTAAGTCTTTTGAAGGCTTATTGGGCGAATTAAATGAGTTTAATTAGCGATGGGTTCAGCTCGGTTCGGCTGGCCAAAGAGGGTGGGTTTGGCCGGCCACCACTTGGGGAGAAACCAATTTATTTGGTTTATTTTATAAAATAAATCAAGTGCGATTTGTTTTATAAATTATGGATAAATAAATTTTTATAAAGAAATTTATATAAAGAAATTTATAGAAATTTATTCTTTTTTATGGAAATTAAAATGATCCATGGAATAGTTTATTTTAATTTTATAAAATCAATTATGAATTGATTTTTTCATAATAAGAAAATTTATAAATTTCTTGTAAAATTTATTCCATAATAAAAGGAGAGATGTATTTGTTTTATTATAAAATTAGTTATAATAAAACTTGGTTTAAACGGAATAATTCATAAAGAAAATTTATAGGATAAATTTCTTATGAAAAATTCCGTTAAAGGGGAGACTTGGCAAGGGAGAGGCTACTATATAAAAGAACCAAGGCTAGGCTTGATTTCCTTAACAGATTGATCAAGAGATTAACTCTCTCCCTCTCTCTCTCTAACTCTCTTTCTCTCTCTAGGGCCGGCTCTCTCTCCTCCCCTAGGGCCGGCACAAGCACCTAGGGTGCCCGTGAGTTTCCTCCACCAAGTTCGTGCCGAAGAAGAAGAAGAAGCGGATCGCGACTCCTTCCTTCCTTTCCCGGAATTTTGATTCCGTTACTTAGTGGTTAGTTTCCATCCTTCTCTCTTGATTTTCTAGTTGTGTCTTTGGAGAATCTAGTAGTTCTCGTCGACACAAAACTCGTGGCTTTGCGAAGTCATCCCGAAGAGAACTCGGCATGGACGTGAATAGAGGCGGAGCTTCCAAGGGACGCTACGGTTGGATCTCGTCCCTTTCTTCGAGTTACGCGAGGTACAAAGTAAATTAGTTTATTTTTCCACAAAATTTTAATTTATGATCATGTCCACACATCATAAGGTTGCATGCTAGATACGTGGTTAAAATAATTTGAGAAATTATTTTATGCTAATTCTTCCGCTGCACGTAAAAATTTAAAATTTTACGAACCCGTATCCTTGTCAACATGTACCCGATCCCAACAAGGGGCATTTCATGTCAAGAAATTTTTTTTTGGTGAGGTTCATTTGTGAGGTTGACTCAAAAAGGTGCCAAGTGAGTTGAATGCTTTGAAGATTCAAGTAGCAAGCAATGGACCAAAGACAAAATCTGTTTAGTATCTGAAAAAAAAATGGCACACAAACAAAGACAAAATCTGTGCCATTTCAAAAGAAAATTCTGCAATGAAGAAGGAAAATGGCACGCAAGTGAGAAATTTTGTGCCAAAGAAAAAATCTGTGAAGCATGTCTTGGTCAGAATTGTTTGGACTGCAGCTATTCTTTACTAGGAAGATCAGTAACATTTCGCTAGAGTCTTAATTGCAGCTTACAACAATCTAAATGGAAGCTGAAAACAATCTGAATTAAAGAGAAATCAACTATGAACAATCTAAATGGCAGCTAGAAATTTTAGAGATCTTGGGTGCAATTAAATCTGGCATAGCATGTAGTTCTTGGCAACTATGAGCAATTGATTATATTTTCATTGGAGTTGGTCGAAGGAAGCTGATTTCTAATCCAACTAAATCTTTCGAATGCATATTTCTGACTATTGGGATGGTGTGGCTGCTGAGAGGAGTATCAAGAGTGAGATAAAATTGATATTAAGGTAAATGGATGTGGATCAGTAAACTCCCAAGGAAGTAGAGCATTATCCAATACCATTTGATGCAAGATTTGTGATTCTGAATTGCAGCTGGACAGATCTGAGAATAAGTGCAGAAATCTGTGCTAAAAGTGAAGGATATGCCAAGTTTCGGGTAAAAGCTCTTGTCTGCAGTGGTTCCAAATGCAGTAGCCTATCTGTTGGAAGCTTTCTAGGTCAGGACAGAACTGAAAAATCCAGTTGGAATGCTAGAACTGCGGGAGTGCCTCCATATAAGCAGTTTTGGCGCAATTTTGTATCAATTTCAGATTGAATTGTGCTTCCTTAATCAGCAATGCCTTACTGCATTTAAACAGAACTTGCAGAATGGTTTTTGGCTGAATTCAATCTCTTGGGGAGCATATTTCAAGTGAAGGAAATTGGATGAAATCAGAGCAGAAAAAGGAAAGAAAAATTCAATGTCGAATTCCAAAGTAAAGCACTTAAGGCTTCCACTACCATTAGATGCAAGTCCTAATTGATACTAATTGTTTTGAGAAATCAGAGGATTGCAAGATCAGAGGTTACTTGCGTGGAACTGAAACTTGAAACAGAAAAAGAAAAGAATGCAATCGAAATGTGCCAACTTGGAAGGATATGTATCAAGAGGGAGTTGCAATAGTTGATTAGTGAAGGACACATGTGGAGCATCTAATTCCCCAATTTTTGTTTGAAGTTTCAAGTTCTCTAATGAAAAATATGACCCGAATGTGCTCCATTAGAAGATTTGAGAGAAGAAAAAGAGAAAAAAAACAGTTTGAAGAAGAAAAAAAAAGAAACAAGTTGATACAAAATTGGAAGTTGGCACCATGAAGTCAGTGGAATTTCTCTCATTCGAATTACAGCCTTAATCACTAACATTCTGATTTTTCTAGAGAGAAAGAAAGAAGAGGAAAAATATGATGAAAAGAGGAAAAGGAAACAAGGTTGGCACGCAAAAGGCAAAATTGGCACATTGAGATCAATAGGGTTTTCTTCATCCAAATCAAAGGCATTGTTCAAGATTGACTTCACCACACTTTTTATTTCACTAGAGGATTGACAAGAGGGGCAATGCACATTGAAAACATTCTTGAGCAACCAAGTCTCCCACTTCATCAAATTGTCTATTTTCTTGGCTTTCACTTCATCCTTACCATTTTTCATGTTTTTCACTTGTTTTTGTAGATGTGGATCCTAATCATGAATAATGGTGGAGAGTAGATAACAAGCAAGCCTATGGTAGTGCAAAAAGCATGTGTGTTTGAGTGAGCTCCACTTTTATCATGAAGTTAGAATTCAAGAAGAGAGCCATCAAAAATTTCCTTTGAAAGGCTAGTGAGTTAAATTCATCTCAATGAATCATGAAGGATGAAAAGGCTAAGTTGTTGATTTAAGGACGAGATACTAATCCATAGAGCTTAGATTTTTAAGAATTGACAACCTTAGGTAATTTCTTTTCACTTGTTTCTAATTATGCTTGGAAAGAGCCTAAGGGATACATACTTAGTAGTTTCGCGAGACGCTCAAGCTTAAGTGTGGGGGAGTTGATAAGTGCTATTTTATTGGTTAATTCAGATGCCAAAATCCATGATTGACCCATGTTTTTCTTGCTTAATTGTGAATTTACTCTAAGTTCTAGGACTTAATTTTATTTTGGACTTAATTGCAAATCTTTACATATTTGAAATGATTTTGCCACTAAATTGTTGACTTATTTTTGTAGGCATGAAAGGACAATGGACCTAGGGTATACTAGGTCAAACTTGAGTCGGAAGTGGAACCGGATCGAGTGATCAAGCTTCAGATTGACCTGGGTCGTCTGATTCAAAAGCGGCTAGATCTGAGCCATCTGGGACCATCTGAGGCGATCCGAGCTAGGGTTAAGGCTGATCAAGCACTCAGGTCAAGATATAAGACTTTTATCCAAATCAGAGATCATTCAACCGTTGGATCGAGCTCAAAGGATTCTAGACTGTCCATCCAAAGATCAGGTTGATCTGGGCCATCCATTGCAAATCTGGAGGATCCAAGCTACCCTGAGGTAGATCCTGACCCTTGATCAACATCATCAATGTTTGGTTCAGATCGGACAAAGATCGACCGTTGGATTCATCCAAAACAATCTTAGCCGTTGGTTTCGAAGTATTTAATCAAATTCTCCCCAGGTTGCACAGTGTCGCGTCTTCGCTGCAAACACCTTCGTCTTCGATCGTTTTCTTCCTTTCTTCTGCAATTTCTTCATATAAGAGGCGCGACCACTCGATTCTCCCATTAGAGCAGGTGCTGGATCATCGGGAAGACTTGTCTGTGAGGTTTCCGGTTCTGAATTGCCCAAGAAACATAGCTGATGTGAGGTCTCCTCAGCTCTGCCGTTTGCTGCCTTTGGATCAGTTGTGTGCCATTTTCATCCACCTGAGCAGTTCAGAGGGGTTCCCTGGATTGCTTGGATCATCCACAAGCTGCAGCGCAATCGGACACAACTGAATTGAAGGCATTCGAATGGAGATTTCAGATTGAGCAAGATGAGCTGGAATTGATCATAGATTGAGTTTTCCCCAGTGATTTGTGGAGCTTACGGGTTCGAGGCTTGCCCTTGTGTGACGAACAAGGAGTACTTGAGCTGAGGGAAGGATTGAGGATTAGTTTACTTCGTGTTTTTCAATTTGTCAGCTTTAATTTCATTTCTGCACTCAATTTTAGTTTTGAATTTTCTGTATCAGCTGCTAGTTTTCGTTTCTGATGAGTTTCTACCTAATTAGTTTCAATCCAGCAAGTTAAGTAATTAGGAAGTTTGTTTAGTGACAACTCTTTTCAAATTCAGTTTACTGCAGAGTTAATTCATTGCGTATCAGTTCATGATTTCAGTTTCATGCTTGCGTATCAGTTTTGTTCTAGCGTGCCAGATTTAATTTCTGTAAGTTTTTAGCTGTAGCTTCTGAGTTTCATGCCAAGTGAACATTAGCCTCTTTTATGTTTGTCTGAACTTAGATTAGAGTCCCAAATTTAGTTTATTTCTTGTTTTCCAGCTTGTGTATCAGTTAGTCAGCTGCGTCTTAGCCCTTTTTCCTGCAATTTCACTTAGTTTCTGAACTTTTCAGTTATTTCAATTTCAGTTTAGGTCTAGTTTAGTTCTTGAGATTAAAGACAAAATCTAGGGTGCTAAAACATTTCTAATCTTGCTTTGTAGTTAAGTTTCTTCCTTGCATTTTACTTGGTTTGTAGCAATTCTGTTTCAGCTTGCGCATTGATGATCGCTAACTAGGTGTTACAAATGTGGGTCTCAAAATTTAGATATGTGTAAGCTGGAAACCCTTTTTGCAATCAAAGAATGAAAACGTAGTAAAGGGGCCACATGTCGTATTTTTCCTAGGGACTAGTTGAGAGTGTTTGATTCGAGCTCGAGTTTATGTGTCGTTGATTAATTTTGGGTTTTAAATAAAAACTGGGGTTGTTTGCAATTCAGAAATGAAAGTGCAATAAAAATAAAGGAAACTAAACTAATGAACTAAACAAGCAATAGCAAGTGATGGAAACCGAATCAACCAAAGGAACTTAACTAAAATTGAAAAAGCAAATCTAAATTCAAATGCAAAACAAATGCTGATGCAAAGAAATAGAGGCAGTGATGGAAGTTTTCGGAAAGCAAATCAAGCTTAAAACAATTGCTAACTACGAAATTCGGAAATTTAAACAAGCAACAAACATCAACACCAACTAGCTACAAATTTTTGGAAGCCAACCAATGCAAGGAAGTTCAGAAAGGGCTGAATACAACACCAACTGATTTCAAGCATTAATGCACACTAAAGATTCTATCCTACTTGACACTAACACCTACCGAAACCTTTCTTGATACAAAGTGCAGCAAATGAGCAACTTGGCATGCAACAAGAAAAAAACTGATTGAGCTGAAATTGATGCTAAATGCGATACTATTGGCTGATGTAAGGCAAATGAAATTGAAGCAAACAATCAAATGCAACTTCTACAGCTCTTAAATACAGAAACCACTCGAATGAACCCACAAATTCAGAAACGCACGTGATGTGCAGAAATGACTTAAAGACAGATTTGAAATGCGGCAGAATTGATACGCAGCTAATTAAACCAAATGCAGAAATTGAATTCGATAACTATGCGAGTGAAACAACCTTCAAAAAGAATGAATTCAGAAGATGAAACTAATCTAGCTTGATATGCAATTCTGAAACTCAAGTAAAAATCTGATACGCAGAAGGGATAAAAAAACTGATACGAAACAATTTGGGAAATTGATACGCATGAACTAAATTGGGAAACAAACTGAATTCAAACACAATTGTTCACTAACAAGCAAACTAGCTAATAACAATTCAGAATTTAAACACTACTGAATGCAGAAATGATCCAAACAAAACTAACACAGAAATTCAGAACTGCAATTAAATGGCAGAAACGAAATTACAGCATAAGAACTGATATTAGCTAAAGAAACTAATCCTCAACCCTTCCCTAGCTCAAAACCTCCTTGCTCGTCACGCAAGGGCAAGCCAAGAACCCCTTCAACTCCGTAAATCACTGGAAACAGCTTCAATCGATCAATTTCTGCTCACTCTGCACTTAGCTGGGGAAACTCAATCCAATCTCCTCGATCTCAATGGCTGGGATTGTGATGATGATTTGAGGATCATCTGAGCTCACCTGAGGATCCCTATAGACGGCTCAGATGATCGAAAGTGGCTCGCGGATGAGAAACAAGCGATTGGATAGCAGAACTGCCGAAACCCTCAAACAGCCCTGTTCCGGCGCAATTTGAGCTGAAATCTCCAACAAAACTATCCTCCAATGATTCAAGTCTTGATCCAAGGTTGAAGTTGAGGTGGTCACGCCTTCAAACTAAGAAAATTGCAAGCAAAATGAAGAAGAACGAAGAACACAGCACTGTTGCGGCGAAGACGCGACGAAGCTGAACTGAGGAGATTTTTTGATTAAATACTTAACAATGGACGACCTAGATTGATTTGGATGAATCCAACGGCTGATCTTCATCCAATCTGAACCAAACTTTGATGATGTTGATCAAGGGTCAGGAGTTGCCGCGGGGTAGCTCGGATCCTCCAGATTTGCAACGGATGGCCCAGATCAACCTAATCTTTGAATGGACAGTCTAGAGCCCTCCGAGCTTGATCCAACGGTTGAATGATCTCTGATTGGGATGAAAGTCTCAGATCTTGATCTCAGTGCTTGATCAGCCCTAACCCTAGCTCGGATTGCCTAAGATGGTCCCAGATGGCTCAGATCTAGCCGCTTTTGAATCAGACGACCCAGATTAATTCGAAGCTTGATAACTCGATCCGGGTCCACTTCCGACTCAAGTTTGACCCAGTATGCCCTAGGTCCATGATCCTTTCATGCCTACAAAAATAGATCAAAAATTTAGTGGCAAAATAATTCAAATATATCAAGATTTGTAATTAAGTCCAAAATAAAAGTAAGTTCTAAAACCTAGGGTAATTTCACAATTAAGCAAGAAAGACATGGGTCAAACATGGATTTTGGCAACTAAAATGATCAATAAAATGGTACTTATCAACTCCCCCACACTTAAGCTTGAGCGTCTCGCGAAACTACTAAGTATGTATCCCCTAGATTTTCTTAAGCATAATTAGAAGCAAATGAAAAGAAATTACCTAAGGTTGTCAATTCTCAAAAATCTAAGCTCTATGGATTAGTATCTCGTCCTTAAATCAACAACTTAGCCTTTTCATCCTTCATGATTCATAGAGATGAATTTAACTCACTAGCCTTTCAAAGGAAATTTTTGGTGGCTCTCTTCTTGAATTCTAACTTCATGATAAAAGTGGAGCTCACTTAAACACACATGCTTTTTGCACTACCATAGGCTTGCTTGTTATCTACTCTCCAACATTATTCATGATTAGGATCAACATCTACAAAAGTTCATCCAAACAAGGGGAAAAATAAGTGAAATGGTGAAATGAAGTAAAAGCCAAGGAAATAGAAAATTGATGGAGTGGAAGACTTGAATGCTCAAGGATATTTTTTTATGCACTTCGCCCTCTTGTCAGTCCTTATAATGAAGTCAAAAGTGTGATGGAGTGAGGCTATGGCACTGCCCTTCAAGAATTTGATGAAAAGTCCTCACTAGTCCCTTTGTGCCAATTGTCTACCTTGCGTGCCAACTTTGCTTCTTTCTTCTCTTTTCTGATTTTTTTTTCTTTTTATCCTCTAGCAAGGTCATAATGTATTGGAACAAGGCTTTGAATTGGATGAGAAAAACTTCACTTGTTTTCATGGTACCAACATTCCATTTGCGTGCCACCCTTGTGTTTGTTTCTCTCTTTTTTTTCTTCTAATTTTCTGTTTGTGTTTGCAACCACTTCTTCTACCTCAACCCTTCTTCTTTTTGTTCAGGCTTCCATTGCAATTCAGCTTCCAAACTGTCTTTTCTTTTTTTTTTCTGATCTAGAGACTTCAAATGGAACCAATTAGAAAAACTGCTTCACAGTCTTCTTTTTGATCAAAACTGTTCTGTTTCTTCTCTTTTCTTTTTTTTCTGCTCTCAAGTCTTCTTATGGAGTCAATCTTCATTTGGAACACTTCGGACCAGTTAGCTTCAGAGTTCGTATCAGAAAAAAAACCACAGTTTATATCAGCAAAACTTGAGACATTTCTGCATTGGTTTCAATTACTGATCTGCACTTCAATTGCAGATTTGTACAGATTGGTTTCAGACTTTCTGCATTACTGATCTTAACTCATAATTCCAACTTCCAATGTTTTGATCCCACTTGATACAGATTTTTGCATTGATTCAGTTTTTATTTTAGCTTCAATTCAGACATTCTAATATTGCACAGCTGCATTTCAGGCTTCCGACAAAGTGTGGTTGATCTTACTTCCATAATTCCACTTTCCAATTCTTAATCCAAGCCACTTGTGACACAAACTTACTTGATTTCAGCTTTTTTTTTTTCGGAACAGATTTTTTTCTATATTTTTTTTCTTTGGCATGCCATTTGTTTCCATTGCAGATTTCTTTCTTTTCTCAGCCGAATTCAACTTGGCACAACTTCCTTGGATCTTCAATTTATGATCAAAAATCCAGGTGCTTAAATTGATCTCCTCCTTGACTACTTCTTTTCCCCTTTGGCACAGACTTTTCTTTCTTTCTCTGTTTCTGATCTGAAACTCTTAGCAGCCATTTTTCTTTCTGATCAGCAGTGGAGGTGCTCTGCAATTTCTAATTTGCAGCCTTGGAAAACCCGGATTCATCTCAAGTTGGTACAAAAATTGCTTTGGCACAGATTTTCTTCCTCTTCATGTGCGTGCCACTTGACTTAGTTTTTTTTTTTAAACTTCTTCAGCCGAATAAAATGATGATTGCAATGAGAGAACAATTCCACCTCCAATTCACAACTAAATACTTACTTCCTTGATACCAAGCTCCACTCAATTGAGCAAATTTTTTTTTCGAAATGAAGTGCATCCTTGATAAAAATTGATTCCAAATCACTAACCACTCTCCCACACTTAATTCTTTGTCCGTCTCGGGCAAAGTAGCATTAAGAAACATTTCAAACAAACAAGTCCATAGATAAGTGTGGTTAAGAGTAGAAAATATGGAAAGAAAAATAGAATAAACATGATTAATGCCAAAAATTGATATGGAAAGGAAAACCAATTGATTAGTCTCTATAGATGCGATCCAATCATTGAAATATGGTTTTGAAAGAACCTAAGTAAGTTCTAGAGTACAATGACATATGTGTATCACAAAAATAAGGCTAATTCTCACTAGGCAAAAATGATTCATCTCAAGTCATCAATTAAGAGTCTAAAGCCAAGTAGTACTCAAGCATCCAAGATTTCATCCATTAGCTCAAACCTTAAGTTTTAACAACCAAATTTAATTTATTTTCAAAAGACTCTAAAATGCTATGGAGATAATCTAAAGGGATACATTTATTCCTAGTCATGCAAAAAACAAATTTCCAAAAAGACTAACATGGTATCTAAAATGACTCCTATGCATTCTACTATATTCACACATTTATTAGCAAGGACTCAATTTAAAAGAAAATTCTACTTCTAGAAAGCATAAAAATAAATCATGCTATAAAAGAAAATACAAGAAAGAACAAACTCCCCTTTATTTCTGGTGGACGGAGTCTATCAAGAAGTAGCCTCCATAGTGGTAGTGGAGGAGTCTGGGTGGCTGAGAGAGCTTCCTTCATTTGATCAATCTCATGGTACAGGGCTCCCCCACACTTGAACTTTACAAAAAAATTGTTCAGGTGGCCGCAGGCAATTTAAGTACAAGATCCATGTAAGAGGTGGAGTGCTTCAAATTAAAGTAAAATCATCTCCTCCTTCTTGATGCCTTTTGAAAGTTCTTCCAGGAGGTTGGAGTCTGTTCAGATGGAGCACCCACTCTAGAAGTCTTCTGGACCCTGCAAAACCATGTAATACCTCTCTCAAGCGTGCAGGGTAAGAAAGAAATGAAATAATATCAGTCTCTGCATGAAATGTATCCAAAACTGCATCGTATCCAATGAAATCAATTCTTGGTACCTCAATGAATTTTTCACAATTATTTTCTACAAAAAATGCATCCAGAAACTCATCACAAACAATGAAATCAATTTTTGGCACTTCAATAGAAATTTCACAATTATTTTCCACCAAGGATGTATCAAGCAATGTATTACAGCCAATGAAATCAATTTGAGGTGCCTCTATCAGTTTTTCACACTCAACTTCAGCATAAGATATAGCAAGAGATGCATCACAATATACAACATCAATTTCAGGCACTTCTAAGAATTTTTCACTATCAGCATAATGTGTATCAAGACTATCATCGCAATGAATAAAATCAAGCTGGGTGCCTCTGTAGAATTTTCATAATTATTTTTCACAAAAGATGTATCAAGAGATTCATCATAGCAAACAACATCAATTTGAGGCACCTCTAAAAATTTGTCACATTAAAATTCTGCAAACGATGTATCAATAAGTGTATCACAACCAATGAAATCAGTTTGAGGTACCTCTATGCAATTTTCAGAAAAAATAGGAGGAATACTTACCTGATCGTGCTGAAGAATATCTAGAGGTTCTACAAGAGTAGATGTAACTGTGGCCTCCTCCTGGTCAAGTGCATGCTCCACTTCACGTTCAGGTTCTGGTGGACACTCAACTAAAGTAGGTGATCCTTGGGTTCTTGCTTCCACCATGCAAGTCCCTACACTTTCTGGCTTGTCCTCTGAATCTTCTAATGTATCCATCACTGTTGGTGGTCCCTGGGGCTTAGTGCAATCCCCTACACCTGTAGAATCATCTCCCATGCATGTTTCCTCAGTATTATCTGCAACAACCATGTTAGAAAAATTAGGACCATCAATAAAACTATCATCACAAAATGAAAGATGAGAAGGGTCCTGTAGTGCTTCAGAATCTTCTTCTTGAGCTGAAAAATGTAGACATGAATTTTGAACAAGAACTTCAGGGGGAATGCATGCTGTAGGTGCCCTATTTTTGATGTTTTCTTCTTCTTCTTCTTCCAAATTTGCAAGATCACTTGAAGAAGGACTTGGCCATGCACTAGGGTCACCTTGAACTGATAAAAAATCAACTCCGGGGATGTTTTGAATGGGAAAATTAGACGCTGGAAATTTTTCAGGAAATTCGGCATCTGGAGTATTTAAACTTGACACAACCTCTTCATTCCCCAAAGTTAGATCATAATCATGCCCCTCAGAATTAGAGTAGCTTGAGAAGATAATTGTCCTAATCTTTGGGCTTTTATCTGATTCAATTGATCTTGCAATTTTCCAAGGCGTCCCCCGATGTCTAGAAGCATTTGTTGTTGTAAAATTTGTTGCAACATCTCTATCATCCTTTGTTGTTGAGCCTCATCATCATTAAGATTCTCAAAGCCCCCTTGGTTAGTGTGGAGCTCATGTTGGTCTTGAAATGTAACATAAGGCTGCTGAAGACCAAGAGTAGACTGTGCATTCTGAAATGGGAACTGTTGGGGCTGCTCAAATGGTTGAATGGGCTGATTAAACTGCTGAAAATTGGCTGGAATGATGGTTGAATTTGCTGAGAATTGTAGCCCTGGAAATTCTGAGTTTGAGGTTGACATTGTTGATGGAAAGGCTAAAATGGTTAGGACTGAAAACTCTGGTTTTGAAATTGAAAATTTTGATCGTATGGCTGTGAATGTTGAAGAGATTGTTGAAAATTCTGTATGGGTTGAAATTCTTGCTGCCATGGCTGAGGTTGAGGCTGAAATTGATTATTTCCCTGCTGAAAACTTACATAAGGCTGCTAGAAATCTTGGTTAAGATGCTGAAATCCTTGGTTTGGTTGAACTTGATGGAAGGGTGGTTGCTGAAAATTCAGATTATCTAAACACCCTTGCTGAATTCCTTGAAAAGGTAATTGATTTTGTTGATAGGGTTGCTGAAATTGGGACTGGAATTGCTGAATTGGTTGCTCAAAATTCTAGAATTGTGGCTGCCCAATCTGAGTTTGCTGGAAATTTGATAGACTTGGCTGAAAATCTTACTGAAATTGTTGAAATTGTGGCTGAAAAAACTGATTTGTTTGTTGAAAATTCGAACAGGACTGTTGGAAATCTTGATTTGGTAGCTGATTGAAAGGATGGTTCTGCTGAAATTGTGGACACGACTGCTGGTAAGTAGATGAGAACATTTTGAAATGGCAGTCCTGTCACAAAACAAACAAGAAAAATAGCAGCAACTGTATACAAAAGATAAAGCACAAGAAAATAGAATCAAATGATATGCCCATAAGCACACAAGCAAAAATCAAACAACTCAACTAGTTGCTTCCCCGGCAACGGCGCCAAAAATTTTGATGACCGCTAACTAGGTGTCACAAATGTGGGTCTCAAAATTTAGATATGTGTAAGCTGGAAACCCTTTTTGCAATCAAAGAATGAAAACGTAGTAAAGGGGCCACAGGTCGTATTTTTCCTAGGGACTAGTTGAGAGTGTTTGATTCGAGCTCGAGTTTATGTGTCGTTGATTAATTTTGGGTTTTAAATAAAATCTGGGGTTATTCAGAAATGAAAGTGCAATAAAAATAAAGGAAACTAAACTAATGAACTAAACAAGCAATAGCAAGTGATGGAAACCGAATCAACCAAAGGAACTTAACTAAAATTGGAAAAGCAAATCTAAATTCAAATGCAAAACAAATGCTGATGCAAAGAAATAGAGGCAGTGATGGAAGTTTTCGGAAAGCAAATCAAGCTTAAAACAATTGCTAACTATGAAATTCAGAAATTTAAACAAGCAACAAACATCAACACCAACTAGCTACAAATTTTTGGAAGCCAACCAATGCAAGGAAGTTCAGAAAGGGCTGAATACAACACCAACTGATTTCAAGCATTAATGCACACTAAAGATTCCATCCTACTTGACACCAACACCTACCGAAACCTTTCTTGATACAAAGTGCAGCAAATGAGCAACTTGGCATACAACAAGAAAAAAACTGATTGAGCTGAAATTGATGCTAAATGCGATACTATTGGCTGATGTAAGGCAAATGAAATTGAAGCAAACAATCAAATGCAACTTCTACAGCTCATAAATACAGAAACCACTCGAATGAACCGACAAATTCAGAAACGCACGTGATGTGCAGAAATGACTTAAAGACAGATTTGAAATGCAGCAGAATTGATACGCAGCTAATTAAACCAAATGCAGAAATTGAATTCGATAACTATGCGAGTGAAACAACCTTCAAAAAGAATGAATTCAGAAGATGAAACTAATCTAGCTTGATACGCAATTCAGAAACTCAAGTAAAAATCTGATACGCAGAAGGCATAAAAAAACTGATACGAAACAATTTGGGAAATTGATACGCATGAACTAAATTGGGAAACAAACTGAATTCAAACACAATTGTTCACTAACAAGCAAACTAGCTAATAACAATTCAGAATTTAAACACTACTGAATGCAGAAATGATCCAAACAAAACTAACACAGAAATTCAGAACTGCAATTAAATGGCAGAAACGAAATTACAGCATAAGAACTGATATTAGCTAAAGAAACTAATCCTCAACCCTTCCCTAGCTCAAAACCTCCTTGCTCGTCACGCAAGGGCAAGCCAAGAACCCCTTCAGCTCCGCAAATCACTGGAAACAGCTTCAATCGATCAATTTCTGCTCACTCTGCACTTAGCTGGGGAAACTCAATCCAATCTCCTCGATCTCAATGGCTGGAATTGCGATGATGATTTGAGGATCATCTGAGCTCACCTAAGGACCCCTACAGACGGCTCAGATGATCAGAAGTGGCTCGCAGATGAGAAACAAGCGATTGGATAGCAGAACTGCCGAAACCCTCTAACAGCCCTGTTCCGGCGCAATTTGAGTTGAAATCTCCAACAAAACTATCCTCCAATGATTCAAGTCTTGATCCAAGGTTGAAGTTGAGGTGGTCACGCCTTCAAACTAAGAAAATTGCAAGCAAAATGAAGAAGAACGAAGAACACAACACTGTTGTGGCGAAGACGCGATGAAGCTGAACTGAGGAGATTTTTTGATTAAATACTTAACAATGGACGCCAGATTGATTTGGATGAATCCAACGGCTGGTCTTCATCCGATCTGAACCAAACTTTGATGATGTTAATCAAGGGTCAGGAGCTGCAGCGGGGTAGCTCGGATCCTCCAGATTTGCAACGGATGGCCCAGATCAACCTAATCTTTGAATGGACAGTCTAGAGCCCTCCGAGCTTGATCCAACGGTTGAATGATCTCTGATTGGGATGAAAGTCTTAGATCTTGATCTCAATGCTTGATCAGCCCTAACCCTAGCTCGGATTGCCTCAGATGGTCCCAGATGGCTTAGATCTAGACGCTTTTGAATCGGACGACCCAGATTAATCCGAAGCTTGATAACTCGATCCGGGTCCACTTCCGACTCAAGTTTGACCCAGTATGCCCTAGGTCCATGATCCTTTCATGCCTACAAAAATAGATCAAAAATTTAGTGGCAAAATAATTCAAATATATCAAGATTTGTAATTAAGTCCAAAATAAAAGTAAGTTCTAAAACCTAGGGTAATTTCATAATTAAGCAAGAAAGACATGGGTCAAACATGGATTTTGGCAACTAAAATGATCAATAAAATGGTACTTATCATGCATCACTGTCATTTTCTGCATGTTTAGCTTATCAATTCTGAATTTTGGTTAAGTGAACATCAGTCCTTCCTAATCCTCACTGAACATTGGTTTTGCGAACTTGTTTTGGTTAACTTGTGAGTTATGAATTCAGTTGTTTTCTGATTTCAATCTTCGGTTTTTTTTTTGCTCTGCATTTTATTTCTGCACATCAAGTAATTCCTGCAGTTTTAGTTTCAATTCTGCCAGATTTCAGTTATAAATTCCTGAAGTTATGTCAAGTAAATCTTAGATTTTCTACATCTTGTCTGAGCATTAGATTTATGCCCTTGAATCCGAATTGGATTTGTGCGTTTTTGCTTTGATCATGTGCTGAATTTTTGCACTTTTGCCCTGCATTTCGACATTCATCATAGCTCTGCAATAGGACAGTTTTGATTGAGCAGTTTTTAGCTTGCATTTCTTCATCTATTCCTGCAAAATTCTTCACTGAAAACTTGCTTTCCAAACTGCACCGATCAGTTCAAGTCTGAATTGGAAGTATCAGACTTGGCACAAAAGTACTTCTCTGCGTGCCAAGCTGCTCATTTCTGCAACTTGTAGAAAGTGAGTTGGCATCGATTTGTATTGAGATAAACATAACTTATTGGATCTTTTAGCATTTCATATCAGATCGATTTGCAACTAGTTGTTTCTGCATTCTAAAATTCTATTTCTGCATCTCGGTTTAGAATTCCTGCATTAGTTCAATTGAAAATTCAGCAACTACCTTTATTCCTTGGCTTAGCATTTGTTTTGCATTTGAAATCAGATTTGTTTTCCAAATTGTTTAAGTGCCTTGATTGAATCGTTCATTGGTTAAATTCATCAATTGCCTAGTTAAGTTGCTTAGTTAAGTTCCCTTCCTTTTCATTGCATTTTCATTTCTATTTGCAATCCAAACCCACATTTTATTTGAACCCCCAAAAATATCAACAACACATAAACTCGAGCTCGAATCAAACAATCTCAACTAGCCCTAGGAAAAATACGACCTGTGGCCCCTTTACTACGTTTTTCATTCTTTGATAGCAAAAAAGGGTTTCCAGCTTTTCACACATCTAAATTTTGAGACCCACATTCGTGACACCTAGTTAGGGTCCATCAGCCATCTATAATTAATCAATTATAGAACGATCATGAGTGACACCTAGTAGTACATCATGATCCCCAATTAATCGAAAGATCAACGGTTGACCTCAGAAACAATTCTGAAACCCATCAACAGCTATAATGAATCGTGCCCCATTCCTTTCACCATCTTATACCCACATGGTTCAGGACATGGTCTATGTGTGTCAGTCCCCACTAGGCTGACTACGTCACACCTAGCCCAAGTAACGTTTTCTCGTCCTACGGATTCTAATTACTCTCATGTATTTAAGAGATTCATACTCTGGACATGTCATGCTCTGGCCAGAGGCTTCGAGTAACAATCCGATGATAGGCCTCGGGTATACATCTCCTCGCAAGGAGTGGTGAATCCTTTGTAGGTTGTTCAAACATCTTCGGGCACTTCGGCTTATACCCAATCATCCTGGGTCCACACCTCCTTGGAGATGTTTGCTTAAGATGTCAAAGTATAAGTCTCCATGACCAAGATGACTTGAACACCGCAAGTCAAAGGAATATCGCACTAAAGCTGCAGTAAGAACTTCACTGACATATCTATATGTAGACTACCATATGAAGTTTTACTGCCAGTCACTCCAATGAACTAGTTCCCTTAACTAGCATTCATGTTTATCTCCGGACATCTCAATGTCACCAGCCAGTGAGAATCAGCTGATTAGAGAATAACCCATGCTAGTCTCAACAGAATCGATAGTGTCCGTATTTATCAATTCATCGACTAGGGACAATTTCAATACTTCACAATTGCACATGTAGAGATAATCACTAGTTGTGAATTCATCACAAATTCTCTCATGCTGTGAATTGTATTGCGGACATTCAGTAAATGAGTTTAAGATCTCAATCAAATACACAAACATGTATACTCAAATAGTGAATATTCATTTATTAGAATAAATGATTATAATCATAAGGCGATTGCCTTAGGACACTTCTCTCATATCACTAACAGTTGGTCTTGACCATAGAATTACACTAGTGTGCTATAAGTACATTGAGCAGGACCGAAACCCGAGGTTATCCAATTTGTACTGACTCAATAATTGGATAGGACCTCAGTTTATATTATGGAGTACGATCCCTTAATCCTGAATTAATATCAGGCATATATTATTAATTATTATTTCTTTGATTTACCAATGGGTGAGATCTATTCTGCTAGATCGATAGGCCCAGTAAGTTGGCAGATAATATTAATAATATGATGTGCCGATGATTATTGACGGAATTCGGGTCCTGGTGAGTCAGGATGATGATGCCCCCTTGATGAACTCAAAAGGTTCATCGTGCTAAACCCTGCAAGTGGATTTGATCCGGCACGATGATAAGGTTGAGTGGTACTAGTCACGGATCCAGAGATTAATTAATTTGAATTATCAGTAATTTAAATTAATTAACGGACATTCGAGATTTTAAACACGGGGGGATGGACGACTCATAATAAGTGGAGCCCATATGTAAATATGAGGGTTGGTGAGGTAATTCAATGGGGATCCTTTAGTGGAATGGATCCTTATTAATGGACCGGGTTTGGATCCATTAGCAGGCTAAGATTCAACTCCTCCTCATGGTCTTTATCGTAGCCCTATATATACCCCATGGTGGCATGGAACCAAGGGATGATCGATCCGGTGGATGAATCCAATAAGACACAAGAAAATCCTAAGGCTTTTCTCCTCCTTCCCTGCTCTCTCTCTCCCTTGGCGCGCCGACTTATGCGTGAAGAAGCGTCTTCTCCGGCGCTCACACCGCAATTGCTAAGAGGCAACGACAATTAATTGCCGTGTGGCAATAATTAATTGGCAATTGCTGTGAGGCAATTGCCAATTGCCGAGAGCCAAGGCAATTGCCGAGAGGCAATTGCATGGAAATTGCAATTGTGGGCAATTGCGGCGCGATTGCCGAATTACCGTGAGGCAATTGCCGGCGCCAGGGCAATTGCCTCAGCGAGGCAATTGCCCGCGCCAGTTGGTGAGGCAATTGTAGTTACCGTGAGGTAATTCAATAATTGTCGTGAGTCTTCTTTGGGGAGAGGAGATAACTAGTTGCCTCGTGTTTGGGGCATGACAATTTTCTCCGAGTTGCATAGAACAACACAAGTTGAGGTTGTGGAGTTGCTCAGAACACAAGTTGCCTGTGCAACTTGGAGTTGCTCAGATCACAAGAGCTCCAAGATACTTGTTGTTCAGGTGCTGGCAATGGAGGAAAAAATCGATTGGGTTTGTGTTTGGATTATTTCCTTGGAGTGGCCAGCGTCATCTCTTTGGTTAGGGATTGGTTGGCGCAAGGAGAAGGGATCGACTTGGTGATTACGGGTCTTGGTAGATCGTCGCCCACACGACGTCCAAGAGGGGAGGGTCATATGGTAGAAGATCGTAAGGTAACAGAAAGTATATTCTTCCTTGGCTCCTTTCGTTCTTTTTGTGCCTTGTTTTATTTGTCTCGTCATTTCATGTTAATTATTTAATTATTTTAATTTTGTATCATAGTCAATAATTACATAATTGGACCCCGACTATAAACATAAAAGTCGGCGATCCACTCGTCGCCTTTTCCGCGGTCGAACGGTCGAGCAAATTACAAGGCTGATTTTGGTAATTGGCCAAGTTGTAATTTGGATCGTTCGATACCGCACGAGATGGTCGTTGGGAGATGTTGGGACTGGGTGTATGTTGACAAGGATACGGGTTCGTAAAATTTTAAAATTTTTACGTGCAGCGGAAGAATTAGCATAAAACAATTTCTTAAATTATTTTAACCACGTATCTAGCATGCAACCTTAGGATGTGTGGACATGATCATAAATTAAAACTTTGCGGAAAAGTAAGCTAATTTACTTAGTACCTCGCGTAACTCGAAGTAAGGGACGAGATCCAACCGTAGCGTCCCTTGGAAGCTCCGCCTCTATTCGCGTCCACGCCGAGTTCTCTTCGGGATGACTTCGCAAAGTCACGAGTTTTGTGCCGACGAGAACTACTAGATTCTCTAAAGGCACAACTAGAAGATCAAGAGAGAAGAAAGGAAACTAACCACCAAGAAACGGAATCTAAATTCCGGGAAGGAAGGAGATGCGTCCCACTTCTTCTTCTTCTTCTTTGGTGCCTACTTGGTGGATCTTGCTCACGCCAACCCTAGGTAGTGTGAGGATGGTGCGCCGGCCCTAGGGTGGTTGTGCGCCGGCCCTAGGGAGAGGATGGGGCCGCCAGCCCTAAGGGGAAGAGAGAGGGAGAGAATAAGAGAGAGAGGGAGAGAACTACTAGATCTCTTGATCACACAATTAGGAATTCAAGGCTTGCCTTTGGTTCCTTTATATAGTAGCCTCTGTTGGTGCAGGAAGCACCAGATCGAACCTTGTTTTGATATTGGCAAAGGATTCAAAGTTAAGGGTTATTTGTTGTCTAGCGAAGGGTTGCTAGGCACCTGACGATGGGCTGTCAGGAAACCAAGTCCTGGCGAAGGGTTGCTGGGCGAAAACCAAGTCCTAGCGAAGGGATGCTAGGCACCTGACGATGGGCTATCAAGAAACCAAGTCCTGGCGAAGGGTTGCTGGGCGAAAACCAAGTCCTGGCGAAGGGCTGCTAGGCGAAAACCAAGTCCTGGCGAAGGGCTGCTAGGCGAAAACCAAGACCTGGCGAAGGGCTGCCGGGCAAAAGTCCAACTGGAGGATCCGGTTGGCACCAGGTAAACTCTCCCGAGAGGAGTAGGTGAGGACGCGTTCCCCTCTGAGGGAACATTAGGCGTCGGTTCGACCTAGGGCTCCATTTTGGAGACCAAAGTCAGAACCAAGACAGCTGAGGCTGTATAACCTATTATTTTATTGTTTTATTGTGTTTTGGACTAACCCTGGATGCAGGACCGAAGGAACGAGTGTCTGCAGCTCAAAGTGCAGAGTCAACCAGGGCACCCCCAGCGTCCAGGGCGCCCCCAGCGTCCAGGGCGCCCCCGTCAAAGGGTTATCCCGAGTTCTTAGGGATAAACCCTTGACCGCGCCTTTTGGGGATCAAGCGCCACGTGGGGGGGCGCCCCCGTCGACCAGGGCGCCCCCAGGCCCTATATAAAGGGCCCTCGACCTCCTTCTTCAGTGCATCAATTACTGCGACGCTTCCACGCTCTTCTGCTTCCACGACACGCTCCAGAACTCTTCCAACTAGAGCTGACGACGTCCTGCTGCTCCAACACTTCGATCTACATCGGACGTCGGTAACGAAGAGCTTAATTAAGTTTACTAGGCTGATTCTGTAATACTTTTTATTGTAAACTTTCTCGAATGTATAGAATTGCCCGCAGAAAACGGTCAACGACCGTGGGCCTTGGAGTAGGAGTCGACCCAGGCTCCGAACCAAGTAAAACGACCTTGTTAGCATTGTGTTGCTTTGTCTCTATTTCTGCCGCGCACTTACTCTTTTTAAATCCGAACGATTTGCAACATTCACCCCCGCCTCTCTCGCATTTCTCGATCCAACAAGTGGTATCAGAGCGGGGTTATTCAAAGTTGGTGCAACCACCACTTTGAAATTTTTTTTCGGATTTTTTTTCGCTTTATTTTTCAAATAAATAATATCTGTGAGTGTATTTAAAATATCCTTACGCCTTTTTCAATTCTGAATTCTCATTTTCTCACCATAAGTCAGAATTGATAAAAGAATCAATTTGTGAAAACTTGTCGTAAAATTTTTTATTATTATTTTAATATTTTTCCTCGAAATTCGTGCTACCTTAAATCAAGAAATTTTTTTTCCAAACATTAAATTCTTATTCTTTTCATTTATCAGAATTGACAAAATCATCATTTTCAAAAATTTTGTCATAAATTGTTTTTTTAATTTTATTATTAATTCGCCTCGAAATTCGTGCAACATTTGTTTTTGACAATTTTTTTCCTTCTCCCGCACTACTAATCCAAGACCAAGTCTTGGTACATTTCGGTTAATTCTGTTGTCTGCAAGGGTTTTTAAATGGCCAATCGAGAGTGGAACAGCGTTCGTCCACCTCTCTTCTCCGGTGAAAACTTCAATTCTTGGAGAAGTCAAATGGAGTTCCATCTAAAGACCCATATGGACATATGGATGATCATTCAAACAGGGTTCCACCCCCCTACAGAAGATGGACTATCAATTGCATGGGACAAACTGGATGAACCAACCCTCAACCAAATTGAGACTGATGCAAGAGCAACTGCAATTCTTCAATGCGGTCTAACCAACGAACAACTCAAGCTAGTCGGTTCATTTGGATGTGCTAGAGAAATTTGGGAGAAATTGATCAATCTTCATCAAGAAATCACAGATGAAGAAGAAGATCAGGTAAGTTATCTCGCACTCTCGGTCCAAGCACAGACAGCCGAGTCAGAGTCTGAACCTGAACCCAGAGTCGAAATCGAACCAGCAGAATCAGACGACGAACTGACTGACATGGTAACCAATTTCAAATTCTTTTCTAAATTAGAATTAAATAATCAAGATGATACTGCAATGGTCGAGGAAGGTATAACTTTTGCAGGGAAAACTCCAAGAGAACCACCATAGAAGGAGCTTTAACCGGTACCCAAGTCCGACTCAGACACGGAATCAGAAGATGAATTTAGATCCGAGACAGCAACAATTAAGGGGGAGATTCCTAATAAGGAATCAAAAGGTAAAATTACAAATTTGAATTTTAAAAATCATATAATTTGTTACATATGCAGGGAGAGAGGGCACTACCAAACTAAGTGTCCTACTCGAAAGATTCAAACGATACCACCGACGGCGACAAAGGAACGAGCTCCAAAAGCACGAAAGAACAAGAGTCGCATCCAATGCTTCAAGTGTCAGGAGGTTGGGCATTATAAAGAGGAATGCACAGATAAACGTTACAAAGATCCAGGGCAACCAACCAAAATGGGTAACTGTAATTTACATCCAAATCCACTCTTTACCTTGAATACTGATAGATTAATTAATCTCCCTTGGTCAAATTTAGATATGGATGCATGCTTAGATAACTTAATGAAATCATGTATATTAGCAAAGTCAAAATTCAAAATGTTAAGACAAGAAAATGAGACTTTGAAAATTAAAATTGATATACAAGAAAAACTGATTAATAATTTTGCAAACTTAGAAAATCCAGAAATTTCTCCTCACTATGACATTATCTGAAGTTTTGTTTTGGCTATTCATAGGACTAGATAGCTTAAGGACTTAACCAATTACTTGAAATTTGAAAACATAGTATTGGGAGGAGGTGAGATGATAGTACGTTGGGGAAACCAACTCTAATAAGATCAAGTCTACTTGGTCTCTTTAGACTGGTGAAACCAGCCGAAGCTACCGATCCAAGACCCAAGCTAGTTAGACCAGAAAATGACCTAATTTAATTTGAAAATGAAATTTCATTAAAAGGCTTTGTCAAGGAAAGGGTGGATGATCCCATAAGGCTAAGGCCAAAGAAGGCCTAGTGCCTCGCCAAGACCTGGAAGCCAATTTTTGAAATTCAAATTCAAATTATCTTTTGTCAAATTCGAATCTAACACAAATTTCAAATAATTATAGATTCAAACCTGTTTACAAAACTCTTCTTCAAAATTAATCACTTCTTTTTCAAATTCAAACATTTTTCAAATTTAATCACTTCTTTTTCAAATTCAAACATTTTTCAAATTTAATCACTTCTTTTTCAAAATTAAATATTTTTCAAATTTAATCACTTCTTTTTCAAAATTAATTTTTTTAAATTAATCATTCTCTTCTTCAAAATCATTTTTACCTTCAAACCTGTCTCACAAAACCCATAAGGTTAACATGCTTGATCACATAGAACTGGGTGAGACATCTAGGAGCTAAAAGTATGATTCAGTTTGCAAGAGTTATTTAAGCTTACCTTTTTTTTTTGTACCCTACTTTTCATTCCTAACATTTTTTTAATATGAAATTTCATGTTAAATATCTCGATAGACTCATTTTAAATATAATCAAGGGCTTGTTTTGTTTTAGTTATTGATTGTCAAACATTATCAACTGAGTCAAACTTGGTCAAAACAGTCAACCCTAGTCAACATAGTCAAACCTGCTCAACACTGAAATCCCTTAAGGAATTTAGATAAAGTCAGTCTGTGTCGGATACAGGGGGAGTTCCTCTTAATCTTTTTCAAAAATTTAGATTTTTCAAAAACCTCATGCTCTAAAACTTATTATTATCTCAAAATAAGGTTTTCAAAAGTTGATTCAAAAACCTTAATATATTACTATCGCTTTGGAAAAATTATTATCATTTCAAATTTTTTTTAAACTGTGTTATTATTCCAAATTGAGTTTTCAAAAATTTATCTCCTTGAAAGTTATCATACTCAGAAGATTGTTCAAAAGTGCTTCTTTTTGATCTTGACAAACCCTAAAGACACAGAGGAAAGGTCCACTTCATGATCTTCAAGGACTCCTAGGATGTGTCAAATTAAGGGGGAGTCTAAGTCAAAAGAAAAACTTCAGAAAAAGTTTCTTTTTACTTATGTCTTTGTTAAACAGTTCTTTCTAATCTGACTCAAACCTTAAGACTCAAAGGAAGAGTCCTTGTAGTCAACAAGGTTTCCTAGGATAGTGTCAGACTGGAAAATGAACCAAGTTAAGTAAAACATTAAACCTTCAAAAGTTCACACACTTTTTTAGAATATATTTTTAAGTACTATCATTTTTTTTAAAATTTACTTGAGTTTGAAAATTTCCAGGACACTTAGAGAAATGCCCTTGTAGTTAACAAGGTTTCCTAGGATTGTGTCAGACTGGAAAAGAAACCTAGTCAAGTGAAATATTTTGTTTTCAAAAAAAATCTAATACTTTTCTAAAAGTACGTATGTATTTCAAATCATAATTTATCTCAAAAGTACTTGAAAAATCTTTTCAAAACTCTTTTTCGAAATTTTTTTTACAAATACAAAATATTTTTTTTGCATAATACTCTTCAAAATGGACTTAATCTGGAAATTTAAGCTTTTGCTATGCTTTTAAGAGTTATACCAAGTATTTTTATGTTTTCAAAACTCATAAGCTCTGATACACAATTTCTTCTCAAAACTTCTTTCAAAACATATTCCGTTATTGATATATATCCAGGGGGAGAGATTGGAAAGAAGAGTGGGAATCAAAACTTTCAAATTTAAATTTTTTTTCCCTCTTCAAAAATTATTAACTTCTTTTTCAAAATGTTTTAAGTACTTACTTAACTCTTTCAAAAACATATTAAGCACTTAATTCTTTTTCAAAAATATATTCTCCCAAATCAAGTTAAATACTTAACTTTATCATTTTAAGTATTAAAAAATATTTCTAAGTACTTAACAATTCTTTTCAAAAATCATTCTTTTCAAAAATCATTTCTAAGTACTTAAGTATTTAACGGGTATTTTTTTACCTAATTTTCTCAATCAAGTACTTGACACTTAATTTTCAAATTCTTCTAAAAAGTACTTGCTCCAAAGTTTAAAAACTTGTTAAGCCTGAAAAATACTTTTCTTGAAAATTTTCTAAACGTGAAAAATTTCTTGAAAAATTTTCTAAGTAAAGTTTCCTTTTCTAAAAGTTAAAATTTTTTTTGGAAACTTGGAAATTTTGCCTAATTTTTTTTTTGCCTTATAAAAAGTTGTAAATTTTTTTAAGCCTGAATTTTTTTTCATAATGGTAAATTATCTAAGTTTTGAAAATGCTTTTACTCGATTCTTGAAAAATACTTTGTCAAAAACATAAAGCACTTAGAAAAACTCATAAATCCCTGTTAGATACCTTGTTCACCCATGCTTGTTTTTGATATATGTCAAAGGGGGAGGAAAGGTCAAAGTTAAGAGTTAAGTTAATTATTCAGGGGGAGAATGAGCATGAGAAACTATTGTTCTCTCTCTCTTTTCACTGTTCAAATTACATTTGGGTTTAGACTGTTACGAATTGATATGTTTTATTAGTCTTAACCTTTATGCTTAAACTGCTATCTTTTTCCTTAACTTTGAATTGTGTTGCCATAATCAAAAAGGGGGAGATTGTTGGTGCAGGAAGCACCAGATCGAACCTTGTTTTGATATTGGCAAAGGATTCAAAGTTAAGGGTTATTTGTTGTCTAGCGAAGGGCTGCTAGGCACCTGACGATGGGCTGTCAGGAAACCAAGTCCTGGCGAAGGGTTGCTGGGCGAAAACCAAGTCCTAGCGAAGGGATGCTAGGCACCTGACGATGGGCTGTCAAGAAACCAAGTCCTGGCGAAGGGTTGCTGGGCGAAAACCAAGTCCTGGCGAAGGGCTGCTAGGCGAAAACCAAGTCCTGGCGAAGGGCTGCTAGGCGAAAACCAAGACCTGGCGAAGGGCTGCCGGGCAAAAGTCCAACTGGAGGATCCGGTTGGCACCAGGTAAACTCTCCTGAGAGGAGTAGGTGAGGACGCGTTCCCCTCTGAGGGAACATTAGGCGTCGGTTCGACCTAGGGCTCCATTTTGGAGACCAAAGTCAGAACCAAGACAGCTGAGGCTGTATAACCTATTATTTTATTGTTTTATTATGTTTTGGACTAACCCTGGATGCAGGACCGAAGGAACGAGTGTCTGCAGCTCAGAGTACCTCAAAGGAGTGAGGCAACAGCTGACCAGGGTGCCCAGAGTGTCCCGGGCGCCCCCATGGTGAACACAAAACACAACAAGACAAGAAGGACTTCGACAGTACATACCCAGGGCGCCCCCGCTGTCCCGGGTGCCCCCAGCCAGACTTGCCGAGGAGACCTCAGCGCTGCGGATAAGAGCTGGCCGAGTCAACCAGGGCACCCCCAGCGTCCAGGGCGCCCCCGTCAAAGGGTTATCCCGAGTTCTTAGGGATAAACCCTTGACCGCGCCTTTTGGGGATCAAGCGCCACGTGGGGGGGGCGCCCCCGTCGACCAGGGCGCCCCCAGGCCCTATATAAAGGGCCCTCAACCTCCTTCTTCAGTGCATCAATTACTGCGACGCTTCCACGCTCTTCTGCTTCCACGACACGCTCCAGAACTCTTCCAACTCGAGCTGACGACGTCCTGCTGCTCCAACACTTCGATCTACACCGAACGTCGGTAACGAAGAGCTTAATTAAGTTTACTAGGCTGATTCTGTAATACTTTTTATTGTAAACTTTCTCGAACGTATAGAATTGCCCGCAGAAAACGGTCAACGACCGTGGGCCTTGGAGTAGGAGTCGACCCAGGCTCCGAACCAAGTAAAACGACCTTGTTAGCGTTGTGTTGCTTTGTCTCTATTTCCGCCGCGCACTTACTCTTTTTAAATCCGAACGATTTGCGACATTCACGCCCCCCCCCTCTCTCGCATTTCTCGATCCAACAGCCTCTCCCTTCCCAAGTCTCTCTTTTAACGGAATTTTTCATAAGAAATTTATCCTATAAATTTTTTTATGAATTATTCTGTTTAAGCCAAGTTTTATTATAACTAACTTTATAATAAAACAAATAGATCTCTCCTTTTATTATGGAATAAATTTTACAAGAAAATTTATAAATTTTCTTATTATGGAAAAATCAATTCATAATTGATTTTATAAAATTAAAATAAACCATTCCATGGATTATTTTAATTTCCATAAAAAGAATAAATTTCTATAAATTTCTTTATACAAATTTATTTATCCATAATTTATAAAACAAATCGCGCTAGATTTATTTTATTAATTAAACCAAATAAATTGGTTTCTCCCCATTATAGTGGCCGGCCAAACCAAAGAGGGTTGGCACCCTCTTTGGACGACCAAACCGAGCCGAACCCATCGCGAATTAAACTCATTTAATTCGCCCAATAAGCCTTCAAAAGACTTAGCCATTTTAAGCTTCCGTTGCGCCTCTGATTAACTCAGATTCGACTTATTTCTCTTGATCGAAAAATCCAATTTTCAACTCGTTTTAAATCCCTCGGATTACTCGTAGTGCGTGTGACTAAATAGGCTTTCGATTTATGTTAGCCGTCTATAATCAACTAATTACAGAACGATCATGAGTGGCACCTAGTAGTACATCATGACCCCCAATTAAACGAAAGATCAACGGTTGACCTCAGAAATATTTCTGAAACCCTTTAGCAGCTCTAATGAAACGTGCCCCATTCCCTTCACCATCTTATACCCACTTGGTTCAGGACACGGTCTATTTGTGTCAATCCCCACTAGGCTGACTACGTCACACCTAGCTAAGTAGTGTCTTTCTCGTCCTTTGGATTTCTAATTACTCTCATGTATTTAAGAGACTCATACTCTAAACATGATATGCTCTGGCCAGAGGCTTTGAGTAACAATCCGACGATAGGCCTGGGTATACATCTCCTCGCAAGGAGTGGTGAATCCTTTGTAGGCTGTTCAAACATCTTCGGGTACTTTGGCTTATACCCAATCATCCTGGGTCCACACCTCCTTGGAGATGCTTGCTTAAGATGTTAAAGTATAAGTCTCCATGACCAAGATGACTTGAACACCGCAAGTCAAAGGAACATCGCACTTAAGCTGCAGTAAGAACTTCATTGACATATCTATATAGATAACCATATGAAGTTTTACTGCTAGTCACTCCAATGAACTAGTTCCCTTAACTAGCATCCATGTTTATCTCCGGACATCCCAATGTCACCAGCCAGTGAGAATCAGCTGATTAGAGAATAGCCCATGCTAGTCTCAACAGAATTGATAGTGTCCGTTTTTATCAATTCATCGACTAGGGATATTTTCAATACTTCACATTTGCACATATAGAGATAATCACAAGTTGTGATCCCATCACAAATTCTCTTATGCTGTGAGCTGTATTACGGACATTCAGTAGATGAGTTTAAGATCCCAATCAAATACACAAACATGTATACTCAAATAGTGAATTTTCATTTATTAAAATAAATGTTTACAATCATAAGGCGATTGCCTTAGGACACTTCTCTCATATCACTAACAGGAGACGGGTCTCCATTCGGATTAATTTTTAATCCGTAGTCATGGAGATGTCTCTCGGATCGACCAGGTATTCGCTAAGGAAACCCGCCAAGCCATACCCAACAGCGAGAAGGACGCGAGCGACATTCGAGGGTTGAGAAGCCAGGAGGAAGGATTCTCGAGAGGCAAAAGGCTGAAGTCGGGTTCGGGTGAGCCTAACTCCGGTTGGCCAGAAATCACCCAAGAAGACCAGAAGACAGTTGATAACTATCATTTTGTCACTTAAATTAGGCTCTCAAATTCATGTTTTTGATCCCTTTTCATATGCCTAAGTTTGCATTTACATTAGGTTTCATGAAATCTTTCTATTTGTCCTTAGATACAATTCTTTCTATATTTGAGATATTTTAGCATTAATTTTGAATCTAATCTTGTAGGCTTCAATTGACCATGGAACCAGATCAAGATTGGATCAGACTTGAGCTTCTTTTGGGCTTTCCTTGATCAAGAGGTGGATCAATGTGGGCCGTCCGATCAAGAAACGGCTAGATCTGAGCCATCCATCATCTGTTGATTAATCAAAGCTCAAGTTAGAGTTAATCTGGGCCACGGATCATGATCTGAAGATTTTGTCCCAATCAGAGGTCATCCAGCCGTTGGATCGAGCTTAAGAGGAGCCTAAAACGTCCATTCAAGGATCAGAGCACTCTGAGCCATCGGATGCAGATCCAGTTGATCCGAGCTGAGGAGGAGTAGATCTTGACCGTTGATCAAGATCTGGAAAATTTCGGTTCGATCTGACTTGATCTGACCATTGGATGACACGAAAAGGATCTGGGTCGTTCAAATTCAAAAGCAATTAGTTAAAACAGAAACTCCCTCCACTGAGCTGGTCATCGCGTCTTCGCCAGTTGCTTCGTCATTCATCGTCTGTTCTTCATCAATTTTCTTCGAGTTTGTTCCTTCGATCGCGCAGCCACATCGAATCCGAGTTTAGTTCGAGTTCCAGATCGTCGGAATCGCATCTCAGGGAGAATTTCTGATCAATTTGTCGCTGAGAAGAGGCTAGGTGAGGGTTTCGCCAGTTTCTGCAATCATCTGATCGATCCATGTTCGTGCTCCATCCTTCATCAATCGGAGCAAGTCAGAGGGGTTCTCTGAGTTGATTTGATTGTTTCTGAGCCATTATCGCATTCCCACAAGGCAAGAACAAGGAGATCGGGAGAATAGTTCTCTTGAGGCAAATTTGAGCTGAATTGATCGTGGAGGCTTACGATCTGTCGATTTGTCGAGCTAGGGGGTTCATAGCTGAATCTTGTGTGACAGCAAGAGGAATTCGAGCCAGAGAAGGGTTTGATGTTTAGTTTCTGTAAATTTTCAGTTCCTGAATTCTGTTCTTTAGTCATTTAGCTTTGTATCAGTTTGCGTTCAGCTACTGATCGGTCAGTCGACCGGTCCAGGTAGCACCTGATCGGACGCTAGTCCGATCAGGCTTGTATCTGATCGGTCAGCCGACCGATCAGGAAATTTTCTGCACAATTAACCCTCTTTCAGTTTTCAACTTGCTTAAATTCTCATTTCCGATGTTAGATACAATTTTGGTGTATTTCTGCAATAGATATCAGTTTTCTCTTTTAATGTTGCAATTTCAAATTGTTAGGCTCAATCTCCAAGTAGGTTAAATTTAGAATTGCAATTCCCTAGTTAAGTTTGCTTAGTTAAGCTTGTTCCGTTTCAATTACATTTTCAATCTTATTTGCAAAACAAAAACCCCCATTTTATCTAGAAAACCCAAATCATTTAACGACAAATAATTTTCAAGCTTGATTCAAACACTCACAACTAGTCCTTGGAAAAATATGACCTGAGGCCCCTATTCTACATTTAATTTTGCTAGCAAGGGTTTTCAGTTATAAATTCTAAATTTGAGGCTCACTTGTGACACCTTTTCGAGACCCATCAAATTTTTGGCACCGTTGTCGAGGAACACTAGTTTAGTTTGTTTGATTGTTTGTGTGCTTATTTCTATATCTTTTGATCAATTTTATCTGTTTTATTTTTTTTGTATACATTTGCTACAATTTTTGTATTTGTGTATGACCAGATCTGTAGGTGGTATTCTTGAAGAATTTGATCCTGAAATTGAAAGAACTTTCAGTGCAAGGAGGAACCAAATCACTATTTCAGAGGTTTTTGACATTACTCCTACTCAGTCTATTTCTGCTTATTCAGTTGATCCTATGGTAGACCACCAGAAAACCATGAAGGAACTTGCAGCACTAGATGATACTTTCCAGTACTCCTGCATTGCCTACCCAGAGCTCACTGGAGACTTTGAGTTAAGATCAGGACTCATCCACTTATTTCCCAAATTTCAAGGATAGTCTGGAGAGGATCTCAACAGACACTTACATGAATTTCACGTAGTTTGCTCCACCATAAAGCCTCAGGGGATTTCAGAAGAAGATATTAAGCTGAGAGCATTTCCATTCTCCCTGACTGGAGCAGCGAAGGATTGGTTCTACTACCTACCTACTGGGCACGTTTCTAGCTGGATTTCTATGAAGAAGGCATTCTTGGAGAAGTACTTTCCAGCATCCAGAACTGCAATCATCAGGAAGAGTATTTGTGGCATACAACAAGTAGTGGGAGAGACCCTATACGATTACTGGGAGAGATTCAACAAGCTATGCTCTAGTTGCCCTCAGCACCAGATCGTGAGCAGCTACTTATTCAGTACTTCTACGAGGGTCTACTCCAGATGGATAAGATTATGATAGACGCTGCAGTTGGAGGAGCCCTAGTAAACAAAACACCAGATCAAGCTAGGGAATTAATTTCAAACATGGCAGAGAATTCACAACAATTTGAGAGTAGAGCTTTGTCCACCAGAGGAGTAAATGAAGTTCAGATGGTCTCTAATGAGCAAAAGGAAATAAGAATTCTTTGATGGAGCTTACCTCCCTAGTAAAGCAAATGACTCTAAACAATGTGAGCCAAAATCAGAGTTTTTCAGTACCTTCACTTTCAAGCCAAGTGATGAGGTTGTGTAGTATTTGCTCAAGCCAAGAACACAATTCGGATTCATGTCCTAACCTCCAACAAGATGAGACAATAACGGCGTTGACTAGAGGACAATTTCAAGCCAAAAACAACCCCTACTCCTCTACTTACAATCCGGGTTGGAGGGATCATCCAAATCTGAAGTATGGCAACTCTTTTTATCAACAAAACCCATCACAACATCCCTATCAGCAGCCTCAACCGAATTTCCAGCAAACTCAGCAAGGGCAGCCACAATTTCAGCCATTTCAGCAACCATTCCAGCAACCTTTTCAAGGAAATCAGCAAGGTTTTCAAGGGAATCTGAATTTTCAGCAACAATATCAACCATCACAGCAACAATTTCAACCATCACAGCAAGGATTTCAGCCTTACAACCAAAACTTTCAGCCCTCAAATCAGAATTTCCAGCCCACTCAATTTCAGCCCTCACCACAACAATTTCAACCTCAACCTCAGAATTTTCAGAGCTATAATTCTCAACCTTTTCAACCAAGTTTCCAGACTAATTTTCAGCAATTTTCACAGCCATTTCAACCCTATAATCAGCCCCAACAGCCCTACTTTCAAGGTTCACAACAAGTTCAACAATTCAAGCAGCCTACTTCTACTTTTCATGGCCAACTGAAGACTCATGCTAACCAAGGGGGCTATGGAGGTTCTAGTGGGGGAAATGCTCAACAACAAAGGCTAGGAGAGATGTTACAATAGCTTTTGCAACAACAAGGCCAACAAAGAAATGATCCCACCTTACAAAATATTGAGAGATAAATTGGACAATTGGCTAGTGGGATGAACCAAATGCAAGCCCAAGGATCAAGTCAACTACCTTCTCAAGCTACTCCCAATCCAAAGGAAAACGTTAGTGCTATTACTTTGAGGAGTGGAAAGGTGGCTTCAATTCCAAATGATCCAAGGGTTGAATTTTCAGAAAATAGGATAGCACCTACATTTTCAGCCCCAAACAACCCTGAAATCACTTCAAATTCAGTTGGTTGCAACCCTAGTCCAAGCCTAACTCCTTCCTCAAGTAATCCTGTGATTTTAGTGGAAAATGAAGGAGAAATCAGTGGTAAAAGTGGATTTACAACAGCTACTTCAGTTGGAGATTCAGTTCATAATTCAACTCCATAAATTTCAGCTCAAGAAGAGGAATTGAGGGTTCCTTTGCCATTCCCTCAACGCAAAACTCAAGCCAAAAAGCAAGTGGAAGAGGAGAAAGCTAAGGAATACAATGAGCTTGTGAAGTTGTTTAGTAAGGTGGAGATTAATGTACCCTTGTTGACCATGATAAAACAGATTCCTAAGTATGCAAAATTCCTCAAAGACTTATGTGTTCACAAGAAGATGTTGAAGGAGAATGAGTTGGTCAGCTTGGGGAAAAATATTTCAGCACTCATCCATTCCATCCCTCAGAAGTGTGAAGACCCAGGGGTTTTTACTGTGTCTTGTGAGATAGGGAGGACTATGTTCCATGATGCCATGTTGGATTTAGGAGCCTCCATTAATGTGATGCCCAAATCAGTCTTCCAGATGCTTGGTATTGGCCCTCTACAGCCTACAGGAGTTGTGATTCAGTTGGCAGACAGGAGTCAGACCCACCCCGCCGGTATTATTCAAGATGTGTTGGTAAAGGTGAAGGAGCTGATCTTTCCTGCGGATTTCTATATTTTGGACATGGAGGGGGACTACCTAGCACACCGATCTCCACTCATCCTAGGGAGGCCATTTTTGAAAACTGCGAGGACAAAGATAGATGTCTATGCTGGCACACTTTCCATGGAAATAGGAGACACGGTAGTCCAATTCAGCATTTTCGATGCCATGAAGCATCCTAGAGAGGACCACTCTATTATGAGCATTGACATTCTAGAGGAGTTGGATGATACAGATATATTGGCTGAGGGAGTTTCACTTGTCAGTTCAGAGGAGGCTGAGGTTGTATTTGCTATTGAGGAGGATGATTCAGAGGGTATTTCAGACCTACTTCCAGCTGGACAGGATTTTCTAGGTGTAGGGGATTGCACGGAGCCCCAAGGATCACCTACTTCTATTGATATTTCTGAGGATTCAGAGTACAGGTGTGAGAGTGTAGGGGATTGCACTGAGCACCAAGGATCACCCATACCTTCTGAGCAGGCCCAGATTGAACTCAAGTCACTACCAGATCACTTGAAATATGCTTTTCTAGGAGAGGAACAGAATTTTCCTGTCATTATTGCTCAACACTTAGACTCAGAGCAAGAAGAAAAATTATTGCAAGTCCTGAGGCAACACAAGAAAGCTATTGGGTGGACTAGCAGATATACAAGGTATCAGCCCATCTATTTGCATGCACAGGATATTTTTGGAGGAAAATGTCAAACCAGTTAGGTAATCACAGAGGAGACTTAATCCACTAATTAATTTGGATGTGGTAAAGAAAGAGGTGACTCAACTATTACAGGCAGGTATCATCTACCCTATTGCTGATAGCCAGTGGGTTAGTCCCATCCATGTGGTGCCCAAGAAATCTGGAGTTATAGTGGTGGAAAATGAAAGTAAGGAGTTAGTGCCCACCAGAGTTAAAAATTCATGGAGAGTTTGCATTGACTACCGGAAGCTAAATCAAGTCACGAGGAAAGACCACTTCCCTTTGCCCTTTATTGATCAGATGCTTGAGAGGTTAGCAGGGAAGTCCCATTACTGCTTCTTGGATGGGTAGTCAGGATATTTTCAGATTTGCATAGACCCAGAGGATCAAGAGAAGACTACCTTCACTTGTCCTTTCGGCACATTTGCCTACAGACGGATGCCATTGGGACTCTGCAACGCTCCAGGAACGTTCCAGCAGTGCATGGTAAGTATATTTGGTGAGTTATTATAGCATTGCATGGAGATTTTCATGGATGATTTTTCTATTTTTGGCACGTCATTTGATTCATGTTTAGATAACTTGTCTAGGGTTTTACACAGCTGCATTGAGACTAACCTTGTGCTTAATTTTGAAAAATGTCACTTTATGGTAAAGCATGGAATTGTACTAGGACATATAGTCTCTAGGAGAGGTATTGAGGTAGATCCTGCAAAAATTAGTGTTATATCTTCTTTATCTTACCCCGTATGCATACGGGATATTCGTGCCTTTTTTGGACATGCAGGATTCTACCGCAGATTCATTAGAGACTTCAGCAATATTGCTCGACCCTTAACAAGACTTTTGCAAAAAGATGTTGACTTTTGTTTTGATGATAAATGCAAAGAAGCTTTTCACAGATTAAGGGAGGCTCTTATCTCAGCTCCTATTATTGGACCACCTGATTGGAATTTACCATTTGAACTAATGTGTGATGCATCTAATTTTGCAGTAGGAGCTGTTCTTGCTCAGAGGGTGGATGGAACACCTCATGTCATATGTTATGCCTCCAAGACCCTAGATGCCGCCCAAGCCAACTACACCACCACTGAAAAGGAGCTTCTTGCCATTGTTTTTGCTTTAGACCGGTTTAGATCTTATTTATTGTGCTCACATGTCATTGTTTTTTCTGATCATGTAGCTTTAAAGTACCTTTTGAAGAAGCCAGACGCTAAGCCTAGGCTAATCAGATGGATGCTTCTACTCCAGGAATTTGACTTGGAAATCAGAGATAGAAGTGGCAAAGAAAACCTGGTTGTAGATCACTTGAGCAAAATTGAGGGAGATGGATCTCCTACCATCATTGATGATGACTTTAGAGATGAGCACCTTCTTGTAATACATGGTGAGTCGCCCTGGTATGCAGATCTTGTTAACTTTTTAGCAACACATATTTTTTCTACACATTTTTCTAAGGCTCAAAAAGATAAACTCAAAAGTGATGCAAAATTCTATGTGTGGGATGACCCGTATTTATGGAAATTTTGTAATGATCAAATAATTAGAAGATGCATACCTGACCATGAGTTTTGTTCAGTTCTTACTTTTTGCCATTCATCAGCCTGTGGGGGACACTTTGGACCACAGAGGACAGCTAGAAAAGTTTTAGAGTGTGGATTATATTGGCCCACCTTATTTCATGATGCATATTTGTTTTATAAAAATTGTGATAGATGTCAGCGAACTGGGAACATAGGAGCTAGAAATGAGATGCCCCAACAGACTATGCTTTTTTGTGAGATTTTTGATGTTTGGGGAATAGATTTTATGGGACCTTTCCTGCATCCTGTGGTTATCTGTATATTTTACTTGCTGTAGATTATGTTTCTAAATGGGTGGAGGCTATTCCTTCCAAGACTGATGACTCTTCTGTTGTTGTTAGTTTTGTCAGGTCACATATCTTTTGCAGGTTTGGAATTCCTAGGGTTATCATAAGTGACCAAGGATCTCATTTTTGCAACAAACACATGAAGGCCCTACTTAACAAGTATGGGGTTGTACACAATGTTTCTACTTCCTACCATCCCCAAACAAATGGCCAAGCAGAAATTTCAAATAGAGAGATCAAAGCAATTTTGGAAAAGACCGTTGGGCCTAATAGGAAAGATTAGAGCAAGAGGCTTGATGATGCGCTATGGGCCTATAGAACGGCATACAAGACACCAATTGAAATGTCTCCCTACCGGTTAGTATATGGAAAAACTTGCCATCTACCCGTGGAGATAGAGCACAAAGCGTATTGGGCGGTGAAGGCTTGTAACTATGATGCTACTAAGGTGGGAGAAGAAAGGAAACTTCAACTTCAAGAACTTGAGGAGATTAGACTAGAAGCATTTGAAAACCAAGAATTTATAAGGAAAAGACTAAGAACTTTCATGACAAACACATAGTGAGGAAATAATTCCAAATTGGCGACAAGGTCCTATTGTACAAGTCAAGGCTTAAGTTGATTAAAGGTAAGTTGAGGTCAAGGTGGGAAGGACCATTTTTTGTAACTAACATTTTTCCCTACGGTGTTGTTGAAATTAAAGATGAGGCTAATGGCTTTGTGTGGAAAGTAAATGGTCACCGGCTCAAGAGATACTTTGAAGAATTAAAGAAGCTAGAGGTGGATGGATTAGACATCAAAGATGCTATCTACCCATCCTAAAGGGCAGTTTTCTTTTCTTGCACTTTTATTTCATTGTAAATATCATTTTATCATTTTCAAGTTGTTAAATCTTTCTTTTACAATGAGTGTTTGATAAAAAATGTTTAGGTAGTGTAGGATGAATAAAGAGTTATTGTAGAGACCATTTTACCCTTTTGGCACTTTATTTCTTGCATGATTAGGAATAAGTGTATCCCCCTAGGATTTCTCTATATTATTTTAGAGTCTTTTGAAAGCAAATTAAATTTGGTTGTTAAAACTTAGGATTTGAGTCATGGATGAAAATTCTTGGTTACTTGAGTACTACTTGGTTATGGACTCTAGAGTGATGACTTAAGATGAATTCTTTTTACCTAGTATGGTCTTGGCTTTATTGTTGAGATACACACATGTGATTGTACTCTAGAACTTGCTTAGGTTCTTTCAAAACCATATTTCTATTATTGGACCACATTTATAAAGGTGAAACACTTAGTGTATTTTTTTTCATATAAACTCTTGCAACATTGCTTGTTGATCTTCTTTCTATTCTATTTTCCTTCTCCATTTTTCTACTCATAACTATTTCTCTCGATGGACTTGGTTACTTAAGATTTTTCTTGATGTTACTTTGCCTAAGACGGACAAAAGTTTAAGTGTGGGGGAGGTGGTTAGAGATTTGAAAGAAATGGGGTAAGAAGTGGTAATTTGAAAAATTTTGGAAGTTTTCTTTTTTGTTGAATCATAGTGGGAATCGGTTTTGATGGATTTTAAGAGATGAAGAGTATGAGGGATGCAATGCAAAAACAGAAAAAAAAAGAAAAGAAAATGAAGAAGTGTGCCAATGTGATGGAGTGGTGTATCAAAGGTGAGTTGTGAGAATTGGGAAGTAAAGATCACTTTTGGAGCAATTTGATTTCTGAATGTTGTTTGGTGTTTCAACTCTATGAGGGTAATTTAGAAAGGAATGGGAGCTTACCAAGGTTAGCAACTAGTGATACTTTTTAAGTTACCAAAAGCTTTCATTTAGACATGGAATTGGCAAGTGGAATTATCTTCAAAAATTCAAATCATTGCTAGAACTGAAGTGGAGATGAGGGAGTAGGATCTGGTTGTTGGAGGCAATTGAAACTGAAGAAAGAAAGAAAAAAATGCAGCTACACAAAACAGAAATCAGAGAAAAAAAAAGAAGGAAAGAACAGCAAAAGAAAGAAAAGACAAAGGAAAAGATGAAGGTTCAAAAGATGGATAGATCTCTGAACTTGAAGTTGGAAACAAGGAGCTCATTGAAATCAAGAGTTAGCCATTGATCGAAAGAAGAGAAATCTAGACAAAAGACAGTTTCAGATTCTGCAGTTTGGCTACTGATCAGTCCCTGATCGGTCATCAATCCGATCAGGGAGGAGCAGTCCGATCTCCAGATCGATCAGGCATAGTCTGATCGGTCTCTGGACCGACCAGTGGAGCTGGCACATTACAGAATATGGAATTCAGTAAAGTTCTTCATCTGAATCAGCTGATACCTACCCACTTTAGCTTTGACACCATTGAGAGGACTATACAAGAAGGCAAAGTGCATTAGAAATAATTTTGAGTATCCAAGTCTTCTATTTTTCCTTACTTTTCCATATATTTTTTTCTTCATGCTATATTTCTTTACCATATTCCTTTTCTTATCATATCATATTCCTCTATTTTTTTTATCATGAATCTTTGGTATCAAAATTCATGGAACTTCTCTTTCATTATATTCATTTCATACTTCTTAAATTTGTTCTAATAAACCTTTGTAGATGTGGATCCAAGGCAAGAATAATGGTGGAGAGTAGATAATAAGCAAGCTTATGGTAGTTCAAGAAACATGTGGTGTTTGAGTGAGCTCCACATTCATTAAAATGTAGATTTATGAAGAGAGCCACTAAAAATCCCTTTGAAAGGTTTTGTGTGTTGAGATCATCTCAATGAGTCATGAAGGAGGAAGTATGCTAAGTTGTTGATTTAAGGACAAGTTACTAGTCTATTAAGCTTAGATTTTTGAGAATTGACAACCCTAGGTAATTTCTTTTCAATTGCTTCTAATTATGATTGAGAATGATCTAGGGGGATGCATCTTTAGTTTATTAGTAGCTTGTGTGAGACGCTGATAAGTACCATTTTGTTGATTATTTTAATTGCTAAAATCCATGTTTGACCCATGTTTTACTTGCTTAATTGCGATTTTACCCTAGGTTTTAGAACTTACCTTTATTTTGGACTTAATTGAAAATTTACACATATTTGGATTATTTGGCCACTAAATTTTAGATCTATTTTTTGTAGGCATGAAAGGTTCATAGACCTAGGGCATACTGGGTCAAACTTGAGTTGGAAGAGGACCCGGATCGAGTTATCAAGTTTCGGATTAATCTGGGCCGTCCGATTCAAAAGCGGCTAGATCTGAGCCATCCGGGACCATCTAAAGCAATCCGAGCTAGGATTAGGGTTGATTAAGCACTCTGATCAAGATCTGAAGGTTTCATCCCAATCAGAGCTCATTCAACCATTGGATCAAGCTCGGAGGGCTCTAGATCGTCCATTCAAAGATTAGGTTGATCTGGACCATCCATTGCAAATCTGGAGGATCCGAGCTACCATGAGGCAGATCCTGACCCCTGATCAACATCCTCAAAGTTTGGCTCAAATCAGAGCAAGATCAGCCATTGGATTTCCTCAAATCAATCTGGGTCGTTCATTCATAATTACTTAAGGAAATTTTCCCCGTAGCTCAGCTCTGTCGCGTCTCTGCCGTTCTTCGTGTTCTTCTTCATAGTTCTTCAGTAGTTCTTCAATCCAAGGGGCGCGACCACCTCAACTCTTCATCTAGATCAAGATTTGAGTCATTGGAGATAGCTTGGGTGGAGAATTCAGCTCAAATTTCATCCGGACAAAGTTTGTTTGAGGGTTTCGGCATCTCTGCTACCCAATCACTTGTTTCTCGTCCACAAGCCATATCCGATCGTTTGAGCTGCTTGTAGGGGTTCTCAGGTGAGCTCAGATGATCCGCAAATCATCATCTCAGTTCATCCATTGAGATAGAAGAGATTGGACTGGAAAATTCCAGCCGCGTGCAGTTTGAGCAGAGTTCATCAATCCAAGCTGCGCTCCACTGATTTGCTGAGCTTAGGGGTTCGAGGCCAGCCTTTGCGTGACGAACAAAGAGATTTTGAGCTTAGGGAGGATTGAGGCTTAGTTATTTAGCTAATTTCAGTTGTTTGTAGCTGTAATTTCCATTACTGCTTTAGTTTCATTTCTGTCTTGGTTTCAGATTGGTTAACTTCGTTTACTGCATTGTTACAGATTAAATTAGGGTTCAATCTTCAACTTAAGTAGTTTAGGAACCTGTTTAGTGAACATTTGGTTTCAATTTCAGTTGATTTCCTATTCTAGTTTTTGCGTATCAGCTGTAGATTTCGTATCAGCATGTTTTGCACATTTCTGTTCAGTTAGAAAATTTCAGTTTATTTCCAACTGGATTCTTGTTTAGTTTATTCCCTGCAATTGAAGACAACATTTAGTTTACTAATTCAATTGATTTGAGTTGTTTAGCAATCTGATTTTATTTCTGCAATTTCGGTTCAGCTTGTTGCATCGAATTCTATTTCTGCAACTTGAATCCCAATTCTACTAACTTTATCTCTGCATATTCTCAGTTTCATATCTGAAGTTGTATTAGTGAGGTTCTACCTTTAGATTCCAGCACTTGAACTCCTTGCTTGGTTCGATTTTGCATCCACGTGATTGCTGAAATTCTGCATACAGATTCTGAAATTCCTGCACATGCTGCGTATCATTTTTTTCAGCTTGAGTCTCAACTCTAGTTCAGCCATGTTTCAGTTTTCTTTTCTGCATTGTTGTCAAATAACATTAATGAATTTAGCTTGTGTTTCTGAGCTTAGATTAATGCATTCATGCTCAGTTCGCTCCATTAAATTCTGCATTTGAATTGATGTTTCATCCCTGCATTTGATTTCTTAAATCCTGAGTTCATCTCTGCTTAGACAGTTTCAGATTTATTTTTGAATTGTTCAATTTATGAATTCTAAAGCTGCATCAATGGAATATTAGCTCTTCTAAATCCCATCTGGAAGTTAGTTTGAGCAATTACCTTCAGCTAGCTTGTTTGATTGTTTGTATTTGCATCTGATTTGTTGCTGATTTCTGCTGTAATGCTCAGAATTTCTGCATTTCAATTCTGAATTGAGCTGGTTCCTGCCTTGGTCAGTAAGCGATTTAAATTCCTTCAGCCATTCTTGCTTATAACGTTGCATGTAGCTTTGCCTTACAAACTGAGTTGGTCTATGGCAGTTTTGGATTGGCAGTTTACAGATTAAGCAATTAGTATTGGTTTTGGCACATAAGCTTTCTCCCATGCGTATCAAGTAGTTTCATTGCTGCATTAGAAATCAAGTGAATGCGTCGGATTTGATAGATAAATTCAGTACAATCTGTGGTGCATCGTGAAATTGAATTCAGAATTGTTTTCCAAGTTTGGCTACTTTACATTGGTTAATTAAATCCATTATTAGTGAGTCCTTTAGTGCCAACTTCTTGTTTAGTTCATTGGGTTAAGTTTCTTCTCTTTTAATTGCGATTTCATTGTCGATTGCTACCCAAAACCCAAATTTTATTCGAAACCCAAATTCACAAACGACACATAAATATGAGCACGAATCACACATCATCAACTAGTCCCTAGGAAAAATACGACTTGTGGCCCCTTTACTACGTTTTCATATTTTGATTGCAAAAAGGGTTTCCAGCATTCATTCATATTTAAATTCTGATGAACCCACACATTCGTGACAACTTAACTTAGCTAAATCGGGTCCATCAAATTTTTGGCGCCGTTGCCGGGGAAGCAACTAGTTGATTTTTTTGATTTTTGCTTGTGTACTTAGGGGCATACCATTCGATTCTATTTTCTGTTGTTTTATCTTTTGTATACGGTTGCTGCCATTTTTCTTGTTTGTTGTGTGACAGGACTGTAAAATCCAAATGTTTTCACCAGAGGACTATACAGAGCTCAAAGATGCACTGGTGGGGTTAAAAAATGTGTTTAAGGTGTTGGAATACCAACAAAGACATAAAGCTCATTCATCTACTTACCAGCGGCCGATTCAGCCTACATTTCAACCACAACAATTCTAGCAATTCCAGCAATTTCAGCCACCTCAGCCACAATTTCAGCCTTTTCAGAATTTTCAGCAACCAAATCAGTTTTTTCAGCCTTTCCAAAATTTTCAGCAAAATCAACCAAATTTCCAGCCACCAAATCAGAATGGGCAGCCACAATTCCAGGGTTTTGAGCAACCAATTCAGCAATTTCAGCCCAACTTTCAGCCACCTTATCAACAAGATCAATCACTTTTTCAAGGAATTCAGCAAGGGTGTTTAAATAATCAGAATTTTCAGCAACCACCCTTCCATCAAGATCAACCAAACCAAGGATTTCAGCATCTTAACCAAAATTTCCAGCAGCCTTTTGTAGGTTTTCAGCAAGGAAATAATCAATTTCAGCCTCCACATCAGCCATGGCAGCAAGAATTTCAACCTATACAGAATTTTCAACAACCTCTTCAATATTCACAGCCATACGAGCCAAATTTTCAGTTTCAAAACCCGAATTTTCAGCCCACTCAACTTCAGTGTTCACCACCACAATATCAACCTCAGATCCAAGAACTCCAGGGCTACAATTTTCAGCAATCTCCACCAACTTGTGAACCAAATTTTTAGCAGTTTAATCAGCCTATTCAACCATTTGATCAGCCCCACAGTCTCCATTTCAGAATGTACAGTCTACTCTTGGTCTTCAGCAGCCTTATGTTACATTTCAAGACCAACAAGAGTTCCACACTAACCAAGGAGGCTTTGAGAATCCTGATTGGAGTGAGGCTCAACACCAGAGGATGGTGGAGATGTGTCAACAAATTTTACAACAACAACAAAACATGCAAGATAAATTGAATCAGATAAAAGCCCAAAGATCAGAACAATTATCTTCTCAAGCTGCTTTTAATTCTGAGGGCCCCAGAGTTGAGTTTGTATCAGTTCAAGGTGACCCTAGTGCATGGCCAAGTCCTTCTTCTAGTGATCTTAGAATTTTGGTAGAAGAAGAAGAAGAAATCATTAAAATCAGGGCACCTACATCATGCATCCCTCCGGAGATTCCAATTCAAAATTCACTTCCAAATTTTTCAGCTCAAGAAGAAGATTCTGAAACACTACAGGACCCTTCTCAATTTTTATTTTGTGATGATAATGTTATTGATGGTCCTAATTTTTCTGATATTGTTGTTGTAGACATTGCAGAAGAAGAATGCATAGGAGATGATTCCATAGGTGTAGGGGATTGCACTAAGCCCCAGGGACCACCACAAGTTTCAGAGGATGAACCAGAAAGTGTAGGGACTTGCATGGTGGAAGCAAGAACCCAAGGATCACCTATTCCAGTTGAGTGTCCACCAGAGCTTGAGGCTGAAGAGGAGCATGTACTTGACCAGGAGGAGGCCATGGATACATCTACTCTTGTAGAACCTCCAGGTATTCTCCAGCACGCTCAGGTAAGTATTTCTCCTCTTTGTTCAGAAAAATTCAGCGAGGTACCTAGTGCTGACTTTATTGGTTATGATGAATTTATTGATATACCTTGTGTATAAATTGCTTGTGCAAATCCAATAGGGGTACCAAAAATTGATTTCATTGGTCGTAATGTATTACTTGATACATCTCTTGTAGATATGGGGTGCGAACAAATTTTAGAGGCACCTATAATTGATGTAGTTTGTTATGATGAATCTTTTGATACATCTTTTGTGGATATGGATTGTGTAAAATTTTTAGAAGTGCCTGAAAATTGATGTTATTTATTTTGATGAATCTCTTGCTATATCTTATGCTGAAGTTGAATGTGAAAAACTTATGGAGGTACCCGAGATTGATTTTATTGGCTGTCCATTGCTTGATACATTCTTGATAGGAAATAATTGTGAAAATACTATTGATGTGCCAAAAGTTGATTTCATGGGTTGTGATAAGTTTCTTGATATACCTTTGGAGGATACTACTTATGAAAAATTCATTGAGATACTAGAATTTGATTTAATTGGATATGATGCAGTTTTGGATTCATTTCATGCAGAGACTGATATTATTTTATTTCCTTCATACCCTGCACGCTTGAGAGAGGTATTACATTGTTTTGCAGGGTTTAGAAGACTTCAGGAGTGGGTGCTCCATCTGAACAGACTCCAACCTCCTGGAAGGACTTCTAAAAGGCATCAAGAAGGAGGAGAAGATCTTACTTTAATTCATAGCCCTCCATTCCTTCAATGGATCTTGAACCTAAATCGCCTGCGGCCACCTGAACATTTTGCTGCAAAGTTCAAGTGTAGGGGAGTCCTAATTCTCTCAGCCACCCATGTTCCTCCACTACCATGATGGAGGCTACTTCTGGATAGACTCCGTCCACCAGAATAAAGGGGAGTTTGTTTCTTCTCGTATTTTCTTTTATTACATGTTTCATTTTTATGCTTTCTAGAAGTAGAATTTTCTTTTAAATTGAGTCCTTGTCAATAAATGCATGTTAGTTCTTTTGGCACGTTTTCTTCATAAGTAGGAATAAATGTATCCCTCTAGGTTATCTCCATAGCATGTTAGAGTCTTTTGAAAATAAATTAAATTTGGTTGTTAAAACTTAGGGTTTGAGCTAATGGATGAAATCTTGGATGCTTGAGTACTACTTTGTTTTAGATTCTTAATTGAGGACTTGAGATGAATTATTTTTACCCAGTGAGAATTAGCCTTATATTTGTGACGCACATATGTTATTGAACTCTAGAAATTGCTTAGGTTCTTTCAAAACCATATTTCAATGATTGGATCACATCTATAGAGGCTAATCACTTTGTTTACCCTTCCATATCAATTTTGGCAAAAATCATGTTCATTCCATTTTTCTTTACTTATTTCCTACTCTTACCCTCACTTTTCTATGGACTTGTTGTTTGAAATGTTTCTTAATGCTATTTTGCCCGAGACGGACAAAGATTTAAGTATGGGGGAGTGTCTAGTGTTTTGGTATCGAAGAGGCATTTTATGTCAAGAAAATTTTTTTGTGCCAAGCTCAATTCGGTTGAAGAAGAAGAATTTTTGTGCCAAAGTCCAAGTGGCACGTAAATATGTAATTGAAGCCAAATTCCGGAAGAAGTCAAGCAATAAGTTGAAGCTCTAAGCAAGGTTGTGCCATTGTGAATTCGGCTGAAAGAAAAAAAAAGAGAACAGAAAAAAAATCTGAAAACACATCTTGCTACAAGGTTGTGCCATTGAAGGAATAAATTTTTTTTTTTGGATAGTATGTTTGATCAAAATGCTTTGGACTTGTATCTGCTCTTCGCTTAGAAATCAGACACATCGTGCTTAATGCTGAATTCTAGCTGGACAGATCTGAAAACAACAGAAGAAATCTGTGCCAAGAAAAAAAAAGGGGCAGAAATCTGGGCAGAATTTGATTACCATATCATACAAGGTAGTTTTTAAGCTGGGCAGAAATCTGGGCAGAATTCTGGTTTTCAACAGAATTGCCGAATGTTTTTAAGCTGAATTCAACTTCTTGGGGAGCAAAAATTTCAGTGAAGGCAAGTGGATGAAATCAAAACATAAAGAAGAGCAGGAAATGGAATGAAGTTGGCTAAATTCAATTTGTTGAGCAGAATTTTCGAGTGGAACACTTTAAGTGCTCAACAACTTCTAGATGCCAACTGATATGAAGGAATTAGAGTGTTGCAAGATCTAAAAGGTTCCATTAGAAGACCCAAGTGCAGAAAAGAAAAGAAAACAGAACACATTTGAAAAAAAAAAGAGGAAAGAAGCAAAATGGAACACAAAGGAAGTTAGGCACCATGAAGCAAGTGAACCAACTGATTGGTTTTTCTCATCCGAGTCCAAGCTTTATTCCATTTCATTTCTGACTTTACAAGAATGAAAGAAAGAAGAAAAAGAAGAATGAGAAAAGAAAAGCAAGCAAAATTGGCACGCAATAGGAAAAACTTGGCACATTTGATCAATAGGGTTTTCTTCATCCAAATCAAAGGAATTATTCAAGTTTGACTTCGCCACACTTTTTGAATTCACTAGGGGACTGTAAAGAGGGAAAGCACATTGGAAACATCCTTGAGCACTCAAGTCTCCCACTTTATCCATTTTTCCATTTTCTTGGCTTTTATTCCATTTCTTACCATTTTCTATGTTTTTCACTTGTTTTTGTAGATGTTGATCCTAATCATGAATAATGGTGGAGATTAGATAACAAGCAAGCCTATGGTAGTGCAAGAAGCATGTGTGTTTGAGTGAGCTCCATTTTCATCATCTACTTAGAACTTAAGGAGAGAGCCACCAAAACTTCCCTTGAAAGGCTAGTGAGTTAAATTCATCTCAATGACTCATGAAGGATGAAAAGGCTAAGTTGTTGATTTAAGGACAAGATACTAATCCATAGAACTTAGATTTATGAGAATTGACAACCTTAGGTAATTTCTTTTCATTTGCTTCTAATTATGCTTAAGAAATCTAGGGGATACATACTTAGTGATTTCGCGAGATGCTCAAGCTTAAGTGTGGGGGAGTTGATAAGTACCATTTTGTTGATTATTTTAATTGCTAAAATCCATGTTTGACCCATGTTTTACTTGCTTAATTGCAATTTTACCCTAGGTTTTAGAACTTACCTTTATTTTGGACTTAATTACAAATTTACACATATTTGGATTATTTGGCTACTAAATTTTTGATATATTTTTTGTAGGCATGAAAGGTTCATGGACCTAGGGCATACTGGGTCAAACTTGAGTCGGAAGAGGACCCAGATCGAGTTATCAAGTTTCGGATTAATCTGGGTCGTCCGATTCAAAAGCGGCTAGATCTGAGCCATCCGGGACCATCTGAAGCAATTTGAGCTAGGATTAGGGTTGATTAAGCACTCTGATCAAGATCTAAAGGTTTCATCTCAATCAGAGCTCATTCAACCGTTGGATCAAGCTCGGAGGGCTCTAGATCATCCATTCAAAGATTAGGTTGATATGGACCATCCGTTGCAAATCTGGAGGATCTGAGCTACCACGAGGCAGATCCTGACCCCTGATCAACATCCTCAAAGTTTGGCTCAAATCAGAGCAAGATCAGCCGTTGGATTTCCTCAAATCAATCTGGGTCGTTCATTCATAATTACTTAAGAAAATTTTCCCCGCAGCTCAGCTCTGTCGCGTCTCCGCCGTTCTTCGTGTTCTTCTTCATAGTTCTTCATCGTTCTTCAGTAGTTCTTCAATCCAAGGGGGCGCGACCACCTCAACTCTTCATCTAGATCAAGATTTGGGTCATTGGACAGAGTTTGTTTGAGGGTTTCGGCATCTCTGCTACCCAATCGCTTGTTTCTCGTCCACAAGCCATATCCGATCGTTTGAGCTGCTTGTAGGGGTTCTCAGGTGAGCTCAGATGATCCGCAAATCATCATCTCAGTCCATCCATTGAGATAGAAGAGATTGGACTGGAAAATTCCAGCCGCGTGCAGTTTGAGCAGAGTTCATCAATCCAAGCTGCGCTCCACTGATTTGCTGAGCTTAGGGGTTCGAGGCTAGCCTTTGCGTGACGAACAATGAGATTTTGAGCTTAGGGAGGATTGAGGCTTAGTTATTTAGCTAATTTCAGTTGTTTGTAGCTGTAATTTCCATTACTGCTTTAGTTTCGTTTCTGTCTTGGTTTCAGATTGGTTAACTTCGTTTACTGCATTGTTACAGATTAAATTAGGGTTCAATCTTCAAGTTAAGTAGTTTAGGAACCTGTTTAGTGAACATTTGGTTTCAATTTCAGTTGATTTCCTATTCTAGTTTTTGCGTATCAGCTGTAGATTTCGTATCAGCCTGTTTTGCACATTTCTGTTCAGTTCGAAAATTTCAGTTTATTTCCAACTGGATTCTTGTTTAGTTTATTCCCTGCAATTGAAGACAACATTTAGTTTACTAATTCAATTGATTTGAGTTGTTTAGCAATCTGATTTTATTTCTGCAATTTCAATTCAGCTTGTTACATCGAATTCTATTTCTGCAACTTGAATCCCAATTCTGCTAACTTTATCTCTGCATATTCTCAGTTTCATTTCTGAAGTTGTATTAGTGAGGTTCTGCCTTTAGATTCCAGCACTTGAACTCCTTGCTTGGTTCGATTTTGCATCCACGTGATTGCTGAAATTCTGCATACAGATTCTGAAATTCCTACACATGTTGCGTATCATTTTTTTCAGCTTGAGTCTCAACTCTAGTTCAGCCATGTTTCAGTTTTCTGTTCTGCATTGTTGTCAAATAACATTAGTGAATTCAGCTTGTGTTTCTGAGCTTAGATTAATGCATTCATGCTCAGTTCACTCCATTAAATTCTGCATTTGAATTGATGTTTCATCCCTGCATTTGATTTCTGAAATCCTGAGTTCATCTCTGCTTAGATAGTTTCAGATTTATTTTCGAATTGTTCAATTTATGAATTCTAAAGCTGCATCAATGGAACATTAGCTCTTCTAAATCCCATCTGGAAGTTAGTTTGAGCAATTACCTTCAGCTAGCTTGTTTGATTGTTTGTATTTGCATCTGATTTGTTGCTGATTTCTGCTGTAATGCTCAGAATTTCTGCATTTCAATTCTGAATAGAGCTGGTTCCTGCCTTGGTCAGTAAGCGATTTAAATTCCTTCAGCCATTCTTGCTTATAACGTTGCATGTACCTTTGCCTTACAAACTGAGTTGGTCTATGGCAGTTTTGGATTGGCAGTTTACAGATTAAGCAATTAGTATTGGTTTTGGCACATAAGCTTTCTCCCATGCGTATCAAGTAGTTTCATTGCTGCATTAGAAATCAAGTGAATGCGTCGGATTTGATAGATAATTCAGTACAATCTGTGGTGCATCGTGAAATTGAATTCAGAATTGTTTTCCAAGTTTGGCTACTTTATATTGGTTAATTAAATCCATTATTAGTGAGTCCTTTAGTGCCAACTTCTTGTTTAGTTCATTGGTTTAAGTTTCTTCTCTTTTAATTGCGATTTCATTGCCGATTGCTACCCAAAACCCAAATTTTATTCGAAACCCAAATTCACAAACGACACATAAATATGAGCACGAATCACACATCATCAACTAGTCCCTAGGAAAAATACGACTTGTGGCCCCTTTACTACGTTTTCATATTTTGATTGCAAAAAGGGTTTCCAGCATTCATTCATATTTAAATTCTGATGAACCCACACATTCGTGACAACTTAACTTAGCTAAATCGGGTCCATCAGACGCTCAAGAATAAGTGTGGGGGAGTTGATAACTATCATTTTGTCACTTAAATTAGGCTCTCAAATTCATGTTTTTGATCCATTTTCATATGCTTAAGTTTGCATTTACATTAGGTTTCATGAAATCTTTCTATTTTGTCCTTGGATACAATTCTTTCTATGACATTAATTTTGAATCTAATCTTGTAGGCTTCATGTGACCGTGGAACCAGATCAAGATTGGATCAGACATGAGCTTCTTTTGGGCTTTGATCAAGGGGATCAAGAGGTGGATCAATGTGGGCCGTCCGATCAAGAAACGGCTAGATCTGAGCCATCCATCATCTGCTGATTAATCAAAGCTCAAGTTAGAGTTAATCTGGGCCATAGATCAAGATTTGAAGATTTGGTCCCAATCAGAGGTCATCCAGCCGTTGGATCGAGCTTAAGAGGAGTCTAAACCGTCCATTCAAGGATCAGAGCACTCTGAGCCATCGGATGCAGATCCGGTTGATCTGAGCTGAGGAGGAGCAGATCTTAACCCTTGATCAAGATCTGGAAAGTTTGGGTTCGATCTGACTTGATCTGACCATGGGATGACACGAAAAGGATCTGGGCCGTTCAAATTCAAAAGCAATTAGTTAAAACAGAAACTCCCTCTACTGAGCTGGTCGTCGCGTTTTCGCCAGTTGCTTCGTCGTTCGTCGTCTGTTCTTCATCAATTTTCTTCGAGTTTGTTCCTTCGATCACGCGACCACATCGAATCCGAGTTTAGTTCGAGTTCCAGATCTTCGGAATCGCCTCTCTGGGAGAATTTCTGATCAATTTGTCACTGACAAGAGGCTAGGTGAGGGTTTCGCTAGTTTCTGCAATCATCTGATCGATCCATGTTCGTGCTGCATCCTTTATCAATCGGAGCAAGTGAAGGGGGTTCTCTGAGTTGATCTAATTGTTTCTGTGCCATTATCGCATTCCCACAAGGCAAGCTGAATTGATCGTGGAGGCTTACGATCTGTCGATTTGTCGAGCTAGGGGGTTCATAGCTGAATCAAGTGTGACAGCAAGAGGAATTCGAGCCAGAGAAGGGTTTGATGTTTAGTTTTTGTAAATTTTCAGTTCCTGAATTCTGTTCTTCAGTCGTTTAGCTTTGTATCAGTTTGCGTTCAGCTACTGATCGGTCAGTCGACCGATCCAGGTAGCACCTGATCGGACGCCAGTCCGATCAGGCTTGTATCTGATCGGTCAGCCGACCGATCAGGAAATTTTCTGCACAATTGACCCTGTTTCAGTTTTCAGCTTGCTTAAATTCTCATTTCTGAAGTTAGATACAATTTTGGTGTATTTCTGCAATAGATATCAGTTTTCTCTTTTAATGTTGCAATTTCAAATTGTTAGGCTCAATCTCCAAGTAGGTTAAATTTAGAATTGCAATTCCCTAGTTAAGTTTGCTTAGTTAAGCTTGTTCCGTTTCAATTACATTTTCAATCTTATTTGCAAAACAAAACCCCCATTTTATCTAGAAAACCTAAATCATTTAACGACAAATAATTTTCAAGCTTGATTCAAATACTCACAACTAGTCCTTGGAAAAATACGACCTGAGACCCCTATTTTACATTTATAAATTCTAAATTTGAGGCTCATTTGTGACACCTATTCGAGACCCATCAACAGGCTGGAGAATGATCAGCGGTAGCTGACCAAAACAGTCACTGTCGGGCGCCCGTAAGCACAAGAGCGCCTAAGCTGTCGAGCGCTCGAGCACAAGGCGCCCGAGCACTTGGGCGCCCCTGTGCTATCAGGCGCCCGAGAGGCTAATTCTCGCCATTTGCGAATGTTGCTTTCAGGATAAGCGTTAGGCCACATGTTAGGCGCCCGAGAGCTCTCGAGCACCCTATAAGTGCCACATCAGCAAACGGATAAATCCTAGCGGGGATATAAATAGACCCCTGAAGCTCAGTTTCATTCATCCAATGCATTCTAAACATTAGCAAACACGTTTTGTATAAATTCTCTTTCTTTCTCTGAGCTTTCCATGTGTAAGAGGTTTCTCCGTCCGAAGGAGTTTTATTCAGGAGAATCGAGCCATATTCAGCCTTGGATTAGCAACCTCCACGGTTGCAAACCATGTAAATTCGGTTGCCTCATTATTTATTGTTTACTTTATTTATTTATGATATCTGTGTTCTAACTAATATCATTGTTAAGTTCAAACAAAATATTGAGTTTTCTTTTTCAGGAATAATTCACCCCCCTCTTGTCAACCTTTGATCACCCTCAAGAAGGAACCGGGCACCCGAGTCACTCGGGCGCCCAACACCCGGGGGCCCAAATGGCTTCCAGGCGGCCCTATGGGCTTAGGGGCGCCCAAGAGCCCATACCTTATCCCTGCGATGTGTGCGTCGATGCGGAACATATTGAATCACTTTGAGAGCGCCCCTATAGGCATACGGGCGCTCGAATGACTTATATATATATAGGGATTCAAGAAGAGATTTCAAGACATCAATTTCTTCATCCTACTACTCTTTCACATCGAAGCTAAAGTGCTAAGGCGAAACTCTATGACCAAGGAGGCTCTAGGAGGAAGTGCGTGACGCTTCGGACTTCTGGATTTGTCTGGATCGTTATTTCTTGTTGGTTTGCTTTTTATTTACAAGTTGTACTTATTTTCCTTATTTGTGCTTGTACTCAAAATTGTATGACAGATTTCTCCGGCTCCGAAAAACTTCCGGAAAGGAGACCACTAGTTGACAGGTGCTACCTGTGATTAGGCCTTGGTCGTACTGACCTTGTGGGGTTGGAAACCAAGTATAATCCTGCGTGTTTACATTCTATGTTATTTTTATTTATTATTCCGCTACATACTAACACTTTTGATAGAAAGAATGAATGAACGAATGACAAAATTCCGAGAATGAATGTAAGTCGATATTCACCCCCCGTCTATCGACGCCACCGATATTACACCGTATTCTTTCTTCATTTTCTTATTTTATTGTTCTTTGACTCCATGGTTGTTGATGACTCATCAGATCTTTGGTATAAGTCCTTGTGAACCATATATACGAGAGGTGCAAAACCACAACTCAGGCTACAATTTAACATCCCTTCTTACCACAACATCCGGATTCTGACACTAGAGCATCGACCACACGAGTCGCCACTAGGTTACATCACCTGCTTCCTTGGACAATTAACGAGTGGCCTTAGGTTTCCCCTACCCTCCTTTCTTCTAGACCTTGCTGTTGGAATAGCTTGGCGGGTTTCCTAAGCGAATACGGGGTCGTCCATGAGAAACCTCTCCATATATCCGGATTAAAATTTTAATCCGAATGGAAACCTAACTCCTAAATGACCGTCTCGTCGTCGTACTAATTGATTCATGTTACAACTTGGCCAAACATGATGTTCAAGCCTTGTAGCTCGCCTAACCAATTAGTCGTTGAAAAGACGACGAGCGGATCGCCGATTTTTGTGTTTATCATCGTGGTGCACAATAATTAATTATCATCATTAATTAAGAAATAATTAACCAACTATGATAATTAAACAACCACATGAAATAATAGAATGAACTAAGAGCCGTAAGAGAAGGTTATACCTCTCGTTACCTCGCAATCTTCTATTGTATGACCCTCCCCTCTTGGACATCATGTGGCTGACGATGTACCAAGAACCTGAGTCACCAAGGGCTTCCAATATCATCGTCTCCTTCCCTCTTCCATGTGCCAACAAACCCTAGACCCTAGGGTTTCCGCCGACTCTCCAAGGAAGAAGAAGATGAAGGAGAAGAAGAGAATAGTTCTTCTCCCTCACAACCACCATAACCAACCTCTCCTTCATCTTCCTATCTTGCAGCACCAAGCACGCAAGGAAGAAGACAACTCCACCACCCTCTCCACTTGCAGCGACAAACACCACAAGATGAAGACTCCATCGCCAGCCGACCACCCTTCATTGCCCTTGCTTCCGCACGCCACAAAGGACGAGAGCACTCCTCCTTGTCTAGTGAACGCCGACAGCAAAGAAGAAGGGAGAGGAGAAGAAAAGTGGAAGAAAACCGAAGGTTTTCTCCACCTCCACCGTCGGCGCCAATCCCCTCCTTGCGCCGGCCTTCTCTTCTTCCTCTCTTCTCGCCGTACACCACAAAAGGAAGAGGAGAGCTCTTCCTTTGTCTAGTGATTGCCGACAACAAGGAGGATGAGAGGAGGAGAAGAGAAGGAGAGGAAGAAGACAACTTCTTCCTTAGCTTCTACCGCCGGAGTGTGCCCTAGGAGAGAGAAGGGAGAGAGAGAGAGGAGAGGCTTAGGGTTTTTTGGATGAATTGGAATAATTGGTTTCATGACTCTATGGGGTATTTATAGGGCTACAATAGGGACCATGAGGAGGAGTTGGGTCTTGGCCTACTAATGGATCCAAACCTGATTCATTAATGGAGAACCATATTAGATCGTTACGCCTTGCTAGAGGGGGGGGTGAATAGTAATTTTCGGTTTGTTTTTCCTACGTTGTTAGTGCGCAAGCGGAAATACAATAAAAACTAAACTAAAACAAACAAACAACGCTAACAAACCTATTTACATGGTTCGAAGATGAAGACTCCTACTCCACGACAGTCCTTGAGTTGGACAATCCCTCGATCCTTCGGCGGATCACTCCCCGGATGTCCTCCGACTAGCTCGCGTACCTCCTTGTGGGTGGAGAAACCTCGCCACAACCTTGAGTACACAATCTGAGTACTTAGACTACTAATGAGCTCTAACCAAGCTCATTTCATCAGAACTCCCAGCCCAAACCGAGTTCTCTTTAATTAGAACTCAAGCTGGAAAACACTCCACCAGTTGACTGCTCCCAGGGCAGTCGACTGGTCCCACTGAAAATCGATCATTGCAACCCCAACGTTCGAATTTTCAGCCACTTAACCAGTCATTACCAGTCGACTGCTCCTAGGGCAGTCGAATGGTCGAGGGTCAGAAACCTTCTGTGAGTTTCTGTGCTTGCTGGCAGTCAACTGTTATATCCCCAGTCGACTGCCGAGCTTACAAACACACTCCTACTCACTCTGAAGACCCTCCTCCTCGCGTGCCTTCAGGTTTACTCCCTTGGCTTGCCTCTTGAAGTCCTCTTCCACCGGCTATCGTCCCTCGGATGCGCAGACAAGCCTTCCCTCGGCTTGCCTCCATGCCACCCTTCACGTGTGCCCTTGAAGTCCACTTCCCGGCTTGCCCTTGGAGTCCTCCTCCCTCGGCTCTCGCCCCTTTATGACTTAGCTGACTCTTCACCAGTAGCCTTGACTATTGCCTTCGCGCCCTCTTCGTCTTCGGCTCCCGTCCCTCGGATGCACACAAGCCTCTAGCTTGTCTCCATGCCATCCTTCACGTATGCCTCGAAGTCCGTGCCCCTCGGCTCATCATCCCTACTATCCTGTAGCGACCCGACTTCTCTCTACCTTCAGACGGATCGTTACTTTTCTCTACTTCTCAACTTTTATACATGACTAAAGAAATGCGGAAAATCTCTAAGAAAACTTTTAAACTCTTCTAACAATTATATTCTAACATAAATCATCATGTATAATAGCATGTCATACTTCCTTCTCAAATCTCATAATTGATTCTTTCGAAAACAGCCTTACTCAACCTAAACAGCCCGTACCAGTCGACTGGTGACGTGGCAGTCGACTGATACGGGTGTAGGCAGTTTTTACAGGTTTCGGCTCTGACTTCTTAAGTCCACCACTCATCCAATTTCGAGCCATATCGAACTACGACACCATTTCTATACTCTATGTCAACTTCCCAAACAATTTAACCAATCAAACGAATCCATAAACTTAATTTTAGGACTTTTATGAAGGAAAATAAACTAAACAAATTTGTTTAAACTTTAACAATGGAGTTTGTACCAATCTTGACTCCTATGCATCCATGACATCAAATATAAGTTCTACAACCTTGCCAATGCATTATGAAATGTGATTACAACTTTTCTAAACATACTTAAGCAATAAAGACATGATTCAAAAGGAAATTGATACTATCTTGGCACAAACACCTTTTTCTCTAACAAAGTATCAATATCTTTAACTACTCACTTTCCTACTTATCCAATGCAATCATAAAAATATATAAGCTAAATAAAATGACATGGAATCTTTACTCTAAGAAATTGAGCATGTAAAACTATCCAAAACTCAAATACTCCATAATCTCCATAAGCAAGAACTTGAAATTTGAATAAACTTAAACATTTCCATTCAAATAGCTAAATTGTCTTGTGCTTAAGATCTCTCCATAATCAGCCACCACACACACTCTACTCAGCTCCGCCTCGTCGTCTTCCTTCAGAATTGCTTGCCTTTACCTTTATCTGCAATAAGAGGAAAAATGCATCTATAAGCAAAAAGCTTAGTAAGTACTATCTAGCTCACAAAATCTCGAAATATGCAAAACATGCTTCTAGATCAAACTGAACATCATATGAGATACTAATATGCTTGAAAGAAAACTAAGGACATGTATAACTCAAAACATGCATACTCAAGCAATAAATAATCTCAATTTACTTTTCTTGGCTCAACTTGAAACTTTAGCTATTCTTTAACTTTTGAAAACTCTTTAAATTTTCGAAAACTTTGCTAAAGCATATACTTGAAAATACTAATCACTTGGATCCACTGAAGACGTAAGTACCATCTCATGCGCGTTCCCTAAAAGGTTGGGGTAGCGAGCCACCAATCCTAATAGAGCAGACCTTGGTCTACCAGGGCCAAGACCTTGGAATTGGACACCTGGATTTCTTTAACGACGCCCTTGGACGCCGGGTACTGGCCTTAGAAAATAAAATAGCTTTTCTTTCTTTTCTTTCTTATCTGTAAATGCCTTGGCATTTTCTGGAGCACCTTGCGTGCTAAAATCCCTAAGTCTTGACTTTTCAGGATTTCTTAAGGCCTTGGCCTTTTCTTTTCTTATCTTTATCTTCTCTTTCCTTTTCTCATAGCTTTTCTTGGTCCCTAATCTCATATAGGGCACTCAATAAAATATATAAGCATATAATGAACTAAGATCACATGCAAAAATCTTAACAAGAAGTAAATATCACTTTTAAAAACTTTTAAAGGAAATTCTCGCGGAAAAACCGCCTCTTACTGCAGGTGAGCAGTACTTACATTGATATCTTGGACTTACAACCAAGATTGAGGTCTAGAGCTCGGGAGAAACTTGAGATCTCGGAGAATTCTTCACGTCTACGCGTTCCTCTCGTCGCGGGGATCCCGAATATAGGATTATCTCTTGGAAAAAGGGTCTCGGCCGGCCCTCCTTGGCCTTGATGTTGGTCGGCGTCGCCCAAGAGGGGAGAGAGAGTCGGCGTGAGGGTTTGGAGAGGAGAGAAATAAAACTTCTCTCTTTAATTGGCTATTTATACCTATGGACGGATTAACTTAACCTCTACTTAAATATTTGTCTCTCCATATTTCTCTGTGCTTGATACCCCTAGCGTAGCTAGTTGCGCTCCTTGGCTGTTTGGTGGTGGTCGCGGGTTCGAACCGGCCGCTGCCCGTAAACGGTTTTCTATTTTTTTTTGTACCAAACGAACTCGGAAAATTCCATAAAAATACTCTAAAAATCCCTAAAAATATCTAGAATATTTCTAAACTATTTTTAGAATATTCTAAGGACTTTAAGAACTAAAGATACTAAACGGACTCGGAAAGTTTCATAAAAATATTCTAAAAGTCTCTAAAAATATTTAGAATATTCCTAAACCATCTTTAAATAATTCTAAGGACTTTATGGACTAAAGATGGAAATTTTGGGGCGTTACAATCCCCCATACCTTATAAAAAGTTCGTCCTCGAACTTAGAATAATTCTGGATATCTTTCTCTCATGCTGTCCTCACGTTCCCAAGTAGCCTCTTCCTGCTTTTGATTCTGCCAGATGACCTTCACTAGTGGCACTTCTTTGTTTCTTAATCTCTTAACTGCTTTGTCCACTATCTGTGTCGGTCTGCTCTCATAACTAAGATCTTCTTGGATCTGTACTGACTGAGGCTGAATCACTTGGCTAGGGTCGTGAATACACTTCTTTAGCATAGAGACATGAAAGGTACTGTGGATAGCTGACATATCCTCTGGCAAGTCCAGCTCATAGGCTACTTTCCCAACTCTCTTAATAATCCTATAGGGTCCTATGTAGCGAGGACTCAGCTTTCCCTTCTTGCCAAATCTCACCACTCCCTTCATGGGAGCGACCTTGAGAAATACTGAATCTCCAACTTGGAATTCAAGTGGCCTACGGCGTGTGTCAGCATAACTTTTCTGTCTACTCTGGGCAGTCTCAATCCTCTGGCGGATCGTCTGGATAGCCTGAGTGGTCTCATCTATAAGCTCAGTCTGGCTGTCTAGTCCTGACTCCATCTCTTTCTTCTCACCAGCTTCTTGCCAACATATGGGTGATCTACATTTCCTGCCATATAATGCCTCATAAGGTGCCATCCTGATGGTGGCCTGATAGCTATTGTTGTAGGCAAACTCAGCTAAGCACAGAAATTTGCACCAACTACCTTTAAAGTCCAATGCACAAGCCCTGAGCATGTCCTCTAAAATCTGATTTACTCTCTCTGTTTGTCCATCTGTCTGGGGATGGAAAGCTGTGCTGAACTGAAGTCTGGTGCCTAGGGCGTCCTGAACACACTTCCAAAAATGGGAGGTGAATCGTCCATCTCTGTCAGACACGATCGACCTCGGAACTCCGTGAAGCCTGATCACTTCTTTCACGTACAGCTGTGCTAACTGCTCTACCGAATGCGATAACTTGATGGCTATGAAGTGGGCAGACTTGGTCAACCTGTCCACTATCACCCAAATTGCATCATGTCCATGGGTGGTTCTTGGAAGACCTGTGATAAAGTCCATGGATATTTCTTCCCACTTCCACTCTGGAATGGGAAGTGGCTGTAGAACTCCTCCTGGTCTCTGGTGCTCTGCTTTGACTCTCTGGCAGGTCAAGCAGGTACTGATATATCTGGCCACGTCTCGCTTGAGTCCAGACCACCAGAACCTTTGCTTTAAATCTTGGTACATCTTGGTAGAACCAGGATGCATAGAGTACGGGGTACTGTGGGCTTCTTCTAAAATATTCCTTCTTAGTTCCTCATCATTGGGGACGCAAAGGCGGTCTCCAAAATAGAGTATGCCACTGTCTGATACTCGAAACTCTGAATTTTCTGCCTCTTGGATCCCCTGCTTGATCTTCTGGATCTCTGGGTCTTGATCTTGCTTTTCTTGTATATCTTTAAGCAGGGTTGACTCTAGGGTCAATGCAGAAAATTGCCCAACTACTACTTCGACTCCAAAATCTTTTATTTCTTTCTGAAGTGGTAGAGACAGTGATGAAAGGGACATCAGTGCTGCACCGGATTTTCTGCTCAGTGCATCTGCCACTTTATTAGCTTTACCTGGGTGGTAGAGGATTTCACAGTCATAATCCTTGACCAACTCTAGCCACCTGCGCTGCCTCATATTCAGGTCCTTCTGAGTGAAGAAGTACTTCAAACTCTGATGGTCTGTGAAGATTCTGCACTGCACTCCATACAGGTAGTGTCTCCAAAGCTTCAGTGCAAAAACCACAGCTGCTAGCTCAAGGTCGTGGGTAGGGTAATTCTTCTCAAAGTCCTTGAGCTGTCTGGAGGCATATGCTATTACTTTACCATCTTGCATGAGGACAGCTCCAAGGCCCATCTTGGATGCATCACTGTAGATGTCAAAGGCCTTGTCACTCTTTGGAACAGTCAGGATGGGAGCACTGGTCAGTCTCTTCTTCAGCTCTAGAAAATTGTGCTCGCATTTATCTGACCATTCAAACTTCTTGTTCTTTCTGGTCAAGGCTGTGAGTGGAGAGGCTATCCTGGAAAAGTCCTCCACAAATTTTCTGTAATATCCTACCAGGCCTAAGAAGCTTCTGATTTCACTGGCATTCTTGGGTCTACACCAGTTGCTGACTGCTTCTATCTTGGCTGGATCAACTTGAATGCCTTCTTTGGATACAATGTGACCTAGGAAAGTCACCTGATCTAGCCAAAACTCACACTTTGAGAATTTTGCATAAAGCTTCTCCTGCTGAAGGATCTGCAGCACTATCCTCAAGTGTGTAGCATGGTCCTCTGGAGTCTGTGAATATATGAGAATATCATCAATAAATACAATGACGAATTTATCAAGATACTCCCTAAAGATGTGGTTCATCAGCTCCATGAAGACTGCTGGAGCATTGGTTACTCCAAAAGGCATTACTACAAATTCGTAGTGGCCGTATCTTGTCCTGAAGGCCGTCCTGGGGATGTCACTTTCTTTAACCTTTAGCTGATGATACCCAGAACGCAGATCTATCTTCGAGAACACTGTAGCCCCTTTGAGTTGATCAAATAAATCATCTATTCTAGGAAGGGGGTACTTGTTCTTGATGGTCACCTTGTTCAGAGCTCTGTAGTCTATGCACAGATGCATAGACCCATCTTTCATCTTGACGAAAAGTACAGGAGCTCCCCAGGGTGAATGACTCGGGCGAATGAAGCCCTTGTCTAGTAGCTCCTGGAGTTGCTCTTGTAATTCCTTCAACTCTGCTGGAGACATATGATATGGGGCCTTCGAGACCGGACCAGTACCGGGCACTAGCTCGATCTCGAATTCCACTTCTCTGTTGGGAGGTAGTCCAGGTAATTCTTCTGGGAACACTTCTGGATATTCGCAGACTACCCGTACATCCTCCTGCTTGAGTTCTTTCTTTGCTTCTGAGTCCACTACGTGTGCAAGAAAACCAGCACACCCTTGCTCTAGCATCTGGTGGGCTGCCAAGGCTGAGAGGAATTTCTGAGTCTTCCTCTTTGGGACTCCTTGGAACTCGAATGGTGATTCTCCTTCTGGGCTGAAAACCACCTTCCTTCTACGGCAGTCCACTGAAGCGCTGTACTTACTGAAGAAATCCATCCCTAACATGACATCGTAATCCTTCATCTCAAGGACTATCCAGTCACTATAGAGCTCTCGGTTGGAAATCCAGATTGGTATTGCCCTTAGCCTCTGAGTAGAGGCCATTTCTTTTCCTGTGCTAACTAGCTCTGGCACAGATGAGCTAGCCGCTTAAACATCTTCACTGCTTCATCCACGGATAGTTCTCCTTGTCTGAACTCCGTGAATTCATCATAATGCTTGTTCGTTACTTGCATGTGAAAGTATTCTTCGAAGAACTCAGTCTCGAAGTCGGCCCATGTCATCTGGTTGACATTTCTCTTGGCCTTGACTCTCTTCCACTATATTCTAGCATCTCCCGTAAGGCAGAAAGATGCACACTTTATCTTCTCTACCTCATGCCAGTCCAGTAGTCCTACTATTCTTTCCAACGTTTTGAACCATGCTTAAGCATCCCATGGTTTACTTGTGCTTGGGAAATTCCCTGGCTTCAGTTTCTTCTACTGAATGAGGTATGCTTCTTGCCTTACTCTCCCGAGCCACCACCTCTAAGAGATTTGGTGGTGGTACTGACTCTGTTACCTCTTGCCCTCTGGGAACTTGCTCCTCATTTGGCCCTTTCTAGGGCGTCCTCAAATGTATAACTTAACACTTAATGGTAATGTTCCCAAACTTGCTTTAGGATATAACAAGACCTTGGTCTTGTTTCTTATCTCATTTCTTAGTCCTATAGCTCGTTCTTGGGCTTAGTAAGACCTTGGTCTTACTCAGAACTTTTATCGGACACCTTACATGCCGAAATCCTCCAAACCTTGTGTTTGGGCAAATCAAGACCTTGGTCTTGCTATACTAAGATCACGACATGAAGGACGTCCTCCACTCCTGCTGTGGGTGGTGTAGGGGCACTGGGTGCTGATTTGCCATCAGTGTGGCAATGGTCTTCTGTTGTTCTGAAATCTGAGCTTGCATTTGAGCAATGACTGCCATCAGGTTTGGCTGTTCTGTGCCAGGCTCATTGTTATCTTGAACTGGAGTTCTGTTATTAGCATTAGGAGCTCGGCCTCTTCTTGCCATCTAATAATGCATAAGGGAACAAGAACTCACTACTACCTCTCTAGGTATAAACTTGTCTTCTTACTTAGAAATCTAATATCCATTCTAGGGATTAAACATGATTCCGTGATACTAAGGTATTAAACATGCTTCCTTGTTCTATGCACATATGAGTAAGTACTTAAGCATTTCTCTGTACTGCAATTAAATAAAGGAGCAATAGAAAACTGAAACTTAAAACTTTCTTACTTGAAGACGGCAAGGTTGATGCTGATGTNTTCTTACTGTCTTTAGACGGATCGTTACTTTTCTCTACTTCTCAACTTTTACACACGACTAAAGAAAATTGCGGAAATCTTGTTTTTTTTTCTTTTAAATTCTGCTAACAATTATATTCTAACTTAAGCAATCATGTATAATAATACCATGCCATACTTTCTTCTCAAATCCCATAGCTAAAACCTGTTGAAAACAGCCTTACCCTTCTTAAACTGCCTGTACCAGTCGACTGATGACGTGGCAGTCGACTGGTACGGCTGTAATCTGTTTTACAGATTTCGGCCCTTGCCTCCCAAGTCCACCATTCCTTCAATTTCGAGCCATATCAAACTACGACATCATTTCTATACTCTATATCGGTTTCCTAAACAATTTAGCCAATCAAACGAATCCACAAACTTGAATTTAGGACTTTTATGGAAGAAAATAAACTAAACAAGTTTATATAAACTTTAACAATAGAGTTTGTATCAATCTTGACTCCTATGCATTCATAACACCAAATACATGTTCTACAACCTTACTAAAGCATTATGAAATGTGATTGCAACTTTTCTAAACATTTTTAAGCAATAAAACTTGATTCAAAGGGAAATTGATACTATCTTGGCACAAACACCTTTTTCCTAACAAAGTATCAATATTTCTAACTACTCACACTTCTACTCATCCAATACAATCATGAGGATATATATGGCTAAATGAAATGACATGGAATCTTCACTCTAAGAAATTTAGCATGTAAAACTATCCAAAACTCATATACTCAATAATCTCCATAAGCAAGAGCTTGAAATTTGAATAAACTTAAACAATGTAATTCAAATAACTAAATTGTCTCGTCTCAAGGATCTCTCCATAATCAGCCACCACACACACTCTACTCAGCACCGCCTCGTCGTCTTCCTTCAGAATTGCTTGCCTTTACCTTTATCTGCAATAAGAGGAAATGCATCTATAAGCGAAAAGCTTAGTAAGTACTATCTAGCTCACAAAAACTCGAAATATGCAAACATGCTTCTAGATCAAACTGAACATCATATGAGATACTAATATGCTTGAAAGAAAAACTAAGAACATGTATAGCTCAAAACATGCATACTCAAGCAATAAATAATCTCAATTTACTTTTCTTGGCTCAACTTGAAACTTTAGCTATTCTTTATCTTTTTGAAAACTCTTTAAATTTTCGAAATCTTTGCTAAAGCATATACTTAAAAATAATAATCACTCGGATCCACTGAAGACGTAAGTACCATCTGATGCGCGTTCCCTAAAAGGTTGGGGTAGCGAGCCACCAATCCTAATAGAGCAGACCTTGGTCTACCAGGGCCAAGACCTTGGAATTGGACACCTGGATTTCTTTAACGACGCCCTTGGACGCCGGGTACTGGCCTTAGAAAATAAAATAGCTTATCTTTCTTTTCTTTCTTATCTGTAAATGCCTTGGCATTTTCTGGAGCACCTTGCGTGCTAAATCCCTAAGTCTTGACTTTTGGGGATTTCTTAAGGCCTTGGCCTTTTCTTTTCTTATCTTTATCTTTTCTCATAACTTTCTTATCCCTAAACACATATAGGGTGTTTATCAACATATACAAGCATATAAAGAACTAAGATTACATGCAAAAACTAAAGCAAAAAGGAAATATCTCTTTTTAAAACTTTTAAAGGAAATTCTCGCGGAAAAACTGCCTCTTACTGCAGGTGAGCAGTACTTACATTGATATCTTGGACTTACAACCAAGATTGAGGTCTAGAGCTCGGGAGAAACTTGAGATCTCGGAGAATTCTTCACGTCTACGCGTTCCTCTCGTCGCGGGGATCCCGAATATAGGATTATCTCTTGGAAAAAGGGTCTCGGCCGGCCCTCCTTGGCCTTGATGTTGGTCGGCGTCGCCCAAGAGGGGAGAGAGAGTCGGCGTGAGGGTTTGGAGAGGAGAGAAATAAAACTTCTCTCTTTAATTGGCTATTTATACCTATGGACGGATTAACTTAACCTCTACTTAAATATTTGTCTCTCCATATTTCTCTGTGCTTGATACCCCTAGCGTAGCTGGTTGCGCTCCTTGGCTGTTTGGTGGTGGTCGCGGGTTCGAACCGGCCGCTGCCCGTAAACGGTTTTTTATTTTTTTTTGTACCAAACGAACTCGGAAAATTCCATAAAAATACTCTAAAAATCCCTAAAAATATCTAGAATATTTCTAAACCATTTTTAGAATATTCTAAGGACTTTAAGAACTAAAGATACTAAACGGACTCGGAAAGTTTCATAAAAATATTCTAAAAGTCTCTAAAAATATTTAGAATATTCCTAAACCATCTTTAAATAATTCTAAGGACTTTATGGACTAAAGATGGAAATTTTGGGGCGTTACAATCCCCCATACCTTATAAAAAGTTCGTCCTCGAACTTAGAATAATTCTGGATATCTTTCTCTCATGCTGTCCTCACGTTCCCAAGTAGCCTCTTCCTGCTTTTGATTCTGCCAGATGACCTTCACTAGTGGCACTTCTTTGTTTCTTAATCTCTTAACTGCTTTGTCCACTATCTGTGTCGGTCTGCTCTCATAACTAAGATCTTCTTGGATCTGTACTGACTGAGGCTGAATCACTTGGCTAGGGTCGTGAATACACTTCTTTAGCATAGAGACATGAAAGGTACTGTGGATAGCTGACATATCCTCTGGCAAGTCCAGCTCATAGGCTACTTTCCCAACTCTCTTAATAATCCTATAGGGTCCTATGTAGCGAGGACTCAGCTTTCCCTTCTTGCCAAATCTCACCACTCCCTTCATGGGAGCGACCTTGAGAAATACTGAATCTCCAACTTGGAATTCAAGTGGCCTACGGCGTGTGTCAGCATAACTTTTCTGTCTACTCTGGGCAGTCTCAATCCTCTGGCGGATCGTCTGGATAGCCTGAGTGGTCTCATCTATAAGCTCAGTCTGGCTGTCTAGTCCTGACTCCATCTCTTTCTTCTCACCAGCTTCTTGCCAACATATGGGTGATCTACATTTCCTGCCATATAATGCCTCATAAGGTGCCATCCTGATGGTGGCCTGATAGCTATTGTTGTAGGCAAACTCAGCTAAGCACAGAAATTTGCACCAACTACCTTTAAAGTCCAATGCACAAGCCCTGAGCATGTCCTCTAAAATCTGATTTACTCTCTCTGTTTGTCCATCTGTCTGGGGATGGAAAGCTGTGCTGAACTGAAGTCTGGTGCCTAGGGCGTCCTGAACACACTTCCAAAAATGGGAGGTGAATCGTCCATCTCTGTCAGACACGATCGACCTCGGAACTCCGTGAAGCCTGATCACTTCTTTCACGTACAGCTGTGCTAACTGCTCTACCGAATGCGATAACTTGATGGCTATGAAGTGGGCAGACTTGGTCAACCTGTCCACTATCACCCAAATTGCATCATGTCCATGGGTGGTTCTTGGAAGACCTGTGATAAAGTCCATGGATATTTCTTCCCACTTCCACTCTGGAATGGGAAGTGGCTGTAGAACTCCTCCTGGTCTCTGGTGCTCTGCTTTGACTCTCTGGCAGGTCAAGCAGGTACTGATATATCTGGCCACGTCTCGCTTGAGTCCAGACCACCAGAACCTTTGCTTTAAATCTTGGTACATCTTGGTAGAACCAGGATGCATAGAGTACGGGGTACTGTGGGCTTCTTCTAAAATATTCCTTCTTAGTTCCTCATCATTGGGGACGCAAAGGCGGTCTCCAAAATAGAGGATGCCACTATCTGATACTCGAAACTCTGAATTTTCTGCCTCTTGGATCCCCTGCTTGATCTTCTGGATCTCTGGGTCTTGATCTTGCTTTTCTTGTATATCTTTAAGCAGGGTTGACTCTAGGGTCAATGCAGAAAATTGCCCAACTATTACTTCGACTCCAAAATCTTTTATTTCTTTCTGAAGTTGTAGAGACAGTGATGAAAGGGACATCAGTGCTGCACCGGATTTTCTGCTCAGTGCATCTGCCACTTTATTAGCTTTACCTGGGTGGTAGAGGATTTCACAGTCATAATCCTTGACCAACTCTAGCCACCTGCGCTGCCTCATATTCAGGTCCTTCTGAGTGAAGAAGTACTTCAAACTCTGATGGTCTGTGAAGATCCTGCACTGCACTCCATACAGGTAGTGTCTCCAAAGCTTCAGTGCAAAAACCACAGCTGCTAGCTCAAGGTCGTGGGTAGGGTAATTCTTCTCATAGTCCTTGAGCTGTCTGGAGGCATATGCTATTACTTTACCATCTTGCATGAGGACAGCTCCAAGGCCCATCTTGGATGCATCACTGTAGATGTCAAAGGCCTTGTCACTCTTTGGAACAGTCAGGATGGGAGCACTGGTCAGTCTCTTCTTCAGCTCTAGAAAACTGTGCTCGCATTTATCTGACCATTCAAACTTCTTGTTCTTTCTGGTCAAGGCTGTGAGTGGAGAGGCTATCCTGGAAAAGTCCTCCACAAATTTTCTGTAATATCCTACCAGGCCTAAGAAGCTTCTGATCTCACTGGCATTCTTGGGTCTACACCAGTTGCTGACTGCTTCTATCTTGGCTGGATCAACTTGAATGCCTTCTTTGGATACAATGTGACCTAGGAAAGTCACCTGATCTAGCCAAAACTCACACTTTGAGAATTTTGCATAAAGCTTCTCCTGCTGAAGGATCTGCAGCACTATCCTCAAGTGTGTAGCATGGTCCTCTGGAGTCTGTGAATATATGAGAATATCATCAATAAATACAATGACGAATTTATCGAGATACTCCCTAAAGATGTGGTTCATCAGCTCCATGAAGACTGCTGGAGCATTGGTTACTCCAAAAGGCATTACTACAAATTCGTAGTGGCCGTATCTTGTCCTGAAGGCCGTCCTGGGGATGTCACTTTCTTTAACCTTTAGCTGATGATACCCAGAACGCAGATCTATCTTCGAGAACACTGTAGCCCCTTTGAGTTGATCAAATAAATCATCTATTCTAGGAAGGGGGTACTTGTTCTTGATGGTCACCTTGTTCAGAGCTCTGTAGTCTATGCACAGACGCATAGACCCATCTTTCATCTTGACGAAAAGTACAGGAGCTCCCCAGGGTGAATGACTCGGGCGAATGAAGCCCTTGTCTAGTAGCTCCTGGAGTTGCTCTTGTAATTCCTTCAACTCTGCTGGAGACATACGATATGGGGCCTTCGAGACCGGACCGGTACCGGGCACTAGCTCGATCTCGAATTCCACTTCTCTGTTGGGAGGTAGTCCAGGTAATTCTTCTGGGAACACTTCTGGATATTCGCAGACTACCCGTACATCCTCCTGCTTGAGTTCTTTCTTTGCTTCTGAGTCCACTACGTGTGCAAGAAAACCAGCACACTCTTGCTCTAGCATTCTCTGAGCTTGTAAGGCAGATAGGAACCTATTTATCTTTCTCCTTGGGTCTCCAATAAACTCCAATGAAGGTTCTGCTTCTGGTGTGAACTTGACTTTTTCTCTTGCGGCAGTCTATAGAAGCATTATACTTGCTCAAGAAGTCCATTCCTAAAATGACATCGTAATCCTTCATCTCAAGGACTACCAAGTCACTGTAGAGCTCTCGGTTGGAAATCTAGATTGATACTGCCCTTAGCCTCTCAGTAGAGGCCATCACTTCCCCTGACGGTAAGGTTGTTAAGAACTTCATCGTTCAACCTTTCTGGTGGCCTTCATACTGTTTAAGTAGTGCTCAGTGATCAAAGCACTACTTATTAGTTTTTCGGAGGTTTGCAGCCTCTTAACACCGCTAGCCTCCTTTAACGCTATCTCAGGCCTTAACATCTTGAGCATTAGCCTAACTATCTCTTTTTCTATGCTAACTAGCTCTGGGCACAGATGAGCTAACCGCTTAAACATCTTCACTGCTTCATCCACGGATAGTTCTCCTTGTCTGAACTCCGTGAATTCATCATAATGCTTGTTGGTTACTTGCATGTGAAAGTATTCTTCGGAGAACTCAGTCCCGAAGTCGGCCCATGCCATCTGGCTGACATTTTCTCTTGGCCTTGACTCTCTCCCACTATATTCTAGCATCTCCCGTAAGGCAGAAAGATGCACACTTTATCTTCTCTACCTCATGCCAGTCCAGTAGCCCTACTATTCTTTCCAACGTTTTGAACCATGCTTAAGCATCCCATGGTTTACTTGTGCCTGGGAAATTCCCTGGCTTCAGTTTCTTCTACTAAATGAGGTATGCTTCTTGCCTTACTCTCCCGAGCCACCACCTCTAAGAGATTTGGTGGTGGTACTGACTCTTGCCCTCTAGGAACTTGCTCCTCGTTTTGGGCCTTTCTAGGCGTCCTCAAATGTATAACTTAACACTTAATGGTAATGTTCCCAAACTTGCTTTAGGATATAACAAGACCTTGGTCTTGTTTCTTATCTCATTTCTTAGTCCTATAGCTCGTTCTTGGGATTAGTAAGACCTTGGTCTTACTCAGAACTTTTATCGGATACCTTACATGCCGAAATCCTCCAAACCTTGTGTTTGGGCAAATCAAGACCTTGGTCTTGCTATACTAAGATCACGACATGAAGGACGTCCTCCACTCCTGCTGTGGGTGGTGTAGGGGCTCTGGGTGCTGATTTGCCATCAGTGTGGCGATGGTCTTCTGTTGCTCTGAAATCTGAGCTTGCATTTGAGCAATGACTGCCATCAGGTTTGGCTATTCTGTGCCAGGATCATTGTTATCTTGAACTGGGGTTCCGTTCCTTGAATTAGGAGCTCGGCCTCTTCTTGCCATCTAATAATGTATAAGGGAACAAGAAATCACTACTACATCTCTAGGTATAAACTTGTCTTCTTACTTAGAAATCTAATATCCATTCTAGGGATTAAACATGATTCCGTGATACTAAGGGATTAAACATGCTTCCTTGTTCTATGCACATGTGAGTAGTACTTAAGCATTTCTCTATACTGCAATTAAATAAAGGAGCAATAGAAAAAAACTGAAACTTAAAACTTTCTTACTTGAAGACGGCAAGGTTGATGCTGATGTGTGTGTGATGCTGGAGAATGGGAACTGCTCTGATACCAACTGTAACGACCCGCTTTCTTACTGTCTTTAGACGGATCGTTACTTTTCTCTACTTCTCAACTTTTACACACGACTAAAGAAAATTGCGGAAATCTTGTTTTTTTTTCTTTTAAATTCTGCTAACAATTATATTCTAACTTAAGCAATCATGTATAATAATACCATGCCATACTTTCTTCTCAAATCCCATAGCTAAAACCTGTTGAAAACAGCCTTACCCTTCTTAAACTGCCTGTACCAGTCGACTAATGACGTGGCAGTCGACTGGTACGGCTGTAATCTGTTTTACAGATTTCGGCCCTTGCCTCCCAAGTCCACCATTCCTTCAATTTCGAGCCATATCAAACTACGACATCATTTCTATACTCTATATCGGTTTCCTAAACAATTTAGCCAATCAAACGAATCCACAAACTTGAATTTAGGACTTTTATGGAAGAAAATAAACTAAACAAGTTTATATAAACTTTAACAATAGAGTTTGTATCAATCTTGACTCCTATGCATTCATAACACCAAATACATGTTCTACAACCTTACTAAAGCATTATGAAATGTGATTGCAACTTTTCTAAACATTTTTAAGCAATAAAACTTGATTCAAAGGGAAATTGATACTATCTTGGCACAAACACCTTTTTTCCTAACAAAGTATCAATATTTCTAACTACTCACACTTCTACTCATCCAATACAATCATGAGGATATATATGCTAAATGAAATGACATGGAATCTTCACTCTAAGAAATTTAGCATGTAAAACTATCCAAAACTCATATACTCAATAATCTCCATAAGCAAGAGCTTGAAATTTGAATAAACTTAAACAATGTAATTCAAATAACTAAATTGTCTCGTCTCAAGGATCTCTCCATAATCAGCCACCACACACACTCTACTCAGCACCGCCTCGTCGTCTTCCTTCAGAATTGCTTGCCTTTACCTTTATCTGCAATAAGAGGAAATGCATCTATAAGCGAAAAGCTTAGTAAGTACTATCTAGCTCACAAAAACTCGAAATATGCAAACATGCTTCTAGATCAAACTGAACATCATATGAGATACTAATATGCTTGAAAGAAAAACTAAGAACATGTATAGCTCAAAACATGCATACTCAAGCAATAAATAATCTCAATTTACTTTTCTTGGCTCAACTTGAAACTTTAGCTATTCTTTATCTTTTTGAAAACTCTTTAAATTTTCGAAATCTTTGCTAAAGCATATACTTAAAAATAATAATCACTCGGATCCACTGAAGACGTAAGTACCATCTGATGCGCGTTCCCTAAAAGGTTGGGGTAGCGAGCCACCAATCCTAATAGAGCAGACCTTGGTCTACCAGGGCCAAGACCTTGGAATTGGACACCTGGATTTCTTTAACGACGCCCTTGGACGCCGGGTACTGGCCTTAGAAAATAAAATAGCTTATCTTTCTTTTCTTTCTTATCTGTAAATGCCTTGGCATTTTCTGGAGCACCTTGCGTGCTAAAATCCCTAAGTCTTGACTTTTGGGGATTTCTTAAGGCCTTGGCCTTTTCTTTTCTTATCTTTATCTTTTCTCATAACTTTCTTATCCCTAAACACATATAGGGTGTTTATCAACATATACAAGCATATAAAGAACTAAGATTACATGCAAAAACTAAAGCAAAAAGGAAATATCTCTTTTTAAAACTTTTAAAGGAAATTCTCGCGGAAAAACCGCCTCTTACTGCAGGTGAGCAGTACTTACATTGATATCTTGGACTTACAACCAAGATTGAGGTCTAGAGCTCGGGAGAAACTTGAGATCTCGGAGAATTCTTCACGTCTACGCGTTCCTCTCGTCGCGGGGATCCCGAATATAGGATTATCTCTTGGAAAAAGGGTCTCGGCCGGCCCTCCTTGGCCTTGATGTTGGTCGGCGTCGCCCAAGAGGGGAGAGAGAGTCGGCGTGAGGGTTTGGAGAGGAGAGAAATAAAACTTCTCTCTTTAATTGGCTATTTATACCTATGGACGGATTAACTTAACCTCTACTTAAATATTTGTCTCTCCATATTTCTCTGTGCTTGATACCCCTAGCGTAGCTGGTTGCGCTCCTTGGCTGTTTGGTGGTGGTCGCGGGTTCGAACCGGCCGCTGCCCGTAAACGGTTTTCTATTTTTTTTTGTACCAAACGAACTCGGAAAATTCCATAAAAATACTCTAAAAATCCCTAAAAATATCTAGAATATTTCTAAACCATTTTTAGAATATTCTAAGGACTTTAAGAACTAAAGATACTAAACGGACTCGGAAAGTTTCATAAAAATATTCTAAAAGTCTCTAAAAATATTTAGAATATTCCTAAACCATCTTTAAATAATTCTAAGGACTTTATGGACTAAAGATGGAAATTTTGGGGCGTTACAGGCCCTTCCGGTGAGAGCTTTTGATAGGCATGTGGAGGATATGGGAGTCAGATGTATGACATTATGAGGACAACAGAGTCTTTTAGTATAAGTGGGAGATTGTTAGGATGTATACTAAAAGTCTTGCTTTTATATAAATATCTACATTTTGAAAGAGAATCACAAGATCACTGTTTGCATATTTATATTAGTATGTGCATATTGTCTGATACTTTACATTATAGATAACATGGTGTGTAGTGTTACACAGAAGATCATGTTATCAGTTCCTTGTAGAGTATTAGTAGAGTCTCACAACCGAGATGGATTTGGGCAAACCATCGGGATGGTTGTAGTGTAATTTGGTATTGGTTTATCTTGACCATAGAATTACACTTGTGCACTTTGTGTGCATTGAGCAAGAACGACATAGAGGTGATTCAATTTATACTGATTTTATAATTGAATCAGACCTTAGTAATTATGGAGTACATGCTCTGAATCCCAATATAATAACGGGCATATGAACTTAATATTTATTTCTTTGATTTGCCAATGGGAGAGATTTATTTGTTAAATCGATAGACCCGGTAAGTTGGGAAATAATATTATTTACATGGTGTGTTATTGATTATAGAAGGAACCCATGTCCTGGTGAGTCGGGTTGATGATGTTTCCTTGAGGAGCTCATAAGGTTCATCATGTTAAATCCTGCAGGTGGACTTGGTCCGACATGATGATAAGGTTGAGTGGTATTACTCAAGGAGTTAGATGATAATTAATTAAATTGTTAGTAATTTAATTAATTAATGGACATTCAATATCTTAAACACGGGGAGATGTTCATACTCATAATAGGCGGAGCCCATATTTAAATATGGGGGCTGGTGAGGTAGATCAATGAGGATCCTTTAGTGGAATGGATCTTCATTAATGGATTGAGCCTTGATCCATTAGGTGGCTAAGACCCAACTCCTCCTCATGGTCCCTATTGTAGCCCTATATATACCCCATGGTGTCATGAGACCAAGACATCCAACAAGCTATAAGCCAAAACCTAACTCTCTACCTTCTCTCTCCTAGGGTTGTGGCGCCTCCCATCTTGGCCAACGGCAACAAAGAGAAGAAGGAGAAGGGTGAGTCTTCTTCTTCCTCAGTTTCTTCTTCTTTTCTTCCCTCCTTTGGTCGGGGCACTCACTGAGGTTGCTGGAACCGAGGAAGAAGGGTTATTTGTGGTGTTTTGTCGTTGCAAATTGGAAGAAGGAAGAAGAGTGGTTAGGTTTCGGTTCTTCTTCATCTTCTTACTCTTCCTTTGCATCTTCTCTTGTGGCCGGCGCTTTCTTGGATCAAGGAGCAGAGTCGGTGGCACAAGGAGGAGGTGGCTTGGCCGGCGGCGCAAGCTTGAGGAAGTATTCTTCTTCCCTTGTGGTCGGCGCAAGCAAGAAGGGATGTCTCTCTAGGGTTTCGGCCAAGCTAGGGAGAAGAGAAGGTGTTGCGTTGGGTTGCCTTGGTGACTTCGATTCTTGGTAGATCGTCGCTCACACGATGTCCAAGAAGGGGAGGGTCATACAATAGAAGATCGCGAGGTAAAAGGGAAGGTATATCTTCTCCTTTGGTTCCTTTGTTCTTTCTATTATTTCATGTGATTAATTAATTGCATATTTGATTATTATTCTTTATTTCATGTTAATAATAATCTCGGACCCATTGATAATCACAAAAACTGGCGATCCACTCATCGTCTATTTCGTGACTAATCGGTTGGACGAGATTGATCGCTAGAACAACATAATTGTTTAAGCGATCACTCGAATCGGTTAGCACGATGATGAGACGATCGTTTGGGAAATAAGTCTCCATTCGGATTGAACAATTTTAATCCGTGGACATGGAGAGGTTTCCCATGCTTGACCTGGAATCCCCTTGATGGAAACCCAACACAACATGCCTATCATAAGCTTTCGCTGGAAGGGCCTTAGTGAAAGGATCTGTCAGGTTATCTGTTGATGCAATCTTGGCGATAACAACTTCTCCTCGCTTTACGATGTCTCGTATCAGGTGGTACTTGCGCTCAATGTGTTTACTTGCCTTATAGGTTCATGGTTCCTTCGAGTTTGCTACTGCACCACTGTTATCACAATAAATTGTGATAGCTTTGGGCAAACTAGGAATCACCTCTAAGTTCATTAAGAAGTTTCTGAGTCAAACAACTTCTTTGGCAGCCTCAGAGGCTGCCACATACTCAGCTTCCATGGTGGAGTCCGCAATGCATTTCTGCTGAATACTCCTCCATACTATAACTCCACCTCCCAAAGTAAACACATAATCCGATGTAGACTTACTGTTATCCTTATTTGATTGGAAATCAGAATCCGTGTAATCCACAAGGAGCAAATGATCTGCCTGGTAAACTAGCATATACTTTCTAGACCTTTTCAGGTACTTTAATATATGCTTTATCGCAGTCCAATGTCCTTGTCCTGGATTACTTTGAAATGAAGCTCAAGAAGCCTCCATTTCAAGAATTGAGGAGTAAAATTCACCATTGATATCAGAATATGAAAAAGCTTCATCATCATTATCCAAGGTCAATGAAGAGGAAAAAAGTGTCACCCCTACAAGCAAAGGTATAGAAATTTCAATTTGTAAAAATAAAAATCATATCATTTATTTTAAGTGTAGGGAAAGAGGACACTACAAGAGTAAGTGTCCCAAATTGGTCAAAAAGAAGGTGCAAGTGACACCCAAGACCAAGGAGAAGCCAAAGAAGGTCGGCCCTGTGGTACAGAAGGATAAGAAGCTCATTTTGTGCTTCTTATGCAATCAACAAGAACATTATTAGAATCAATGTTCAAAGGGGAAAGAACCGATCAAAGTCAAGAGGAGGAACTTGAACCAAGAGGGAGCCTCCAAGAACAAAACTAAGGTACCATTAGGTAATGGTACTTATTTAAATCATGATAATATGCATGCTAGAAATAATTATTTTCATTTCAATGCTATTTATCATGAAAATAGGTGGTATGAAAAATCTAAAGAAAAATACAGAATTTTCCAAGTTTTGGACTACCAAACCTAAGGTTAGGGAACAATTTAGAACATCAAATGGTAGACCAACCCAATCCAAGACAAAGAAGAAAAATTACCAAGGTTATACTAGAAAACCAAGCCTTGAGGTTGTAATGATAGAAAATCAAGTCTTGAGGTTAAAACTGTAACGACCCGAAAAATTCTCTTAATATTTTCTTAAAATATTAGGCATGTCTAGATAATTTTCCAAGGGACCTAGAAATATTAATGCAAACTTTAGCCTAGAAAATCCATGTTTTCTCATTTAAATTGGGAAAAAGGGCACTAATGGGCCTTATATGGGCTTTTTAGTACCATAATTTTTGGTGGATTTTAGGTGGAAATTTATATAAATATAAAAGGATTTTAATAAGAAATATTAACATAATTATGGGGAAATTTTTAGGGGATTTTCAAAAATACTAGGAAAAATAAAAATAAAATAAAAAGGAAAGATCAAATAAAAATAAGGTGAATCAAGTCTTGAGGTTAAAACTGTAACGACCCGAAAAATTCTCTTAATATTTTCTTAAAATATTAGGCATGTCTAGATAATTTTCCAAGGGACCTAGAAATATTAATGCGAACTTTAGCCTAGAAAATCCATGTTTTCTCATTTAAATTGGGAAAAAGGGCACTAATGGGCCTTATATGGGCTTTTTAGTATCATAATTTTTGGTGGATTTTAGGTGGAAATTTATATAAATATAAAAGGATTTTAATAAGAAATATTAACATAATTATGGGGAAATTTTTAGGGGATTTTCAAAAATACTAGGAAAAATAAAAATAAAATAAAAAGGAAAGATCAAATAAAAATAAGGTGCATGGGCCAAGGATTGAACCTTGGACCTCTTGTACAACCATGTATGCTTTAACCAACTCATCTAGCAAGGGAATATTATAAGGGAATGAAATGGAGATTGGTTAATGCTTAGAAGAAGATGAAGGGTCATGGAGAGACTCTTCATTTACCTCCTTAATGGGTGATAAAGAGGGGGTTTGGGAGTTTCTTTCTTCCTACTATCAATTGCATTTGCTCCCCTCCTCCCTCCTCATTCTAGCCGAAACTCCAAGGAGGAGTTCTCCATTGGAAAAATTCCACCAAGGCTTCATCTCCATGATCTAAGGTCTTCTCAAGAGTACAAGGGCTAAGGGTGATCAAGAGACAACAAGATTTCCATTCTTCTCTCAAAACTAAGGTTTAAAATTAAGATCAACCAAGATAAGACTCCCTCACCTGTGGTATAATAGTTCCTTATGATTTTCATGATTTTTAGCATGATATATTGGTTGGTTTTGGATTTGATGTTGAAAGGGAAGAAAACCAAGGAACTTAGTCCTTAATAGGTTTCGGCCACCATGATTTTAGGGTCTATAATTATGCCAAAAATCCTTATAATGTTGTTTAATGTTCTCCCATGATGTTTAGAGATTAAATATAATTTTTGGGAATTTTTGGGGTACCCTAGAAGACCCTAGGGTTTCGGCCAACAATCAAGAGCCCATGTATTGGGTTGGGTTTAAAACCTCAAGTATATGTTTTTATTTTATCATGATATAAGGGAGATGGAGGGTGTTTATGTGAATGTTCACATGGCCTAGAGACCCTATAGGTTTCGGCCAAGTACCCTAATGGGGTAGAAAGTTAGGATTTATTTCAAGTAAGGGCCCCAATGGCCCTATGGTAAGGTATGGTTGGTATTTAACAATTGATTTGGGGTTTTTAATGGAATTTTTCCATACCCCCATGGCCTTGAAGTTTCGGCCAAGAGTAAGATTAGGGCTAAAGGATTAGGGTTGGCCTTAAGTATGGAACCAAAGGGTTCCTATGGCCTAGTATATGTGTATGAGATGTTGTTTGGGAAGTTATGTGAAAGTTCATGGACCTAGGGTTCCTTGGGGGTTTTCGGCCAAGGACCTAACCTAGAGCTAGGGTTGGGTTAAACCTACCAAGATGCTTGGGTATAGGTTATTAAGATGTATGTTAAGTAAGGTGGAAGAATTCTATGTTAACCAAACCCTTAGTTTATATGACATGAAATATATGTTAGGTCATGAAATATTTAGACATGTGCCATGATTTATGAATGACATATATGTATGCCATGATTTATGAATGATATGTATGTATGCCATGTCTTATGAATGATATGTATGTATGCCATGAATAATTTATATGTATGCCATGCTTCATGAATGATGTGTACATATGCCATGTCTAAGAATGAAAATGATGAATGAAGTCAAGTATGATGAATGAATGAATATGCTATGAATGATGATGCCTTTAAGGCATAATGATGATGTTAAGTATGATGAATGAATGAATATGCTATGAATGATGATGAATGAGAAAGCATGTAAAAGTATTTTATTTTATTTTATAGGCTTGTACCGGACTTAAGTAAGGTCCACGGTTCTGGACTACCGATGAAGCTGTCCACGGTTCGGGACTACCGATGAAGCTGTCCTTACGGTTCGGGACTACCGATGAAGCTGTCCTTACCCTAGTAGGTCGAGATTAGCTACCTCGTATTTACTTAGGGATGCGCGCATATGATGAATGAATGTGGTACAAGCCAGGGCCCAATGAATATTATGATTATGTTAAAGTATTTAAAAGCATGTTTTTCAAGATTAAGTATCCTTATATATATATGCAATTATCACATGCATCCATCCATGTTATGCATTATATTTATGATAAGAATATTATGCAAAGCAAGTTTATGAAGGTATGTTTATGCCATGATTTATTTATGTTTATGCCATGATTTAATTATGTTTATGCCATGATTTATTTATGTTTATGCCATGATTTAATTATGTTTATGCCATGATTTATTTATGTTTATGCCATGATTTAATTATGTTTATGCCATGATTTAATTATGTTTATGCCATGATTTTATTTATGTTTATGCTAAGTTAGAATGCCATGATATTATGCTAGTTTAGGATACCATGATTTAATTATGTTTATGCTAAGTTAGAATGCCATGATTTTATTTATGTTCATGCTAGGTTAGGATGCCATGATTTAATTATGTTTATGCTAAGTTAGGATGTCATGATTTTATTTATGCCATGCTAATTTTTGAAGCCATGATTTAATTAGGTTTGTGCTAAATTAGGACGCCATGATTTAATTTAGGTTCATGCTAAGAATGTTTGTGAGGTTATATTTATTATGTTATGTCTATGCCAAGTATTATGTCATGCTATGAATGTTTACGATGTTTATGTCTATGCCAAGTATTATGTCATGCTATGAATGTTTATGGTTATGTTTATGCCATGCTATGAATGTGATGAAGCTATGGCCATGACATGATGAAAGTATGCTATGTGATGATAAGGCTTATGTTCTAAGTAAAGCACTAAGTATGCTAATGTTTCATATGCTCATGATAATTGATGAATGGTTTTAGTGAGTAGGAAAGAGTCTTACTAAGCCTGTGTGCTTATAGTCTTATTTTCTTGTACCGCAGATCACGCAAGGGGACAGTAAGGAAGCAGCAGGAGGGCCTTAAAGCATGTGTGTGATAGTGACTTGGCCAAGAGACCATATATTTGCTCGTCTTATGATAGAACTTTACCTTTACTATTAAGTACTTGAATGTGACTCTATGACATGATGCTAAGTATGACATGATGCTAAGTATGACATGATATGATGCTAAGTATAAAGTTAATATGCCAAGTTTCCATATTATGATGCTAGGAATGGTAGTAAGTGCATGTAGGTGTAAGTTTAAAGGTTTCCGCTGCATTATAATGACTACATGCTCTATGTATGTTAACGTAACGCCGCTTTATGAAAGGAAAAAAAAAAGCGGGCGTTACAAAAACTTGATAAACTAGAAAAATCTCTTAAGAAAATAGAAAATTTATTTAAGGGATCAAAGATTCAAAACCTAGGCTTAGGAAAACAAATACCCTCTAGGGGTAAGAAATGTTTGGGGTGCAAACCTAAAGCCAAGGATGATGGGTCATCATATCATGAAGTTCCATATAGATATAGAACTAAATCTGGGTCTAAGAGTTATGTCAAGGTCACAAGGGAAGCTATCCCTAGAGTTGACCAAGATAAGACCAACATGACTAAGGCTTTGGAGAAGCCTAGGTAAGTCATTAGGAAGGTATCAAGGGAAGTCATCCCTAGTGAATACCTAAAACACCCAAGAGCACCAATAGGTTTTGGATTCCTAAGAGTGTGTTCGCCGCACCTAGATAGGTCTAGGGAGTGTCAACTCAAATTGGAAGGGTAGTTAACCCAACCTTGATGAAGTTGACTTTTTGGGGTATTTTCAAGGAATTATTACCCTTGAAAATGAAGAAGTTAGTTAGTTACTCTTGAGGAGTAAAATTATGACAAACAATATTTTTGGAAGATTGAACGTGATAAAGTTAGCACATCTAATTTAGAATCCAAAGATATGCCAAGTTGAAGAGTTTTGGCATTATCTTGGAAAATTAGGAGCAAAACTAGGATTATCAATGGCTTAGTGATAGGTTATTGATACTTAGATAGAAAATCTAGGTATTTTCTTTATGTTAATATGCCATGATTTATGTGCCTTATCATATATCATGCCATCATAATTACTCATTCACATTTTATTAGGAAAATATCACATATCATATCATACATGCATCATTTAATTATAATAAATTTTTCTTTTGAAAATTTCCATATGATGCATGTCATGTTCATTATCATGCATTATTTCATTTTATTAAACTTAAGGACATTGACATTAATTGACATCCTAGGTGGATGATCAAATTTATAATGTCTAGGTAGAAATGTTGGATCGAGAAAAACGATAGAGGGGAGGGGGTGAATATCATTAAAAACTTTTTCGGATTGAGAAAGAGAAAATACGCAGCGGAAATAATTAAATTGCACAAGAACACAAGCAGATTTTTACTTGGTTTGGAGTCGCGGTCGGCTCCTACTCCAAGGCCCACGGTCCTTGACCGTTTACTTTGGGCAATACTATAATCGCGCAAAAGTGTTTACAAATTAAGTACAGGAGTATGATAGTAAATGGAAATTACTACACTTTTCATTACCGACGCCCGATGTGGATCGTATTTCTGAGCAGAGGGTCATCGTCGGCGCTGGGATCTCAAAGTCGGAGTTTGTCGGGGCGTAGCACTTGAACGAAAAGCTTTGGAGCGTTAGAAACAGTGATATTGAAGCCTTGGGGGATGAGCCCCTATTATAGCAGCCCTAGGGGCGCCTGGGACGTCGGGGGCGCCTGACACGTGCCTTCAGATCGGAGAACCTTCATCCGCAACTCGGTCAGCGCTTATCCCCTTTGATTCGGCTCCTGGTCAGAATGGGGCGCCCGGGACCTCTCGGGCGCCTAGGTTGACTTGGTCCAATGGCTTCATGGCAGATTTGCTTCGATGACTTGTTTGGCTTTGACCTTGGGCACCCGGGACCTCCTGGGCCCCTAGTCCAGTGTGATTTCGAAGCTGTCTTGCTTAATTGTTGTTTTGGCCTTTTACCTTGGGCGCCCGGGACCTCCCGGGTGCCTAGCTCAGTTGGCTACCCCCTTCCTTTGGGGCATTTTGAGCTGCAGAAACATAATCCTTCGGTCCCTGCAATCAATGTTAGTTCCAACACAAACAAAGCAAGAGTGTTAGTCATTATTTACAGCCGTAGCTGTCTTGGTTCTGACTTCGGGTCTCCCAAATGGAACCCTAGGTCGAACCGACGCCTATTGTTCCCTCGACGGGGAACGCGTCTTCACCTACTCCTCTCAGGAGAGTTTACCTTTTGCCAACCGACTCCTCCGGTTGGACTTTTGCCCAATCTACCTGACCAGGTCTTCAATGCCCAACAGCCCTTCGCCAGGTCTTTGGTGCCCAGCAGCCCTTCGCCAGGTCTTCGGTGCCTAGCAGCCCTTTGCCAGGTCTTCGGTGCCCAGCAGCCCTTTGCCAGGTCTTCGGTGCCCAGTAACCCTTCGCCAGGTTTTCGGTGCCCAGCAACCCTTTGCAAGGTCTTCTTGCCCAGTCCTCGACCAGGACTTCGTGCCCACCTTCCGAGCAGGTCTTCGATGCCCAGCCTCTTGCCAGGTCTTCTTGTCCAGTCCTCGACCAGGACTTCTTTGCCCGACTTTCGGTCAGGTCTTCTCGCCCAGTCCTTGACCAGGACTTCTTTGCCCAGCCCTTTGCCAGGACTTCTTGCCTAGTGCACCTAGGACTTCTTCCTGCACACTTAGTAGACATGTTAGATCACCAATAGTATTTAACTTTGAATCCTTTACCAATATCAAAACAAGGTTCGATATGGTGCTTCCGACACCAACAAGAAATGCATGAACCCTTGGTTAGGGAGAACATAATTTTTACATCTCGCAAAGACTATAAGTTGACTTCAATATGTTTTGAGACACACTAAATATAAGTGAGATGTTAGGTTGATGAATAAAACTTAAGGTGTTGATAAAGTGCATCTATTTGAGTTTTAATTTCAAACCAAATGAGTTTTTAAGTGAACTCCAATCATTGGGAAAGTTAATTTACAAGGCATGTGCATTTAGCCCAAAGAATATGGTTGGAAATTATTTTTGAAAAATATATCAAAACTATTTTGAAAAACCTTGGTGAAGACTATCTTTTGATAACATTCATCATTGATGAGTTGGATACAAATTAGAGTGAAACATTGAAGGGTTTCAAGGTTTCAAATTTTGTATCAAATTTTTGAAAATAAGTTATATTTTCATAGAAAATTATTTTTTCATGATAGTATATGTCATAAATAATGTTTATATGAAATTTTATAATTTTTAAAATTTTGTAAAATTATTTAGAAGTTTCTAAAATTAGGTTTGAAATTATTTAAAAAAATCAGAAACTCACAATCGATCAGGTGAATCGATTAGGACATGCATCAATCGATTTAGCGATCGATTAGTGAAGACTTTCTCCGAGCACAGAAACTTGCGTAATTGATCCATTGATCGATTAAGAGTAGTCATAATCGATTAGTTGATCGATTAAGGCATGGTTTAATCGATTAGGACCCTATACCAATTGATTGGCACGACTGAAATTGCCTAATTTCAGTCCATTAACCTAATTTTGAGTAACCTAACAATCTCTAACCCGTTGGCATACTTTTGTAAGTATACTTGGGTGAATTTGATGATGAAAAAGCCTACACAAGAAGAAGAGCCCAAGGAGATAAGCTTAGTGGTCCAAGGTGAAGCCTTGACAACGTAAGTCCAAATGTTTATTTAGCATTGTACTTTCTATTTATTTTCCTTAACTTAAACGGATTGCCAAGCATCAAAAAAGGGGGAGATTGTTGGAGCAATCTATGATCCGAAGTGACCATGTGTTTTGATGATTGGGCAAAGGGTTTAAGTTAGGTTCACCCTTGTATTTGATATGTGTATGTGAGTATATAGGTTTGTAGGAAACACATAGTCCTAGCTGGACGGCTTCGGGTCCGGTGAAGGATGGCATGAGGAGACAAGCCGTGGGCTTGTATGTATCTGAGGGACCGTGGACAAAATAGGAACGATGAGCCGAGGGAAGCACACTTCGAGGCATACACTAAGGATGACATGAGGACGAGCCACGGGTTCGTATGCATCCAAGAGACGAGAGCCAAAGTCAAAGAAGGCTTGAAGGCAACAGGTCAAGGTTGCTAGGTGAAGAGTCAGCTGAGTCGTGAGGGTCCGAGTGCTGAGAGAATTGTACTCGGGAAGAGAACCCCTAGGTTTAAGGTTTGGGCAGTCGACTGATGCTTGTAGCAGTCGTCTAGTGTAGGACACAGAAAGATCAGTCGACTGATCCTCTGTGCAGTCGACTGATATCGGCTGAAATTTAAATGTTGGGTTGTAACGTTCGGATTCTGTTGGAACCAGTCGACTGGTGTTGGAACCAGTCGACTGGTGTTGGCACCAGTCGACTGGTGTAGGACACAGAAAGATCAGTCGACTGATCCTCTGTGCAGTCGACTGATGTCGACTGAAATTTAAATGTTGGGTTGTAACGTTTGGATTCTATTGGAACCAGTCGACTGGTGTTGGCACCAGTCGACTGGTAACGGCTAGTTCAACCACGAGCTCTATTTAAGGGAGTTCAGTTTGGCTGGCTAGGGTTGACGAAATTAGCTTTGGTTAAAGGCCAATTAGTAGTCTTTGTGCGCAAGAGTGTTGTCAAGGTTGTGGTGAGGTTTCTCCACCCACAAGGAGTGACACGAGCTAGCCGGAGGTCTTCCGGGGACTCATCCATCGACGGATAGAGATCATCCACCTTACGGACAGCCGTGGAGTAGGAACTTTATCTCCGAACCACGTAAACGATTTATGTTTCTTAGTTGTTAGTTTTAGTTTGTTTTGTATTCCGCTTGCGCACTAACAACGTGTAGGAAGAAAATCGACGCATTGGGGACAACGGGCTATTCACCCCCCTCTAGCCGATCCATCAATCCATAACAGTCTCCAAGTCAGTTTGCACTCCTATTGCTGCTGGTTATCCTTACTTTGCATGATGAGTCACCGTCTTTTAATGCAACTATGTTCTAACAGATAGTTGGTGGTTTACAACATCTTCGTATGACCCGTCCTGATATTTTCTTTGTGGTCAATAAGCTTTCACAGTTTATGCATGCCCCTTTAGAGACGCACTGGGATGTTGTGAAACGTTTATTACAATATCTCAACGGTACTAGGGATCTTGGCATTCGCCTACTTGTAGATACACATCTCATTTTTCATAATTTTCTGATGCAAACTGGACAGGAAATTTGGATGATCGGTGTTGTATATGTGCGTTTGATATTTTTGTGGGTGCTAATCCGGTTTCCTGAAAATCTATCAAGTAGCACATGATTGCGTGCTCTTTGACTGAAATCGAATATCGCGTCATAGATTCTGCGGTATTGTAGTTTCAATAGATGAAGTTACTTGTGACAAAACTATTTCTTCTAGTTAACATGTCTGTTGTACTCTTCAACGATAATTTGGTTACCACTTATTTTTTGGTTAATTCTGTTTTTCGCTCTCGGATGAAGCATCTATTGACTATCACATTATTCATGGTCTGGTACAGTTTTTTGAACTACGAGTTACTTATATTTCTCTTGTCGATTAGTTAACCGATGCAGTCGCAAAATCACTTTCTCGACCTTGACTGTATATTGTTTGCAGCAAGATTGATGTCATTTCTAGAACACCATCTTAAAGGGCATATTAGAGAATATTACCTTAGTTATACATTTATTTATTTCCAATTATAAATTTATTTGTTTTTTTTAGTATTTTAGATATTTTACTATTTTACATTATAATGATATTTATATATGATACATTATCATTAATAAATATGTGGTACATGAGATTCTCAATAAAGTATTCCTATTATCATTTAATAGTGGAGTTACCCATTATAATTTATTTAAATATCTTGATAATAAATAAAAAAATTATTTACTAGATTTATTTATATAAAATATTTCTCTTTTAGTACTTACGGGTCTAAATACACATTTTAGAATATTTGTTAAAAATCACGTAATCCATCTTCATGTATATTATGGTTTGCCATATTTATTAAAAATAGAGCAATTTACCAAAGGACGTATCCAACTATTCGTAATTATCGAAAGGAGTACTATGGTTTCTATTATACCAAAGGGCGCATCCCATATAGTGAAGTTACTTTTATACCCCTCCCGCCAAAGAATGGCTTTATCAAACACATTTTCGAGACACCGGACCACTTTATCAATAAAATATTAATTTGTGGTTCGGATGGGTAGCAGTCGAAATTTTCTCCGTTCTCTCTCAGCGCAACAACGTAAATGGAAGTCCTTCATTTCGGATAAAAGCTCACTCTAAACCTCTCTCAGCGCAAGAACTCGCCTTCTTGCAGTCATACGTGCCCTAGCTGTGATATAGTCGCGAGCTCATCCCCCGAATCCCTGCGGACAACCAAAACCTAGGCATTGCTCGAAAGCGTTTTTGTGTGATTCTGAGGTGGGTTTTAGTGTTAACATTGAAGTGGAGACTGATCGGCATAATACACCAAGGGGTTAGGGTTTCTGCACGTTGGATTTATTTGATAATGTCAGGCAAAAGGTCTGTAGGTGGTTCAGCGTCTTCTTCCTTGGCATTATCCACCAAGGTATGTTAGCGATATGCTTAGGTCAAACCAGCATTGTTTGTCAACATGTTTAAAATTATTTTGCTGAATAAATTTGTACTGTATATAAACTGTAGGATTCAGATGACATTGGACAAAAATTACGTTGGTGCAGTGTTTTAGGCCACTTTAAACAATTTTTTGAAGAATTTGACATTTTAAATGATCGACACATTGCAAAGATCAAAAGGTCGCCTTTCAGTTTTTTCCTGGACATACAAGAATTGCAGCATATTCGTGGAATTTTGGTTAATATATTTGAAAGTTGGGATTCAACCTCGCAAGGTTTTAAATTCTCAGGTAATAGTTTTAGTTATGAATTGTAGATAATATCTATAGTATCTATAGTAAGATAAGACAGTAATATAGATGGCCTGAAATGATTAGTTTTTGATAAAGTTTAATCATTTCATTTTAGGGCTACTGAGGGACTGAAGTGAAAATGACTTCAGGCTCTCGGTAGGCCTGAAATAAAATCATTTCAGGCCTACCTAGGGCCTGAAGTTAATTTAGTTCAGGCCCTCGGTAGGCCTGAAATGAATACATTTCAGGCCCTCGTCGGGCCTGAAATGAATTCATTTCAGGCCCTCGTCGGGCCTGAATTGAAATCATTTCAGGCCCAACGTGGAATAATTTCAAGCCTATATTCTTGATGATAACTAAATATTGTAATTGTTTCAGGTGTACCGGTTGCGTTCTCCAGACGAGATGTTGCTTTGATACTGGGTATAGTGGACCATGGTGTTTCGGTCCCTATTAATTCAACTAAAGCATCGGGTGACCTCTATCGTACTTACTTCTCAAAAGAAAAACAACCTACAAGAACAAGACTTGAGGAGTTACTTAAACATTTTTCTAAAAGTGTTGAATCAGAGGATGATGTGTTATTAGTGTGTAAATTTTATATTTTGTATATATTTGTTTGTGTTTTATTTTCATCTAGTACATATAAGGTTCCTCTAGGTCTTGTAGATATAGTAGATGATTATGACAATCTAGGTAGATTCAATTGGGTAGAAGCTATCCATCAATTTTTGTCTCCACAATTACCTAAGATTGGGGACTTATTTTCATCAACTCAGGGAAACCAGAGCACCACCAACCTCCCTTACCTAAAGGGATTTGCAGGGCTTTTGGCAGTGAGTAGAATTATCTTGTTAAATTTTATAATATTTTGATGTCATTAATGTATTTGGCTGCAAAAATTTGTGTAGGCATGGTTTTTGGAGCATGTACCAATTCAAAAACCATTCAATGTTGAAGGACCCCGAATAAATAAGTGGAGGAATATTCCTTCGCATATTAGTAGGGTGAGGGGCCTTGTCGACCGACTCTCGTCCGAAGAGGTAATTATTCTTAAATGTGATCTATCTGAGTTAGATAGAGAGGTAGTAACATTTGTGTACTTCGTAATTGACAGGTTATTGTTGAATTAATTCCTACCCTACATGAGAACACATTGTTTGAGAACCTTGATATCAGTGATGACATACCACGGCCAATGGAGACATCAGAAGGAGATGTTAGGCTATGTGGTGAATGCATTCTTAAGGACAACCGAATCAAGGAGCTAACAGAGGAGAATATATGTTTGAATGAAAGGGTTAAGGAATTACTTTCAATTATTGAAAAAAAAAGGCATGGAGGGTCAAGAAAGCTATCCTGTAGTCGATCCTCTTTCTGATCCAGTATCTTGTACACCTAGGAGAGGACGTGACCGAACTCGGTATGATTACAGGGATACTCCAATTGGCAGTCCAGTATGGCACCAACTTTTACCTAAGGGGAAGCGGGACAGGAAACAAATATCAATTGTTATGGACAAGGGAAAAAGGAAACTTAGTGAGGAGGATATGGATGAAGTAAGAGGAAACATTTACGATGTAATGGAAGTCATGTCTGAAGAAGACATAGAGGAGGAAACAAGAAGAACCTCCGAACTATACAAAATGAGGCAACAAGGCATTGATGTAAGTGTGTTAATTTCATTTAAAATACATAAATTGTATTGAATTTGGTCAATAATTAGTTTGGGCTAAATAAATTTTATTGATGTAGTTTGTGAAAAACATTTTATGAATACAAAGAAGAAAAATAAAGATAAAGAAGTGGTCTACCTGATAAATAGATTGGAGAATCTAAAGTAAGTTACAAAATATTATAGTTTAGGTTAGTTAATATATCTTCTTATGTAATATATAATCATATCAATTTACATGGCAGGTTGGCAAACGAATTTATCTGGGAGGATGCACCCTTTGCTTTGAATTTGCATTCATTCTTACAAATCCTCAATGGAGAGGTTTTTACAAAAGGCGAGGTCATTGATGCCTTTTGTAAAATTTTATTTAGGGGAGCATCCACATGTGGTAGGCCATACAACAAGTCAATATATTGTTCAACCTTCTTCACAGTAAGTGATGTATATTAATTAAACAGATATATTGTACAAGACCTAATATTATGATATGGGTATTATTAATTTTGTGAATGCATATTTGTAGGCATCAATCAGATCGTCAAGAAAGATTTCCCTGCAACAAGTGATGAAGACTGATATGCTTGAACAAGGGTTTAGATTTATTTTAATCCCTTTGTGCAGTGATAATACACACTTTCACTTGTTAGCGGTGGATACAGAATCCATGACTTTTAATCATTTTAATTCTCTTGCTTGTGGTCGTAAATATAAGCATGAATTTGACACAGCGGTGAGCTACCTTCCTTTATTCTTATATATGGTCATCATTTTCTCTAAAATGTCATTGATGGTGATTAATAAATTCATGATATGTTTGACAGGTAAAAGAACTTAAACAATATACTCGCGAGGAACTTACGGCTATTCATCCGTATCTACAAAGTCATCATCCCTTGGACAAATGACCCTCCGTCAGACAAAAATGTCCCCAACAAGAACAAAGGTAACTAAATGAGGAAGAAGTTTCTTATTTTTTAAAATAAGAAAGTATTTTATAAACCCACTTATTGAAATCTAAAAAAGTGTTTGTTAATTTCAGTGTAACGCCCCAAAATTTCCATCTTTAGTTCATAAAGTTCTTAGGATTATTTAAAGATGGTTTAGAAATATTCTAGATATTTTTAGGGACTTTTAGAATACTTTTATGGAACTTTCCGAGTTCGTTTAGTATTTTTAGTTCTTAAAGTCCTTAGAATTATTTAGAAATGGTTTAGAAATATTCTAGATATTTTTAGGAATTTTTAGAGTATTTTTATGGAATTTTCCGAGTCCGTTTGGTATTTTTGGAAAAAAGAAAAAGAAAAAGGAAAAAAGAAAAATGGAAAAACCAATTAAGTGCAGCAGCCGGAGCTCGAACCCGCGACCACCACCAAACGGGCACAGCGCGCGACCAGCTCGGCTAGGGTATCAGCACAGCGAAATATGGAGAGACTAATATTTAAGTAGTAGTTAAGTTAATCCGCCCTTAAGTATAAATAGGTAATTAAAGAGAGTTGTTTTATTTTCTCTCAAACCCTCTCCCTCCCCAACAGCTGCGCCGACCCTCTCCCTCCCTCTCCTCTCTTGGGCGACACCAACACCAAGCCAAGAGGGCCGGCCGAGACCCTTCTCCAAGAGATAATCCTATATTCGGGATCCCCGAGACGAGAGGAACGCGTAGACGTGAAGAATTCTCCGAGATCTCAAGTTTCTCCCGAGCTCTAGACCTCAATCTTGGTTGTAAGTCCAAGATATCAATGTAAGTACTGCTCACCTACAGTAAGAGGCGGTTTTTCCGCGAGAATTTCCTTTAAAAGTTTTTAAAAGTGATATTTCCTTTTGTTTCAGTTTTTGCATGTAATCTTAGTTCCTTATATGCTTGTATATGTTTGATAAGCACCCTATATGAGATTAGGGACCAAGAAAAGCTATGAGAAAAGAAAAGAGAAGATAAAGATAAGAAAAGAAAAGGCCAAGGCCTTAAGAAATCCCGAAAAGTCAAGACTTAGGGATTTTAGCACGCAAGGTGCTCCAGAAAATGCCAAGGCATTTNTAAAATTTCATATTGAAGTTCTTAAAGTCCTTAGAACTATTTAAAAATGTTTTAGAAATATTCTAGATATTTTTAGGAATTTTTAGAATATTTTTATGGAATTTTCCGAGTCCGTTTAGTATTTTTAAAAAAGGAAAAACTTTAAAGGGCAGCAGGGGGGTTCGAACTCGCGACCACAGGAGGAGCAAGCCCTTAAGGGCGCGCAAGTGACCGGCTGGGCTAGGGTATCAAGCACAACAAAAGGCGGAGAGAAATAATTTTATAGAGTAGTTAAGTTTTTTCATAAAGAGGTATTTAAACCCCGCTTAAGTCGCGTGAAACCCTTGGAGGAGAATTTTCGGCTGCGTGCGAGAAGGGGGCGACGGAGGGGCGGCGAAAACAAAAGGAACCTAGGTTTTCTTTCCTCCTCTCCTCTTCTAAGGAGCGCCGGCTAAGGGAATCTCAAGGGGGTCGGAGCGTTTCGTTCGTCTCGACAAGAAGAACACGTAGGCGCGGACGGTTCGTAGAGATCTCAAGTTTCACCCGAGCCCTAGTCGTCTAATTTCGGTTGTAAGTCCAAGAAATCAAGGTAAGTACTGCTCACCTGCAGTAAGAGGCGGTTTTCGCAAGTTTTTCCGTTAGAAAGTTTAAAAATGAATTTTCTTTAGTTTATGATTTTGCATGTAACTCTAGTTAATCCATGCTTGTATAAGTTTAATTAAGTACCCTATATGAGGTTGGGGTCTAAGGAAAGTTATGAGAAAAGAAAAGAGAAGATAAAGATAAGAAAAGAAAAGGCCAAGGCCTTAAGAAATCCCCAAAAGTCAAGACTTAGGGATTTGGGCACACAAGGTGCTCGTTAAAATGCCAAGGCATTCAAGATAAGAAAAAAGTAAGTATTTTATTTTCTAAGGCCAGTACCCGGCGTCCGAGGGCGTCGTTAAAGAAATCCAGGTGTCCAATTCCAAGGTCTTGGCCCTGGTAGACCAAGGTCTGCTCTATTAGGATTGGTGGCTCGCTACCCCAACCTTTTAGGGAACGCACATAAGATGGTACTTACGTCTTAAGTGGATCCAAGTGAGTATTATTTTCAAGTATATGCTTTAGCAAAGTTTTCCTAAAGTTTAAGGAAGTTTTCTAAAAGTTAAAGAAAGATTTAAAGTTAAAGAATTACTAAAGTTTCATGTTAAGCCAAGAAAAAGTGAGTTAAGACTTATTAATGCTTGAGTATGCATGTTTTGAGTTATACATGTTTTAGTGTTTCTTTTAAGCCTAAAAGTATCTCATGTGATTTCACATTGTTTAAAAAGCATGCTTGCACATTTCGAGATTTTGTGAGCTAGATAGTACTTGCTAAGCTTTATGCTTATTAGTTGCATTTCCTCTTGCTGCAGGTAAAAGGTAAAGGCAAGCAATTCTGAAGGAAGGCGACGAGGCGGTGCTGAGTGACGTGTGTGTGGTGGCTGACCTTGGAGAGGTCCTTGGGACGAGACAGTTTAGCTTATTTGAAATGCAATGTTTAAGATTTCTAAATTTCAATTATTGTGTTATGGAGTTTATTAAACATTTATGCTTCGGATAGTTTTACATGCTTAATTTTGTAGAATGAAGATTTCATGTCATTTCAATTAGTATGCATACTTTTGTGAATGCACTAGATGCGCAAGGGCATGAGTAGTTTAGCATGTGGATACATTGCATTTTAGACTTATTCTTGAGCTTATTATTCCCTTTTGGACTAGGTCCTAATTGTACTTAAAATGCTTGTAAATTCGGTAGAAAAGTAAGATTTACATTCTATGAAGTTCTAGAAATGTTATAGAATTTTATAAGTGGAGTTTGGATAGGGATGTTGCTAGTCTCCTTTTGAATTAAGTTTTGTTGCTTTAAATATGCTTAGAAAAGTTGCATTCATATTCCATAATGTTTAGTAATGTTATAGAACCCTGTGTGATGAGTTTAAATGTTAGGATTGCTAGTAATGTACCATTGTATCATGCATGACTATTAAAGTTAGAATCTCATTCTTAGATAGATTAAATACAAAAAAAAGAAAGTTCCGCATTTTTAGTCGTGCATTAGAGTCAAGAAGTAGACAAAGTAACGGTCCGTCAAAGGTAGAGAAGGCGGGTCGCTACAGTTGGTATCAGAGCAGTTCCCATTCTCCAGCATCACACACACATCAGCATCAACCTTGCCGTCTTCAAGTAAGAAAGCTTTAAGTTTCAGTTTTCTATTGCTCCTTTACTTAATTGCAGTATAGAGAAATGCTTAAGTACTTACTCATATGTGCATAGAACAAGGAAGCATGTTTAATACCTTAGTATCACGGAATCATGTTTATTCCCTAGAATGGATATTAGGTTACTAAGTAAGAAAACAAGTTCTATACCTAGAAATATAGTAGTGATTCTTGTTCCCTTATGCATTATTAGATGGCAAGAAGAGGGCGAGCTCCTAATGCAAGGAACAGAACTCCAGTTCAAGATAACAATGAGCCTGGCACAGAACAGCCAAACCTGATGGCAGTCATTGCTCAAATGCAAGCTTAAATTACAGAACAACAGAAGACCATCGCCACACTGATGGCAAATCAGCACCCAGTGCCCCCTACACCACCCACAGCAGGAGTGGGAACTCCAGTGGTGGCTGAAGTTCCACTAGTCACACAGGAGACCCCTGCTGTAAACCGAAGACAAGAAGCATACCTCGTCCAGTGGCAGAGGCTGAAACCCGAAAGCTTCTCAGGCATGACTGAGCCCTGGGATGCCCAGGCTTGGTTCAAGACTTTAGAGAGCACAATGGAGCTTCTTGACTGGCCAGAAGTCGAGAAGGTCAAATGTGCCTCCTTCTGCCTAACTGGAGATGCTCGTATGTGGTGGGAGCGAGTCAAGAGTAAGAGGATAGTCAACCAGATGAGCTGGACAGATTTCGAGCAAGAGTTCTATGAGGAGTTCTTCCACATGCGGGTTACCAACAAGCACTACGAGGACTTCATGGAGTTCAGACAAGGTAACCTACCAGTGGGAGAAGCAGTCGCGAAGTTCAACAGACTAGCTCGCCTCTGCCCAGAGCTAGTCAGCACAGAGAAGGAGCGAGTCAGACTGATGCTCCGCATGCTGAACCCTGAAATAGCACTCAACGTGAACAGCGGGACGCACCGACCCCAGACCAGCGAGGAGTTGGTCAGTAGTGCTCTAATCTCAGAGCACTATCTGAATAGCATCAAGGCACAGCAAACACAGCAGAAGCCAGTCCTGATTGAGAACAAGACAACCGGAGGCCAGAAGCCTCAGTCAAATAACCAGAACTGGAAGAACAAGAACCACAAAAGGAAGCAGTGGCCTGGCAGCCAAAAAGGAAACCCAGAGAACAAGCAAGCTAGGTATCCACCTTGTCCTAAGTGTGGGAGGACCCATCCAGGAGCATGCCTTTTGGGTGTAACTGGATGCTACTCATGTGGACAAGAGGGACACATATCCACAGACTGCCCAAACAAGTTTAAGGTACTTCCTCAGCAGTCCGTACAGTATGGAGGCAAGCCTCAGTTACATTACATGCCTACTATACTGGAGGGACCTCAGATCAGTCAGGGAAGGTTGGAAGCAGCACCAGTTCCAACCAATGCCAGAGTCTTTTCCCTCACGAAGGAAGAAGCTGCCAGCGCCTCCACGGTCGTAACAGGTCAAATAGTTATTTTTCAGCCTTTAGCTACTACACTGTTTGACACTGGGGCGACCCATTCTTTCGTATCAGTACCTTTTGCTAGTAAGTTACAGGTGCCTGCAGAGAGTTGGGAGTCCAGATTCCTGACAACTCTCCCTTCAGGGGAAATCATGGAATCCACCCAGTGGCTCCGGGCTGTGTCAATCAAGATTTCAGACCGAGAGCTATATGTCGATCTAATAGTCCTTGCGATGGAAGACTTCGACGTCATACTGGGCATGGATTTCCTCAGTAAGTACAGCGCTTCAGTGGACTGTCGCCGGAGGAAGGTGGTTTTCAGTCCAGAAGGAGGACCACCGTTCGAATTTCAAGGAGCCCCAAGGAGGAAGACTCAGAAATTCCTCTCAGCCTTGGCAGCCCACCAGTTGCTAGAACAAGGGTGTGCTGGTTTTCATGCACGCATAGTGGACATAGAAGCAAAGGAAGAGCGCAAGCAGGAGGATGTACGGGTAGTCTGTGAGTATCCAGAAGTATTCCCAGAAGAACTACCTGGACTACCTCCCAACAGAGAAGTGGAATTCGAGATCGAGCTAGTACCAGGTACCGGTCCGGTCTCGAAGGCCCCATATCGTATGTCCCAGCAGAGTGAAGGAATTACAAGAGCAACTCCAGGAGCTACTAGACAAGGGCTTCATTCGCCCGAGTCATTCACCCTGGGGAGCTCCTGTACTTTTCGTCAAGAAGAAGGATGGGTCTATGCGTCTGTGCATAGACTACAGAGCTCTGAACAAGGTAACCATCAAGAACAAGTACCCCCTTCCTAAAATAGATGATTTATTTGATCAACTCAAAGGGGCTACAGTGTTCTCGAAGATAGATCTGCGTTCTGGATATCATCAGCTAAAGGTTAAAGAAAGTGACATCCCCAGGACAGCCTTCAGGACAAGATACGGCCACTACGAATTTGTAGTGATGCCTTTTGGAGTAACCAATGCTCCAGCAGTCTTCATGGAGCTGATGAACCACATCTTCAGGGAGTATCTCGATAAATTCGTCATTGTATTTATTGATGATATTCTCATATACTCACAGACTCCAGAGGACCATGCTACACACTTGAGGATAGTGCTGCAGATCCTTCAGCAGGAGAAGCTCTATGCAAAATTCTCAAAGTGTGAGTTTTGGCTAGATCAAGTGACCTTCCTAGGTCACATTGTATCCAAAGAAGACATTCAAGTTGATCCAGCCAAGATAGAAGCAGTCAACAACTGGTGTAGAATCAAGAATGCCAGTGAAATCAGAAGCTTCTTAGGCCTGGCAGGATATTACAGAAAATTTGTGGAGGACTTTTCCAGAATAGCCTCTCCTCTCACAATCCTGACCAGAAAGAATCAGAAGTTTGAGTGGTCAGATAAATGCGAGCATAGCTTCCTAGAACTGAAGAAAAGATTGACTAGTGCTCCCATCCTGACTGTTCCAGAGAGTGACAAGGCCTTTGACATCTACAGTGATGCATCCAAGATGGGCCTTGGAGCTGTCCTCATGCAAGACGGTAAAGTAATAGCATATGCCTCCAGACAGCTCAAGGACTATGAGAAGAATTACCCTACTCATGACCTTGAGCTAGCAGCTGTGGTTTTTGCACTGAAGCTCTGGAGACACTACCTGTATGGAGTGCAGTGCAGAATCTTCACAGACTATCAGAGTTTGAAGTACTTCTTCACTCAGAAGGATCTGAATATGAGGCAGCGTAAGTGGCTAGAGTTGGTCAAAGATTATGACTGTGAAATCCTCTACCACCCAGGTAAAGCTAATAAAGTGGCAGATGCACTGAGCAGGAAATCCTGTGCAGCACTGATGTCCCTATCATCACTATCTCTACCACTTCAGAAAGAAATAAAGGATTTTGGAGTCGAGGTAATAATTGGGCAACTTTCTGCATTGACTCTAGAGTCAACCCTGCTTGTGGATATACAAAGAAAGCAAAGTCAAGACCGAGAGATCCAGAAGATCAAGCAGGAGATCCAAGAGGCAGAAAATTCAGAGTTTCGAGTATCAGATAGTGGCATCCTCTATCTTGGAGACCGCCTTTGCGTCCCCAATGATGAGGAACTAAGAAAGAATATTCTAGAAGAAGCCCACAGTACCCCGTACTCTATGCATCCTGGATCTACCAAGATGTACCAAGATTTAAAGAAAAGGTTCTGGTGGTCTGGACTCAAGTGAGACGTGGCCAGATATATCAGTACCTGCTTGACCTGCCAGAGAGTCAAAGCAGAGCACCAGAGACCAGGAGGAGTTCTGCAGCCTCTTCCCATTCCAGAGTGGAAGTGGGAAGAGATATCCATGGACTTTATCACAAGTCTCCCAAGGACCACCCATGGACACATGCAATTTGGGTGATAGTGGACAGATTAACCAAGTCTGCCCACTTTCTAGCCATCAAGGTGTCGCACTCAGTAGAGCATTTGGCGCAGTTATATGTGAAAGAGGTGATCAGGCTTCATGGAGTTCCGAAGTCTATCATTTCTGACAGAGACGGGCGCTTTGTCTCTCACTTCTGGGAGTGTGTTCAGCACGCACTAGGCACCAGACTTAAATTCAGCACAGCCTTCCATCCCCAGACTGATGGACAGACAGAAAGAGTAAATCAAATTTTAGAAGATATGCTCAGGGCCTGTGCACTAGATTTTAAAGGCAGTTGGTGCAAGTACCTGTGTTTAGTTGAATTTGCCTACAACAATAGCTATCAGGCCACTATCAAAATGGCACCTTATGAAGCATTATATGGCAGGAAATGCAGATCACCGATATGCTGGCAAGAAGCTGGTGAGAAGAAAGAGATGGAGTCAGGACTAGGCAGCCAGACTGAGCTTATAGATGAGACCACTCAGGCTATCCAGATGATCCGCCAGAGGATTGAGACTGCCCAGAGTAGACAGAAAAGTTATGCTGACACACGCCGTAGGCCACTTGAATTCCAAGTTGGAGATTCAGTATTCCTCAAGGTCGCTCCTATGAAGGGAGTGATGAGATTTGGCAAAAAGGGCAAGCTAAGTCCTCGCTACATAGGACCCTACAAGATCATAAAGAGGGTTGGTGAGGTAGCATATGAGCTGGACTTACCAGAGGATATGTCAGCTATCCACAGTACCTTTCATGTCTCTATGCTAAAGAAGTGTATTCACGATCCTAGCCAAGTGATTCAGCCTCAGTCAGTACAGATCCAAGAAGATCTTAGCTATGAGAGAAGACCGACACAGATAGTGGACAAAGCAGTTAAAAGATTAAGAAATAAAGAAGTGCCACTAGTGAAGGTCATCTGGCAGAATCAAAAGCATGAGGAAGCTACTTGGGAACGTGAAGACAGCATGAGAGAAAAATATCCAGAATTATTTTAAGTTCGAGGACGAACTTTTTATAAGGTATGGGGGATTGTAACGCCCCGAAATTTCCATATTGAAGTTCTTAAAGTCCTTATAACTCTTTAAAAATGTTTTAGAAATATTCTAGATATTTTTAGGAATTTTTAGAATATTTTTATGGAATTTTCCGAGTCCGTTTAGTATTTTTAAAAAAGGAAAAACTTTAAAGGGCAGTAGGGGGGTTCGAACTCGCGACCACAGGAGGAGCAAGCCCTTAAGGGCGCGCAAGTGACCGGCTGGGCTAGGGTATCAAGCACAACAAAAGGCGGAGAGAAATAATTTTATAGAGTAGTTAAGTTTTTTCATGAAGAGGTATTTAAACCCCGCTTAAGTCGCGTGAAACCCTTGGAGGAGAATTTTCGGCTGCGTGCGAGAAGGGGTCGAGGGAGGGGCGGCGAAAACAAAAAGGGAACCTAGGTTTTCTTTCCTCCTCTCCTCTCCTAAGGGGCGCCGGCTAAGGGAATCTCAAGGGGGTCGGAGCGTTTCGTTCGTCTTGACGAGAAGAACACGTAGGCGCGGACGGTTCGTAGAGATCTCAAGTTTCACCCGAGCCCTAGTTGTCTAATTTCGGTTGTAAGTCCAAGAAATCAAGGTAAGTACTGCTCACCTGCAGTAAGAGGCGGTTTTCCGCAAGTTTTTCCCGTTAGAAAGTTAAAAATGTAATTTTCCTTTAGTTTATGATTTTGCATGTAACTCTAGTTTAATCCATGCTTGTATAAGTTTAATTAAGTACCCTATATGAGGTTGGGGTCTAAGGAAAGGTTATGAGAAAAGAAAAGAGAAGATAAAGATAAGAAAAGAAAAGGCCAAGGCCTTAAGAAATCCCCAAAAGTCAAGACTTAGGGATTTGGGCACACAAGGTGCTCGTTAAAATGCCAAGGCATTCAAGATAAGAAAAAAGTAAGTATTTTATTTTCTAAGGCCAGTACCCGGCGTCCGAGGGCGTCGTTAAAAAATCCAGGTGTCCAATTCCAAGATCTTGGCCCTGGTAGACCAAGGTCTGCTCTATTAGGATTGGTGGCTCGCTACCCCAACCTTTTAGGGAACGCGCATAAGATGGTACTTACGTCTTAAGTGGATCCAAGTGAGTATTATTTTCAAGTATATGCTTTAGCAAAGTTTTCCTAAAGTTTAAGGAAGTTTTCTAAAAGTTAAAGAAAGATTTAAAGTTAAAGAATTGCTAAAGTTTCATGTTAAGCCAAGAAAAAGTGAGTTAAGACTTATTAATGCTTGAGTATGCATGTTTTGAGTTATACATGTTTTAGTGTTTCTTTTAAGCCTAAAAGTATCTCATGTGATTTCACATTGTTTAAAAAGCATGCTTGCACATTTCGAGATTTTGTGAGCTAGATAGTACTTGCTAAGCTTTATGCTTATTAGTTGCATTTCCTCTTGCTGCAGGTAAAATGTAAAGGCAAGCAATTCTGAAGGAAGGCGACGAGGCGGTGCTGAGTGACGTGTGTGTGGTGGCTGACCTTGGAGAGGTCCTTGGGACGAGACAGTTTAGCTTATTTGAAATGCAATGTTTAAGATTTCCAAATTTCAAGTTATTGTGTTATGGAGTTTATTAAACATTTATGCTTCGGATAGTTTTACATGCTTAATTTTGTAGAATGAATATTTCATGTCATTTCAATTAGTATGCATACTTTTGTGAATGCACTAGATGCGCAAGGGCATGAGTAGTTTAGCATGTGGATACATTGCATTTTAGACTTATTCTTGAGCTTATTATTCCCTTTTGGACTAGGTCCTAATTGTGCTTAAAATGCTTGTAAATTCGGTAGAAAAGTAAGATTTACATTCTATGAAGTTCTAGAAATGTTATAGAATTTTATAAGTGGAGTTTGGATAAGGATGTTGCTAGTCTCCTTTTGAATTAAGTTTTGTTGCTTTAAATATGCTTAGAAAAGTTGCATTCATATTCTATAATGTTTTAGTAATGTTATAGAACCTTGTGTGATGAGTTTAAATTGATAGGATTGCTAGTAATGTACCATTGTATCATGCATGACTATTAAAGTTAGAATCTCATTCTTAGATAGATTAAATACAAAAAAAAGAAAGTTCCGCATTTTTAGTCGTGCATTAGAGTCAAGAAGTAGACAAAGTAACGGTCCGTCAAAGGTAAAGAAGGCGGGTCGCTACACTTGGACTATTGAATTTATTTCTTTGGGCTCTTCTACTATTTGAGCTTGTGTAGGGTTCTCTGAAATTCTTCCAACTTGTCCCACAACTCATGCATTTTTATACTCACCTACACTACTCAAAATATTATTAGGCAAAATATTAACTAATATACCAATTACCTTCTCATTTGCCGTAGATTGTGCTTGTTGCTCCTTAGTCCAATATCTAGGTCGGAGCTTTTTCCCATGCCTGTCTCTTGGAATTTCGAATGGCTCTTGTAGCACCACTATGCACTCCCAATCCATTTCAAGGCAAGCCTTCATTCTTGTCCTCCAATAGTCAAAATCTTCATAATCATATGGAGGTGGGGTATTGATATCATCACCCAACTTGTCTTCCATCATCTTTTCCTCTAGCTTGTGATCTTTTGGCGGTTATTCCAACAAGAGCGGACCATTGCTCTATATCACTTGTTAGATCGTGATCGCCAAGCTAGAGGGGTCTTCCTACAATCGTTAGTGCGCAAGCGGAATAAACTAAATAAAAACAAAACCTAACGAAAAGGAACACACCTATTTACGTGGTTCGGAGATAAAACTCCTACTCCACGGCTGCCCATAAGGTGGGCGATCCCTAATCCGTCGGTGGATGATTCCCCGGAGCACCTCTGGCTAGATCTCGTAGCTCCTTGTGGGTGGAGAAACCTTACCACAACTTCAAGACACTATCTGAGCAATAAAGGCTACTAACCAGCTCTATCCAAGCAGGTTTCGCCAAGAAAGAAAGAAAGGACTGAAACTCGTCTTATAATTCAAGCTTATAAGCAATAAAATATAACTAAAAATGTGGAGTTGTAAAATAAAATCAAACCAAATAAATGTCGATCCGGCCAGTATAGAAGTCCAAAGTGCACCGCACTTTCTCCTGGACTCCCCTTGGTCGCAGAGCGTCGACTTCAGCACTTTTTCTTTGCTCGAAATGCATAGAATGATGTTGCGAGTATTATTCTGAGTTGAGGGGTCGAAGCCCCTTTTATAGCATCATCCAAGGCGCCTAGAGCCTTTGGGGCGCCTCTATACAGTCAAAAATCCATCCTTAATCGTGAATTTCAAGATGCTGATAAGAACCTCATCCCAAGCGCCTGGTGTAGGGATCTATGGGTAAAATATTTAAAATCGTAGCGGAAATAAGATCCCTCGAGCGATCTATGCTAAAGAAAACTCATACAAAGTGATCTACAATTCCTATGATATAGGAATAGCTTTGTCGCGTGCCCTTCGATTATCCCGCTAGTCCTTTGTTTCGCCGGATCTCTTGCACGTTCAAGTATCCATGCCTCTATGTGTATCCACACGAACACGATCTACGCCTCGGAGGGGAACCACCTTAGTTGTGCTAGCAACTTGGGATGGTTCACAAAACACAAGAACCTCCACTAGGGAGTTATGGACAAGGAGGAAGAAAGAAGAGGAAGAGAGATGCACACTCTAGCCTTTGACAAGGGGGGGAGGTATTTATACTTATCTAATGAATACCAAGGGTCTATGTCTCTTGAGCTCCTCTCATCTTAATGATAATAAAACCTAATGAATACCAAGCCTCTTGGTATTCATTGAGACTCTTAATATTCTATTCATCTAATGAATAGAATGTCTCTTAGCCTTTCTCTAAAATAATATTTATTAAACCCTTTAATCAATATTATCCATAATTAAGTGGTTGAGTATAATCTAGATAAGTCTAACTCAAATTAGACTCAATCCCATAATCTAATTGGATTCACTTGAGTCTAACTCAATTAATCCAATTCGAATCAAATCTTAGTCAAACCAAGATCAATTAATCTCCGAAGCATTGTGTCCTTAGTGTGTGACTAAATAGGATCTCGTAATGTTGGCAATGTGTCTAAACCACTTTATACATATAAGCAATGAGTGGCATCTAGCAATGCATCATTGCTACCCAAGTAACAAGAAAAGTCGAGATCCGACTAAACCTCCGTGACTATGATAATGTATGACCTTGCCCTTCTATTCTTGATATCTACATTGACCAATGAGGCATAGACCGTGTCATCCACAATCAATCTTGTGTTTCTTGATCCCCGAGTAGACTAACTCAAACAAATGAGCTCAATATCTCATATTGACTCATTTGAGCAAGACCATGCGTTTTAGTATTCCTACTCGATCAAGGGGCCCAAAGATATCACTCCCGTCATATGAGAGGGATAGATCCCATCTACATCACACACATCCCTTCACATAATTCATTACATACCCAGTGATCGACTTTATAGTCCACCCTATTACAAGTGACGTTTGACGATACCAAAGTACATAACTCCTTATGTAGGGAACCGTAGTGACTTCAGGTCTAAGGACTATTCATACCAATAGTCACATGAGAAAGTTTATGACACTCATATGACAATCTATGAATCTTTCTCATGGCGGGTCATTCAGTACACATTCTTCAATGTATACCCATGTGTCAACTTGATATCACATATCCATGACTTGTGAGCTCAAGTCATCAGTTGACCTACATACTAGTCTCCATGCATTAATATTGTCCTTAAATATTAATACTTGACTATGAATGGTTTAGAGTAGTGTTCTCTACATCATCTCACTATCAATTCAACCAATCGATATAATGTAGATAAGAACCTACAACCCAAGGACATTATTATACTTAGTTATTTGACACAAATACAAAGTAAGTATAATAATCAAACATGCCTTTATTAATAATTGAATATCATACAAAATGTCCTTAGTCAATCATCACATAATTGGCTCTAAGGCTCCTACTAACAATCTCCCACTAGCACTAGTGCCAATTATTGTAGTGTCTAATACCCAGTGACCTGGTATGACCATCATGCTTCTTTTGTGCCAAAGCCTTGGTCAAAGGATCTGCGATGTTAGAATCAGTGTGTACTCTGCATATCCTCACATCTCCTTTCTCGATAATCTCTCTAATGAGATGGAAGCGCCGTAGTATATGTTTGGTCCGCTGATGTGACCGAGGTTCCTTACCCTGTGTAATAGCCCCATTGTTGACACAATAGAGGCCTATCGGGTCCACAATGCTAGGAATCACACCAAGCTCTGTAATGAACTTCCAGATCCAAACAGCCTCTTTTGTCGCCTCAGACGCGGCAATATACTCGACCTCTGTTGTAGAATCTGCGACTGTGTCCTACTTCGAACTCTTCCAGCTCACGGTGCCACCATTCAGGCAAAACACATACCCTGACTGCGATCTAAAATCATCCCTGTCTGTTTGGAAGCTTGCGTCACTGTAACGCTTTATAGCTAGCTCCTCAGTGCCTCCAAATATCAAGAAATATTCTTTCATCCTTCGTAAGTACTTAAGAATATTCTTGACAGCTGTCCAGTGACTTTCACCTGGATCTGACTTGTACCTGCTCATCATGCTCAAACCATACGAGACATCTGGTCGAGTACAAAGCATGGCGTACATGATAGACCCTATAGCGGATGCATAAAGTATCTAATCCATATGGTCTCTCTCCTCCTTAGAAGAGGGATCTTGAGACTTCGAAAAACTCACACCATGTGACATTGGCATATATCCCTTCTTGGAATTCTATATGGCAAAATGATTAAGCACCTTGTCAATATATACACTCTGACTTAAACCAAGCAATCTCTTAGATCTATCTCTATAGATCTTGATGCCTAAGTTATAGGCTGCTTCACCTAAGTCTTTCATTGAGAAATAATTCCCTAGCCACGTCTTCACAGAGTGTAGTGAAGGGATATCATTACCAATAAGAAGTATGTCATCTACATACATGATCACGAAGATAACTGTGCTCCCACTAACCCTCTTGTAGACACAGGATTCATCTTCATTCTTGATGAAACCAAACGCTTTGATTGCATCATCGAATCGAAGATTCCAGCTTCGAGAAGCTTGCTTTAGCCCATAAATGGACCTTTGTAATTTACATACCTTTTCAGCATGCCCTAGATCTATAAAACCCTCAGGTTGTGTCATGTACACATCCTCGAGTAAATTCCCATTTAGGAATGCGGTTTTGACATCCATCTGCCAGATCTCGTAGTCATGGAAAGCTGCAATAGCAAGCATGATCCGAATAGACTTAAGTATCGTCACTGGTGAAAAGGTTTCATCATAGTCGATACTATGAATTTGTTTGAAACCTTTAGCTACCAATCGCCCTTTATAGGTATGCATGCGTCCATCCATGTCAGTCTTACTTCTAAAGACCCACTTACACCCAATGGGTTTAATCCCCTCAGGTGGATCAACCAAAGTTCATATTTGGTTAGTGTACATGGATTCCATTTCAGATCTCATGGCTTTTAGTCATTTCTCAGAATCTGGGCTCATCACAACTTCTTGATAGGATGTAGGCTCATTCAACTCAATAAGCGTAATGTCATTATGGTCAGACAAGAGAAATGAGTATCTCTCATGCTGACGATGTATCCTATCAGATCTGTGAAGAGGTTGGTCTACTTGATCAGCTTGTTGTTCCACAACTTTTTATGCAACAATCTCATGATCCACAACATCTTGTGGTGCCTGTTCAATGTCCATTAAGGCCTCAGTACTATCTGCATCTTGAACTTCTTCAAGAAGGATTTTACTCCCACTAGTTCTTCTAGAAATAAACTCCTTTTCTAGAAAAACACCATTTCTAGCGACAAACACTTTGCCTTGTGTGGGATTATAAAAGTAATATCCCTTCGTTTCCTTGGGATATCCTACAAAATAACACTTATCAGATTTGGATCCTAGTTTATCTGAGACTTGACGTCGAACGTAAGCCTCACAATTCCAAATCTTCATAAAAGACATCGTAGGATTCTTCCCAGTCCATATCGTATATGGTTTCGTTGTGACGGCCTTTGATGGAACTCGATTAAGTGTGAAAAGAGTAGTCTCTAGAGCGAATCTCCAGAAGGAAGTAGGAAGGTCTGTCTGACTCATCATCGATCGTACCATATCTAGTAGAGTACGATTTCTCCGCTCGGACACACCATTCCATTGTGGTGTTCCAGGTGGAGTGAGTTGGGATATGATCTCACACTCTACTAGATGGTCACGAAACTCTTGGCTAAGGTATTCACCACCTCAATCTGATCAAAACATCATAATACTCTTGCCAAGTTGGTTTTGTACTTCACTTTTGAATTCTTTGAACTTTTCAAAGGATTCCGACTTGTGTTTCATGAGATACACTTAGTCGTATCTACTGACATCATCAGTGAAAGTGATGAAGTACTGATAGCCTCCTTTAGCTGCGACATTGAAAGGTCCACATATATCAGTATGTATGAGTCCTAACAAGTCTGTCTCTCTTTCACCGTGTCCACTAAATGGAGTCTTGGTCATCTTGCCTAGGAGATAAGATTCGCATGTCTCATATGATTCAAAATCAAATGAGTCCAGTAATCCATTTATGGAGCTGGGATATACGACTCTCATTTATATGTCCCAAGCGACAATGCCAGAGATACGTTTGGTTCACATCATTGGATTTGAACTGTTTGGTATTTATGTTATAGATTGGGTTTTCTAGGTCTAGAACATAGAGTCCATTCACAAGTGGTGCATTACAATAGAACATGTCATTTAACATTATGGAACAACATTTGTCCTTTATGATAAATGAAAAGTCATTCTTGTCCAAACAAGATACTGAAATTATGTTCTTAGTCAATGCAGGTACATAAAAGCACTCCTCTAGTTCTAAGATAAGCCCAGTGGGCAAAGACAAGGAATAAGTTCCTACAGCTATGGCAGCAACTCTTGCTACATTGCCTACTCATAGGTTCACTTCGCCCTTCGTCAATGATCTAGCTCTTTGAAGACCCTACACATTAGTACAAATGTGAGACGCGCATCCGGTATCTAATACCCAAGAAGAAGAGATAGATAGATTCACTTCTATAACAAAAATACCTGAGGCAGAAGTCTTACTTCTTTTCTTCTTTACTTCCTCCAGGTAGAGTTTGCAGTTCCTCTTCCAATGTCCGGTCTCACCACAATGGAAGCAGGTCCCTTCCTTAGGCACCTTATCTTTAGCGTTGGATGTAGTAGAGTTGGCCTTGCCTTTGGCTTGGGTCTTACCCTTGCCTTTAGGCTTCCATTTTCCTTTGCCCTTTTGTACCATCAGTACATTACTAGTTTTGGTTTTCTTGAGATTAGGTTCAGCAGTTCTTAACATGCTGAGCATCTCAGGCAAAGGCTTGTCAATTTCATTCATATTATAGTTCATGACAAAATGATTGTACTCTTCTGGCAACGATTGCAAGATAAGGTCCGTAGCCAATTCTTGGCCCAGTGGAAATCCTAGTCTTTCAAGGTTCTCAACATACCCAATCATCTTGAGTACGTGAGTTCCTACAGGAGTTCCATCTTGCATCTTGCATGCAAATAAGGCTTTAGACACCTTAAACGGCTCGTGCCTAGCTTGCCCTTGATATAGTTGCTTTAGATGCTCAACTATCTCATGTGCATTCATGTTCTCATGTTGCTTCTGAAGCTCAGAGTTCATAGTGGAAAGCATAAGGCATGATACATTAAGTGCATCATCCTGATGCCTCTTGAAAGCATCTTTTCTAGCACAGGTAGCGTTAGCGGCGGGTGCTTCCGGAAGAGATTGCTCTAGGACGTACAGTTTTCGTTCTTGTTTGAGGACTATCCTCAAGTTTTTGTACCAGTCCAGGAAATTAGCTCCATTGAGCTTGTCCTTCTCAAGGACGGATCATAGAGAGAGAGAGTATTTGACATGTTAGATGACATGGTGATCTACAACAGTAAAATTATGCAGAAATAAGTATCATATCTAATCCATTTAATTAGACCTTTAATTACATGACGCTCCCACTGAATCGTAGAGCTTTGGTTAGGGCTAGTCATGGATGTAGACAAACTCAATTTACCAACACTAATAGCTCCAAACTGTTGGGATCTTCAGGCGACATAAACACAAAACGCAGCGGAAACAAGATCCCACGAGCGATCCATGCAAAAAAAACTCGTACAAAGTATATCTATCTAATAGATTTATCTAAAGCGTATACCTTTGGAGCGTGCCCTTACGTTTATCCCGCTCGTCCAAGCGTCACCGAATCTCTTGCACGTTCAAGTGTCCGTGCCTCTATTCGTATCTACACGAACACGATATCTCTACTTCGGAGAAGAACTACCTTAGTTGTGCTAGCAACTTAAGGTAGATCACAAAACACCAAGAACCTAAGATGTGGGTTTCAGCCAAGATGGAGAAGAGAAGGAAGAGGGGAAAGAAAATGACAAGTTGTCATCCAAATGACAAGGGAAAACTCTTTTATACTCATATCATGAGGAGTTTTTGATTTTTAAACTTCCCTTCATTAAACATTTTAATGTAACTCTTTAACTTTTCATGTAACACTCTAATGGTGAGAAACTCTCCATCTTCCTCTCTTATTAATTCATTAAATATTTTATGAATTAATATTTCATCCAAATGTGGTTGAGTCTAATCTAAATGAGTTTAACTTAAATTAGATCTCAATCCATAATCCAATTGGATTCACTTGAGTCTAACTCAATTAATCCAATTCCAATTAAATCTTAGCCAAATCAAGATCAATTAATCTCCAAAGCATCGTGTCCTTAGTGTGTGACCCAATAGGCTCTCATAACGTTGGCAATGTGTCTAAATCAATTTAGATACAAAAGCAATGAGCGGCAACTAACAATGCATCAATGCTACCCAAGTAATAAGAAAGTCGAGATCCGACTTAACTTCCGTGACTATGGTAATGTATGACCTTGTCCTTCTATCCTTGATATCTAGATTGACAAATGAGGCATAGACCGTGTCATCCTCAATCAATCTGGTGTTTCTTGATCCCCGAGTAGACTCACTCAAACAATTGAGCTCAATATCTCATATTGACTCATTCGAGCATGACAATGCGTTTTAGCAGTCCTACTCGATCAAGGGGCCCACAGATATCACTCCCGTCATATGGGAGGGATAGATCCCATCTACATCATTCACATCCCTCCGCATAATTCATTACATACCCAGTGATCGCCTTTATAGTCCACCCTGTTACGAGTGACGTTTGACGATACCAAAGTACATAACTCCTTATGTAGGGAACCGTAGTGACTTCAGGTCTAAGGACTATTCATACCAATAGTCACATGAGAAAGTTTATGATACTCATATGACAATCTATGAAACTTTCTCATGGTGGGTCATTCAGTACACATTCTCCAATGTATACCCATGTGTCAACTTAATATCACATATCCATGACTTGTGAGCTCAAGTCATCAGTTGACCTACATGCTAGTCTCCATGTATTAATATTATCCTTGAATATTAATACTTGACTAGGAATGGTTTAGAGTAGTGTTCTCTACATCATCTCACTATCGATATAATGTAGATAAGAACCTACTATCCAAGGACATTATTATACTTAGTTAATTGGCACAAATACAAAGTAAGTATAATAACCAAACATGTCTTTATTAATAATAGAATATGATACAAAATGTCCATAGTCAATCATCATATAATTTGGTCTAGGGCTCCTACTAACACAAACCAAATAGCAATCATTATTCATGTGGGACAAGATCCATATTATACTTCATCTTGAGTTAGCTTTGGCTAATCGCCCAAGACTTGGTATAATTAGGTAGGTAATATTTTACCAATTACATCTCATGCAACTCTTTGAAACAAAGGGTCAAGATCCACATTACACATCATCTTGAGTTAGCTTTGGCTAATCGCCCAAGACATGGAATAATTGTTCACTTACCTAATTTTCCCAACTTTTGGGATATGCCTCCAAGTTTCTCAATCTAATTGAGGGGACTTAGTTAAGTCTCACCTAAAGTTTGATAGCAGGACATCACAATTGTCCTCTCGCACTCTACCAATATATAATGTGTTGCTTTGTTTTGGCAAACCCAACAACAAATAATCAAGGTAGTTTATGAGTTCTAAACTTTGGTAGGCATATTGAGTTGACCTAATTATGATAAACATCTAAGCATGCATCACATACACACACATAGCATATATCAACATATAAGCAAGAAAACGTGACATGGTTATGACCCGTATACTATGATCTTCTTAAGCCAATAAGAAGATCGATGGTCAACCTAGGGATAACATCTTCTCTAAGTGCATCCTTCGGTCATCTTGTGTGGTCGGCATCCTTCTTGTAACTTCATTCTTCAATGAACACTCCACTACTCCTTTTGTACATTACAATGTAGGAAAACTTGAGTTACATTCGTATCTAAATCTATTTTTTACAACTAGAAAAAATAGAGACAAGACACGACACGCAGGTCGTATTATGAATTACGACATGCACACACACACACACATATATCCAATCACATTGGCGTTAAGGCCATAATCATGCACCATGTCATCAATCACAAACAATAGATTTAGGACATCAATTTTATTATGATTGTAAAAATGCTCATGAGCCGAAACCATAGGTTATAAAATTTGTCGAGTACATTCGCATCATAGCACACTTTCATATTTCATATGATGATGCTATAGACTTTTAGTTTGATCAACACAAACTTTTGTATCTCGATAAATGCTCATACATTATACAATCTATAATAAAATTATATCCTACTTCTATATCACATATACATGTTTTCTAAACTTTGTATGATCTTTCGCAAGTGGCTCTGATACCACTGTATGGATCTATAGGTAAAATATTTAAAATCGTAGCGGAAATAAGATCCCTCGGTAGGGTGGATGCCATTGTCTCTCCCGAGGGTAGGGTTGTTAAAAACTTGCAGTTTAGAACTTGTAAGGGTATGTCTATCTTCTTAGCATATATCATGGAAATGTAGGAATGCGTTGCCCCAGTATCAAATAAAGCAGTAGCATGCTGACTGTAAATAATTATCTGACCTGTGACAACGGTGGAAGGATTTGCCGCATCTTCTTTTGTTAGAGAGAAAACCCTGGCGTTCATAGTAACCGGCGGGGCCTCTAATCTGCCTTGACTGATTTGAGGACCTTCCAGTGCGGCTTGCATATAGTGCAGCTGTGCATGGGTACTCTGGTACGGTATCGGCTGTTGAGAAGGTGCCGGTGTAGCGACCCGCCTTCTTGCTACCTTAGACGGATCGTTACTTTTCTCTACTTCTCAACTTTTATACATGACTAAAAGTAATGCGGAAATCTTTTTTTTTTTCTTTTAAATTCTTCTAACAATTATATTCTAACATAAGCCATCATGCATAATACCATGTCATACTTCCTTCTCAAATCTCATAGCTGATACCTATTGAAAACAGCCTTACCCTTCTTAAACTGCCTGTACCAGTCGACTGGTGACGTGGCAGTCGACTGGTACGCCTGTAATCAGGTTTACAGGTTTCGGCTCTTGCTTCTTAAGGCCACCTCTCACTCAGTTTCGAGCCATATTAAACTACAACACTATTTCTATACTCTATGTCAGGTTCCTAACCAATTTAGCCAATCAAACGAATCCACAAACTTGAATTTAGGACTTTTATGGAAGAAAATAAACTAAACAAGTTTATATAAACTTTAACAATAGAGTTTGTATCAATCTTGACTCCTATGCATTCATAACACCAAATACATGTTCTACAACCTTACTAAAGCATTATGAAATGTGATTGCAACTTTTCTAAACATTTTTAAGCAATAAAACTTGATTCAAAGGGAAATTGATACTATCTTGGCACAAACACCTTTTTTCCTAACAAAGTATCAATATTTCTAACTACTCACACTTCTACTCATCCAATACAATCATGAGGATATATATGCTAAATGAAATGACATGGAATCTTCACTCTAAGAAATTTAGCATGTAAAACTATCCAAAACTCATATACTCAATAATCTCCATAAGCAAGAACTTGAAATTTGAATAAACTTAAACAATGTAATTCAAATAACTAAATTGTCTCGTCTCAAGGATCTCTCCATAATCAGCCACCACACACACTCTACTCAGCACCGCCTCGTCGTCTTCCTTCAGAATTGCTTGCCTTTACCTTTATCTGCAATAAGAGGAAATGCATCTATAAGCGAAAAGCTTAGTAAGTACTATCTAGCTCACAAAAACTCGAAATATGCAAACATGCTTCTAGATCAAACTGAACATCATATGAGATACTAATATGCTTGAAAGAAAAACTAAGAACATGTATAGCTCAAAACATGCATACTCAAGCAATAAATAATCTCAATTTACTTTTCTTGGCTCAACTTGAAACTTTAGCTATTCTTTATCTTTTTGAAAACTCTTTAAATTTTCGAAATCTTTGCTAAAGCATATACTTGAAAATAATAATCACTTGGATCCACTGAAGACGTAAGTACCATCTCATGCGCGTTCCCTAAAAGGTTGGGGTAGCGAGCCACCAATCCTAATAGAGCAGACCTTGGTCTACCAGGGCCAAGACCTTGGAATTGGACACCTGGATTTCTTTAACGACGCCCTTGGACGCCGGGTACTGGCCTTATAAAATAAAATAGCTTTTCTTTCTTTTCTTTCTTATCTGTAAATGCCTTGGCATTTTCTGGAGCACCTTGCGTGCTAAAATCCCTAAGTCTTGACTTTTGGGGATTTTCTTAAGGCCTTGGCCTTTTCTTTTCTTATCTTTATCTTCTTTTCTTTTCTCATAACTTTCTTGGCCCTAAACTCACATAGGGTGCTTATCAAACATATACAAGCATATAAGAACTAAGATCACATGCAAAAACTAAAGCAAAAAGGAAAAATTCTCTTTTAAAAACTTTTAAAGGAAATTCTCGCGGTAAAACCGCCTCTTACTGCAGGTGAGCAGTACTTACATTGATATCTTGGACTTACAACCAAGATTGAGGTCTAGAGCTCGGGAGAAACGTGAGATCTCGGAGAATTCTTCACGTCTACGCGTTCCTCTCGTCGCGGGGATCCCGAATATAGGATTATCTCTTGGAAAAAGGGTCTCGGCCGGCCCTCCTTGGCCTTGATGTTGGTCGGCGTCGCCCAAGAGGGGAGAGAGAGTCGGCGTGAGGGTTTGGAGAGGAGAGAAATAAAACTTCTCTCTTTAATTGGCTATTTATACCTATGGACGGATTAACTTAACCTCTACTTAAATATTTGTCTCTCCATATTTCTCTGTGCTTGATACCCCTAGCGTAGCTGGTTGCGCTCCTTGGCTGTTTGGTGGTGGTCGCGGGTTCGAACCGGCCGCTGCCCGTAAACGGTTTTCTATTTTTTTTTGTACCAAACGAACTCGGAAAATTCCATAAAAATACTCTAAAAATCCCTAAAAATATCTAGAATATTTCTAAACTATTTTTAGAATATTCTAAGGACTTTAAGAACTAAAGATACTAAACGGACTCGGAAAGTTTCATAAAAATATTCTAAAAGTCTCTAAAAATATTTAGAATATTCCTAAACCATCTTTAAATAATTCTAAGGACTTTATGGACTAAAGATGGAAATTTTGGGGCGTTACAATCCCCCATACCTTATAAAAAGTTCGTCCTCGAACTTAGAATAATTCTGGATATCTTTCTCTCATGCTGTCAGCTAGTTCCCAAGTAGCCTCTTCCTGCTTTTGATTCTGCCAGATGACCTTCACTAGTGGCACTTCTTTGTTTCTTAATCTCTTAACTGCTTTGTCCACTATCTGTGTCGGTCTGCTCTCATAACTAAGATCTTCTTGGATCTGTACTGACTGAGGCTGAATCACTTGGCTAGGGTCGTGAATACACTTCTTTAGCATAGAGACATGAAAGGTACTGTGGATAGCTGACATATCCTCTGGCAAGTCCAGCTCATAGGCTACTTTCCCAACTCTCTTAATAATCCTATAGGGTCCTATGTAGCGAGGACTCAGCTTTCCCTTCTTGCCAAATCTCACCACTCCCTTCATGGGAGCGACCTTGAGAAATACTGAATCTCCAACTTGGAATTCAAGTGGCCTACGGCGTGTGTCAGCATAACTTTTCTGTCTACTCTGGGCAGTCTCAATCCTCTGGCGGATCGTCTGGATAGCCTGAGTGGTCTCATCTATAAGCTCAGTCTGGCTGTCTAGTCCTGACTCCATCTCTTTCTTCTCACCAGCTTCTTGCCAACATATGGGTGATCTACATTTCCTGCCATATAATGCCTCATAAGGTGCCATCCTGATGGTGGCCTGATAGCTATTGTTGTAGGCAAACTCAGCTAAGCACAGAAATTTGCACCAACTACCTTTAAAGTCCAATGCACAAGCCCTGAGCATGTCCTCTAAAATCTGATTTACTCTCTCTGTTTGTCCATCTGTCTGGGGATGGAAAGCTGTGCTGAACTGAAGTCTGGTGCCTAGGGCGTCCTGAACACACTTCCAAAAATGGGAGGTGAATCGTCCATCTCTGTCAGACACGATCGACCTCGGAACTCCGTGAAGCCTGATCACTTCTTTCACATACAGCTGTGCTAACTGCTCTACCGAATGCGATAACTTGATGGCTATGAAGTGGGCAGACTTGGTCAACCTGTCCACTATCACCCAAATTGCATCATGTCCATGGGTGGTTCTTGGAAGACCTGTGATAAAGTCCATGGATATTTCTTCCCACTTCCACTCTGGAATGGGAAGTGGCTGTAGAACTCCTCCTGGTCTCTGGTGCTCTGCTTTGACTCTCTGGCAGGTCAAGCAGGTACTGATATATCTGGCCACGTCTCGCTTGAGTCCAGACCACCAGAACCTTTGCTTTAAATCTTGGTACATCTTGGTAGAACCAGGATGCATAGAGTACGGGGTACTGTGGGCTTCTTCTAAAATATTCTTCTTAGTTCCTCATCATTGGGGACGCAAAGGCGGTCTCCAAAATAGAGTATGCCACTGTCTGATACTCGAAACTCTGAATTTTCTGCCTCTTGGATCCCCTGCTTGATCTTCTGGATCTCTGGGTCTTGATCTTGCTTTTCTTGTATATCTTTAAGCAGGGTTGACTCTAGGGTCAATGCAGAAAATTGCCCAACTATTACTTCGACTCCAAAATCTTTTATTTCTTTCTGAAGTGGTAGAGACAGTGATGATAGGGACATCAGTGCTGCACCGGATTTTCTGCTCAGTGCATCTGCCACTTTATTAGCTTTACCTGGGTGGTAGAGGATTTCACAGTCATAATCCTTGACCAACTCTAGCCACCTGCGCTGCCTCATATTCAGGTCCTTCTGAGTGAAGAAGTACTTCAAACTCTGATGGTCTGTGAAGATTCCTGCACTGCACTCCATACAGGTAGTGTCTCCAAAGCTTCAGTGCAAAAACCACAGCTGCTAGCTCAAGGTCGTGGGTAGGGTAATTCTTCTCATAGTCCTTGAGCTGTCTGGAGGCATATGCTATTACTTTACCATCTTGCATGAGGACAGCTCCAAGGCCCATCTTGGATGCATCACTGTAGATGTCAAAGGCCTTGTCACTCTTTGGAACAGTCAGGATGGGAGCACTGGTCAGTCTCTTCTTCAGCTCTAGAAAACTGTGCTCGCATTTATCTGACCATTCAAACTTCTTGTTCTTTCTGGTCAAGGCTGTGAGTGGAGAGGCTATCCTGGAAAAGTCCTCCACAAATTTTCTGTAATATCCTACCAGGCCTAAGAAGCTTCTGATTTCACTGGCATTCTTGGGTCTACACCAGTTGCTGACTGCTTCTATCTTGGCTGGATCAACTTGAATGCCTTCTTTGGATACAATGTGACCTAGGAAAGTCACCTGATCTAGCCAAAACTCACACTTTGAGAATTTTGCATAAAGCTTCTCCTGCTGAAGGATCTGCAGCACTATCCTCAAGTGTGTAGCATGGTCCTCTGGAGTCTGTGAATATATGAGAATATCATCAATAAATACAATGACGAATTTATCAGATACTCCCTAAAGATGTGGTTCATCAGCTCCATGAAGACTGCTGGAGCATTGGTTACTCCAAAAGGCATTACTACAAATTCGTAGTGGCCGTATCTTGTCCTGAAGGCCGTCCTGGGGATGTCACTTTCTTTAACCTTTAGCTGATGATACCCAGAACGCAGATCTATCTTCGAGAACACTGTAGCCCCTTTGAGTTGATCAAATAAATCATCTATTCTAGGAAGGGGGTACTTGTTCTTGATGGTCACCTTGTTCAGAGCTCTGTAGTCTATGCACAGATGCATAGACCCATCTTTCATCTTGACGAAAAGTACAGGAGCTCCCCAGGGTGAATGACTCGGGCGAATGAAGCCCTTGTCTAGTAGCTCCTGGAGTTGCTCTTGTAATTCCTTCAACTCTGCTGGAGACATACGATATGGGGCCTTCGAGACCGGACCAGTACCGGGCACTAGCTCGATCTCGAATTCCACTTCTCTGTTGGGAGGTAGTCCAGGTAATTCTTCTGGGAACACTTCTGGATATTCGCAGCCTACCCGTACATCCTCCTGA
>JAGFNQ010000698.1:324158-415004 GCA_024364735.1 Boesenbergia rotunda | reverse complement strand
ACCTTGGAATTGGACACCTGGATTTCTTTAACGACGCCCTTGGACGCCGGGTACTGGCCTTAGAAAATAAAATAGCTTATCTTCTTTTCTTTCTTATCTGTAAATGCCTTGGCATTTTCTGGAGCACCTGCGTGCTAAAATCCCTAAGTCTTGACTTTTGGGGATTTCTTAAGGCCTTGGCCTTTTCTTTTCTTATCTTTATCTTTTCTCATAACTTTCTTATCCCTAAACACATATAGGGTGTTTATCAATATATACAAGCATATAAAGAACTAAGATTACATGCAAAAACTAAAGCAAAAAGGAAATATCTCTTTTTAAAACTTTTAAAGGAAATTCTCGCGGAAAAACCGCCTCTTACTGCAGGTGAGCAGTACTTACATGATATCTTGGACTTACAACCAAGATTGAGGTCTAGAGCTCGGAGAAACTTGAGATCTCGGAGAATTCTTCACGTCTACGCGTTCCTCTCGTCGCGGGATCCCGAATATAGGATTATCTCTTGGAAAAAGGGTCTCGGCCGGCCCTCCTTGGCCTTGATGTTGGTCGGCGTCGCCCAAGAGGGGAGAGAGAGTCGGCGTGAGGGTTTGGAGAGGAGAGAAATAAAACTTCTCTCTTTAATTGGCTATTTATACCTATGGACGGATTAACTTAACCTCTACTTAAATATTTGTCTCTCCATATTTCTCTGTGCTTGATACCCCTAGCGTAGCTGGTTGCGCTCCTTGGCTGTTTGGTGGTGGTCGCGGGTTCGAACCGGCCGCTGCCCGTAAACGGTTTTCTATTTTTTTTTTTGTACCAAACGAACTCGGAAAATTCCATAAAAATACTCTAAAAATCCCTAAAAATATCTAGAATATTTCTAAACCATTTTTAGAATATTCTAAGGACTTTAAGAACTAAAGATACTAAACGGACTCGGAAAGTTTCATAAAAATATTCTAAAAGTCTCTAAAAATATTTAGAATATTCCTAAACCATCTTTAAATAATTCTAAGGACTTTATGGACTAAAGATGGAAATTTTGGGGCGTTACATTTCAGGCCCTATCTGGGACTGAAATGAGTTATTTCAGGCCCAGCTTGGGCCTGAAATGAGTTATTTCAGGCCCACACTGGGCCTGAAATGCTATCATTTCAGGCCCAAGCTGGGCCTGAAACATATTGTTTCAAGCCCACGCCTCTGGTTGCAAAAAAATTATTTACAGTATGATTAAATTTTTATACGCCAATCTTTTAAATAAATGAACATGTTGTGACCACATTTTTAAAAGATAAACAAGAAGGAGAGTACCTAAATACACATTGCACACCACAATTGAATTCCATTAACATCAAAACCTCATATTATCAGAATTTGGCACATCAGGAGGTTTGTATGATGGACCTAGCATATTTGGATTTTTCAAACCTCATTATCAGTTCTCAGACTTTACCTAATTATTGGTATTTTAGCTAGGATATGCTATTTTTCGTCTCCAAACAAAGTCCTAATTATTATCTAAAACTGTGTTGATACAGTATCAGTTGGCACACAACACTCATTTAACAAAGCAAAAATCAGAGGGGGTTAAACAACAGATTTTCAGAAAACACAGGACTTCAAGTTCCTGAAATAATATTATTTTGGGTTTACAAATGATACGACTTCGATTCTGATATATTCTGCTTATAACACAAGGTAAAATGTATCATAATATTGAAATACTTCTATAAGTCACAACAATAACAACTAGTTTTTTTAAAGAATACTATACATTCAGTTATCCTCCTTACAAAATAAACACTTCCATCAGAAAATTTCTGCAATTCATAAACCAATTAACTCAAGACCTTGGGGCTGGCGGCATTCTACATGTCCTTTTATTATGGCCAAGTTGTTTGCACCGGCTGCATTTAAGTTTCACCTTGCCATTGTCTCTTGACTCAATCCGTGCCTTCTTTCGTCTACCAGGCTGCACAAGGCTACAGGGACATCGAACTGTAATGTTGTTTACTCCACTAGGCCAAAACTGCTTGCTTCTACAAGGGTAAATACGATCCATGTAAACCCACTTCCAAGTTTCAGAATAAAAATAATGCTCACAATATCGGAGTGTATCGATATTCCTGTGAACTATTACAGCTATAGCATGTGAGCAAGGGAGTCCTGAAATTTGAAACTCCCCACAATGACAAAAGTTTTTTTCCAAATCAACAATGTATGAAGTGCCCCATGTTTCTACCTCCATTTCTGATTGAGAGTAAGGGTGAACCTTATAAGCTCTAGCTTTCTCTCTCCTTGATTCCATTTCTTTTGTAGCATGAGGTGTCAAAGCAACATGCCATTTGGAAACTTCCTCTCTACGGTTATAGAACCATTGAGCTACCTTTCTTCTTGTATTATCAATTAACCTATTTATAGGAAGCTCACGTGTAGACTTAAACAAAGCATTCAAGCTCTCCACACAATTCGTGGTAAGCATTCTGTACCTTCTCCCAGTAAAGTGTGCATTTGCCCACCTTTTAGGGTCAATGTTCTGAAGTCACTTATGAGCATCTGGATGTTTTTCGAGCATTGTCTGCATTATCATATCATATTGGAGTGTTGTGTTGGCTCGTGCTGCTGCCCAAAACAAACCTACACCAGCTCTACTTCCAGTATCAGTTACCATATTACAAGACATGTGGTGGCAACAAAAAGCATGATGCGCGTTTGTGAATACTTTTCTGACTGCTGATATAATGCCCCGATATCTATCTGATACTATGGTGAGTGAGTGATCATCAACAGCAAAGAACCTCTTTGTATGATCCAAAAACCACTCCCAAGCAGACCCACATTCTACTTCAGCTATTGCAAAGGCAACTGGGAGAACATTGTCATTACCATCAATCGCCGTTGCAATCAACAATACTCCTGGATACTTTCCTCTTAGGTGTGTCGCATCAATTCCGATAAGTCTACGCAAATAAGACCTGAACACCCTTCGGCAAGCACCAAAAGCCCAAAAACACCTCTGGAACTGATTGTCACCATTCGTGCATAGTGCCACATAAGTTTCAGGATCTCTAGCTCTTAACTCACGCAGATATTGTGGGAGATCTCTGTATGCCTCATCATAATCTCCAACAACCTTTTTCAATGCTTTCTCCCTAGCTATGTATGCTTTTCTGTATGATATCGTCACTCCAAATCTAGCTTTAATATCTGAAATAATCATACTTGGTTTGTATTGTTCATTATGAAGAAATTGCTCTTCAACAAAAGAAGCAACAAATGATGAAGAGCATGCATGATGATCAGCACTTTCCCTAACACTTCGACATTGGTGTTCCTTTATATATTTTGTAACAGTGAACTCTACTTCCCCCCTTCCTACTACTCTCCATGTACATGGTTGGTTAAAACACACTGCTTTAACTCTGTTTTTCCGGGTGTCAACTGGGTTATATCTCATATGCTTAACCATCGCATGTTTAACAAGTGCATTCTTGAATTCTTCTCTAGATGGAAATATCTGCCCCACAAAAAATTCATGCTCATCTCTTGCCTCTAGCTCTCGAATTGGCCCAGCAAGCAATCGAGAATTCAAAATATATGGATCTTCAGCTAATGGAAACTCCTCCTCTAGGTCACTGTACTGATCTGGGGGGAATTCATATTGCTCAATCTGCATATCATCAGCTTGGAATTCTAGTACACTTGTACTGGGTACAAATTCTTCTGCATTCCGGATTTCAATTTCTTCCTCCCCACTCCAGGTTGGCTGAAAGATTTCAACTACTCTTGTAGAAGAATTCAAACCCTCATCTTCTAAATTATTTGCTTCTTCATTTAGATCAATTGCCAAATTCCTTGTAATGCTATTATCACCATACTGGGAAGATAATGGAATATTATTACTAGTTATTTCTAATCCTTTCCCCGTAGCCACATTATCATCAAGAGTATTCCATATCTCAGAGAGAATTTCATCAACAACATTATCATCCCTGAAAAAAATTACAATTAACTTTATCAAACTTTGAAATTGATAATAAAGGCCCTAGGAGCCCCTGAGGGCCTGAAATCATTTGATTCAGGCCCAGGGATTTGATTTCAGGCCCTACCAGGGCCTGAAATCATTTTATTTCAGGCCCAGGCAGGGCCTGAAATCATTTCCTTTCAGGTCCACTCTGGGCCTGAATCATTACATTTCAGGCCCAGGGAGGGCCTGAATCATTACATTTCAGGCCCAGGGAGGGCCTGAAATCATTTGATTTCAGCCCCTCCCTGGACCTGAAATAAAATAAATTCAGGCCAGGTCCTGGGAGGGCCTGAATTTCTTTTATTTCAGTCCCTCCGAGGGCCTGAAACAAAATTTTTCAGCCTCTCCTATTGCCTGAAATCTAATAACATCATGCACTCTCAGGGCCTGATATCATGTAATGCATATCACCCTAAGCCTCCTCCAAAATAAAAATAGTACAAAGAGTTTAACTTGATTAAAACTATATCTGATACCATATCAAAGATGACAATCATACGTACATTCCTATTTCTCTTAGTTACCAATCTGTTGCTTCCTTTTTCTCCTTCGACAACCTATTTTGTTGCTTCCTTTTTCTCCTTCGACAACCTATTTTCCTCAGGTGCTTTGGTGATGAATCGAGTTGTGCAAGGAAGCAATATATACGCCCTTTGGTAAATTGCCCTTTGGTAAATTGCCCATTAATAATTGAGGGGTGATGACCTCTTGGAAAACATGAAGCTAATGAATTGTTTATGTTCCATTTGCACCAATTTTCAGATTACACCATTTATGTATCTACTGTGGGATACTTCTTATCTGACACGTATATATCTTATCTAGCATCATTATACAACATATCAAATCAGATTAAGAACTATAAAAAATTGGAAATCCATTGACTCTGTTCTGTTTCCCATTTTCCTTTTCCTGACTTATTCATGAAGTAGCAGAAGGACAATCATCCTGTCGCAAAATGAACTGGATGCTCCTACAACTAACTAACCCTCCAAGGAGAGCGAGATCGCTGAGGTGGTTTACCGAGCTAGATCGCCTCTAGCCTACAAGACAGAGACCGTTAGAACCCGTCGGGAAAAGTCCCCGGGTAGGCACTCTGACGGTTATGTCAGTACTCGACGGTGGCGATGAAAAGCAATAGAACAGTATCAAATTGCACTATTGCGCGTACCTGAGAGATGCAGAGTGAGGAGGCTTATATAGCCGGGGAAGCTGACAGCTCCTACCCCACCTGCCACCTGTTGTCATATAGCGAGGACAAGGTAATGCATGCCCAGAGGTGGCAGGATAAAGTAGCACATACTGTATTAAGGAAAGAGGCACTGTCAACTTAATAGTTGGCGCAGTTGGACGCCGCTCGGCCTGACATCAGTGTATGTGGTCGTGGTACGGGGGGACAGGGTATGGCAAGAAGATCACTACCTCGGTGAGATATCCGTCGTTTGAGACCAGGATGGCTTCAGTCCTGCGCCGACCCCGTACAGCCTCTGGTAGTCTGATGTTAGGGAGTGGTTGTGTATGCTGGGGCCGACTGAAAGCCTAAGAGGGTGCCATTGGGGCACTGGCACTGAGTGACAAGGCCAACTGAGGGCTTGTGAGGGTGCCGACTGGGGCACTGAGTGACGAGACTAGCTGAGGGCCTTTGAGGGTGCCGACTAGGGCACTGAGTGACAAGGCCGGCAGAGAGCCTATGAGGGTGTCGACGGGGGCACTGAGTGACGAGGTGTCAAGTAGGGCTCCCTCGGGTTTGGGCTTACCCCCGGAGTGTGGTCCGCCACGCGTCGGCGGGGAGTCAAACTTGGAGGGGCATTAGAGCACCTGCGTCCAAGCTGGGTCAGACCAATCCTAAGGAGCGTGGGCCGCCACGCGTCCGTTCGAGGGATGGGACCTAAGCGAAACCTACCCGACGGGCCTTTCCAGCCCACTAACCATCTTCCTTCTGACTAGGCGCCAGGCTGCCAGGCCAGGCTACACGCAAGCTGCCCGGGATCATAAGCATCCCCCTCAAGTCTAGTCGAAGGAGGCACGCAGTCTGACTGACTGGACCATGACTCTAGCTCGAGCTTGGTGCACCTTTTGAAATCACGGCATGGCTCTCCATTAATTGCCGCCTTAATGGCCTGAGACTCGTGTCCCTAAGCCATTTGCACTCGCATACTGAAAGGTATACCATCATCCTTCGCGAGTGTTTTGCCATCTCGAACATCACCTGAGCCCGATCAGACGGCTCTGGCCTGGTCGCACGTTTCTCCCAGTTCTTCATCGAACGATCAACGCCCCTCGCCTGTTCCCATAAGTAGGCCTTTTCGCTGCCCATTCTTCTCCATGCTTTCAAAACCCCACATCATTCTCCGCCACTTTGAGTGGTGCTAGGGCTCCGATAGCTCTTCTTCTACGGCTTTCCCCTCCGGCGACTCCTTACATTGGTCAGCTTCCTTTCTCCTTCCTATCCGATGGCTTCTCCTTCTTTATCTTCCTCCCCTTCTATGCCCTGGTACTCCACCACGGTAACTGACCTCACTACCTACGACCTGGAATAAATACGGTCAGACTTCCTAATCCCCTCCAACCATCAGCTGCTCCTGCCCAAGTCGACCGATCGACCTGATTCCGCCCCTTTGGGCTATATTACTTTATCTCGAGACCATCTACAAGCTGGTCTCCGCTTCCCCATTCATCCTTCCTTTCCGCCGTCTGCGACTACTTCCAAATTCCCTTGCCTCAACTGGCTCTGAACGTCATACGCCTAATGTGTGGCTCAGTCATCATTTTTTCATTATTCAAGATTCCCCTGGAGCCGGAGAATTTTCACTACCTTTTCTATCCCAAACAGTAGAAGTCGGGCGACTTCTTCTTTCAAGCCCGAGCCAAGGCTTCCTTCCTCTTGAATCTTCCCACTTCTAACAAGGGATGGAAGGAGCGTTATTTCTTCATTGGGCCCATCTCAGCCCTAGGCTGGCCTACAACTTGGATCGAGGAACTTCTTGTTTCCGATCTCCTCCCCAGACATTATTGCACCTCCGCGGCCTACAAGAATGTCGCAGCTGAGCTAGAGGGTAGGCACTTTCATGGTGGACATCTGCTGAGAGAAGGGATTCTCTCCACCTTTGGTCTCAGCCCTAGCCCGGTTCCTTCAATATCCACAGTCAGTGAGCCTTACTGTACCTTCCCTGCTACTCTTTAATCATGCCTAAGCTTATTTTATTTTCGAAGTTCCCATGCTGCTGTCTGCGTCTCTGAGGGACGACTTCAAATTAGAGGAGGTCGAGCTGCGAACTTGGGTCGCCTCCGTGTTGGCTACCCGAGGAGGTGCTTCGACGGAAGATGCTTCGGCAGGCCCAACTTCGATTGTACCAGAGTTAGTTCCCCCCACCTCCGAGATAGCCCCCTCTGCAACCGCCAAACCATGTACTCCTTCCAAGCGCCGGTGAGCGTCTTCCCCGACAGGGGGCTCGTCTCGCCCTTCCTCCAGCAAACATCTGGAGAAGAAGAAGAAAAAAAGAAAAGAGTGGCTCCCGACTCGGGAGCCCCTCCCACCTCCACTGCCATCATCCCCTTTGTGGTCTCTGCCATTGCTCCTCTTGCTGTCGTACCATCTGATGATTCCATCGTCCCCCCACCGGTCAGTACTCCTGCAGCCGATCTCAACACTGATCCTGCTGCTGATCCGCCTGTCATCACACCGTCTGCCGACCCCTCTGCTTCCTCTAATGCTTCTGACCGGCCGATGCCCGAGGGATCGGTGACCCCATCCGCTGAGGATCCGGCTGAGGATCCGATGATGCACCTTTTGGTGCCCACTCGGGCCGACTGCCACTTGAAGATGCCCCTGGGCGAGTTACCCGACCAGCATCAGGATCTTCGCCTGTACGGGGTCGGTGGCCGACCGCTATGCTCAGGGACTCGAGGAGTCCTACTTTCACGACCCTCGTAACAAAGCTGATGCCTTTTTTCTCAAGGCCACTCAGGTATGTCTAGATGAACTGGGTCCTCTATTGAACATTCTGTTTCTTATCCATAAGGCATGCATCTGTTTCACAGTTCGTGGGAGACTGCCATGGCTTTTCCTTGTCACTCCTGACCCAAACCTCGGCTCGGGCTAAGGCCGAGAGAGAAGTGGAGCGCCTAAAGACCCAACTGGCGCACTCTCAGCTTGTTGCCGACGAGCCCACTTTGAACCACTTGCGAGCCGAGGTTCAGGCCCTACAAGATCAGTTAGCTCGCTCTAAAGAGCAGCTTGAGGCAGCGCGTGGCCAGATCGAGACGGCGCACCAGGCTGCGTCCCAGACAAACATCCGACTCTCCGCGCTAAAGCATACTGAGCGGAAGGCCTGGGCCCTTCAGGTGAAGGCCCAGGACGAGTTGACCCAGGTGAAGACTGACCTCCAGGAGACGTCTACTGCCAACGACTCCCTTCGAGCTCAACTGGAGGCCAGAGATGCTGAGGCCTTGGCTCAATCACAAAGGATAACTGAGTTGTCCGCAGAGCTCTCTTCCAAGGACCAATTGTTCCAAGATCAGAAGGAGGAGCTCGAGCAACTACTGAAGGAGAAATCTGAGTGGGAGGCGGCTAGAGCAGAACTGTCAGAGCTTCGATCCTACAGGAAAGTCGAAGCCACACGGCTGGAAAAGCACAAGCTCGAGTGCATCAATGCCCCAGCCCATACTATTGAAATCTCCCAACAATTTATAGACGTAATGATGCACCAGGGAGTTAGCGTCGTCCAGCAACTCAAGCTTGGTGGGTATCAGCCTCCCGATCTGCCTCCCACAGCAATTCGATTTCAGGATATGTGCAAAGACCTTCCGATGTAACTAAAGAGCCTTTTAAGTGAGGGTCAGGCCTCTTGTTTTTGTCTTCCTCCTTTTTGCATATGTAAGGGCGGTTGGCCCATGATTCTATAACATCTTTACTCGTCGAATGAAACTTTCTCTTTCCTCTTGGGCTTCTCATAACTGCTTTCATTGTCGAGTGTCAGTGATCCGAGTGAGAGCCCTTTCTTGGCTTAAGAGATGTCTCCATCGCGTAGACCATTGGGTCGAGGGGTTAAGGACGACCGACCTCCAAAGCCTAGCTACGCAGGAAAAAGTACGCCTGACCTGCCGGGTTTTACGAGTGCGCGAGCGACACTCTCGGGAATGGCAACTACAAGTTGTAGGTCTCTCGGGCCAACTGATCGAGCATGAGGACACCCTTTGAGGAAGCATCCCAGGACCATTTACTGCCCAGTCGCCTCGAGAGGTAAGCTTTTTTTATCGAATAGTGATCAAGAAGCGCAGGTTGCCATGAGCCCGAACTGGAGCTATCTCGCCTGAGGAGATTTGGCTGCTTGGTTGAGTCGGAGCCCGAGGGGCGTGGGTCGCCACGTGTCTGACCAGGACCTAAACCAAGGGAGTTGCGGGAGCTGGCCAATCTATGAAGGTTCGGCCACTTGGTTAACTCGGAGCCCGGGGAGCGTGGGTCGCCTCGCATCTGACCGGGACCTGAACCAAGGGAGTTGCGAGAGCTGGCCCGTTTATGAAGATTTGGCCACTTGGTTAAGTCCGAGCCCGGGGAGCATGGGTCGCCACGCGTCCGACCGTGACCTGAACCAAGGGAGTTGCGGGAGCTAGCCCGTCTATAAAGGTTTGGCCACTTGGTTAAGTCGGAGCCCGGGGAGCGTGGGTCGCCACGCGTCCGACAGGGACCTAAACCAAGGGAGTTACGGGAGCTGGCCCGTTTATGAAGATTTGGCCACTTGGTTAAGTCGGAGCCCGGGGAGCGTGGGCCGCCATGCGTCCGACCAGGACCTAAACCAAGGGATTTTTGATCTAATGAAGGCACGCGCCAGGCCGACCCCTTCTGGCTCAGTCGCATGACTAACCTGCCCCCTTCTTTTCGGTTGTCCCATCAAACCGATTCGTATCCTGATTTCTGACAAACGTATTAACTGGTGATTGAGCGTATTAATGGGTGAATGACGTATCGGGCAGCGAAATGTCAGTTATGAGTAATGAGTACCTCAGGCGGCGCATCGCTCTACGTAGCCCGCTTACTTTTGTTTTATTGCTTCTCCATATTCCCCCCACAATGTAGCGGAGGATGATCGTTTGATCCTGCGATTTACCGAGGTATTTTATGAATGGATGAGATCGCTCACCTTCTCCTATATATAGGCGGTGACCACAAGGGTCACCTTCAGTTTTCCGGCCAGCTCTTAATATGTCCACTGACTCATCCGAGGAACCGTTTTCCCTAAAAAGACCCTATACTTTCTCGGATGACTTTTACATGTCTTCCTCGGAGGATATAGATTGGGAGCATCTTGCAAGGATGCTTCCCCCGGATTCTCCTCTCCCGACGAGGGTGTTTTCGGCCACCACTTCCCTCCGTGAAGTTGCTTCTGGTATGGGGAAGGAATCGGTAGGGGAAATGTTTGGTTCTCCCGGCACCAAAACACAAAACGCAGCGGAAACAAGAATCCTCGAGCGATCCATGCGAAAGAAAAACTCGTACGAAGTTCATCTATCTAATAGATCTATCTACAGTGTATACCTTTGGAGCGTGCCCTTTGCTTATCCCGCTAGTCCAAGATGCGCTGGATCTCTTGCATGTTCAAGTGTCCATGTCTCTATTCGTATCCACACGGACACAATCTCTCAACCTCGGGAGAACTACCTTAGTTGTGCTAGCAACTTGAAGTAGTTCACAAGACCACCAAGATCCCAAGAAGGTTTCGGCCAAGAGGGAGAGGAGGAAGAAGAGAGGGAGGGAAGAAGGGAAAGCTCACACTTACTTCATTCAAAATGACTACACACTCTTTTATATTCATTCCATGAATATAAAGAGTCTTTTGTCTCTTTGACTTCCCTTCATTAAAGCCAATAAAGAGCACATCTTTTCATGTGACTCTTCACCTTCTCTTCATCCAATGAAGAGAGACTTTTTCTCTCCCATTCAATTCCGACCAGGCCTCTCGGGCTTCCGACCAAGTCTCCCGAGCAAGTCCCCGAGCTCCTGACCAAGTCTGCCGACCAAGTCCCCGAGCTCCCGACCCAGTCTGCCGAGTTCATAGCCCAATCTGCCGAGTGTCGAGCTCCCGACCCAGTCTGCCGAGCTCCCAGCTCAGTCTGCCGAGTACCGAGCTCCCGACCTAGTCTGCTGAGCTCCCAACTCAGTCTGTCGAGTACCGAGCTCCCGACCCAGTCTGTCGAGCTCCCAGCTCAGTCTGCCGAGTACCGAGCTCCCGACCCAGTCTGCCGAGCTCCCAGCTCAGTCTGCCGAGTACCGAGCTACCGACCCGAGTTCCCGAGTTCCAACTCGAGCTCTTGATCATATCTCCCGAGTTCCCAACTCGGGCTCAGATCTCCCAAGATCCCAACTCGGGCTCCCGATCAGATCTCTCGAGTTCCCAACTCGAACTCAGATCTTCCAAGTTCCCAACTTGGGCTCCCGAAGCATCATGTCCTTAGTGTGTGACCCAATAGGTTCTCATGACGTTGGCAATGCGCCTAAACGCTTTAGACACATAAGCAATAAGTGACATCTAGCAATGCATCATTGCTACCCAAGTAACAAGAAAAGTCGAGATTCGACTAAACCTCCATGACTATGATAATGTATGACCTTGTCCTTCTATCCTTGATATCTAGATTGACCAATGAGGCATAGACCGTGTCATCCTCGATCAATCTTTGTGTTTCTTGATCCCCGAGTAGACTCACTCAAACAAATGATCTCAATATCTCATATTGACTCATTTGAGCATGGTCATGCGTTTCAGTAGTCCTACTCGATCAAGGGGCCCACGAATATCACTCTCATCATATGGGAGGGATAGATCCCATCAACATCACTCACATCCCTCCGCATGATTCATTACATACCCAGTGATCGCCTTTATAGTCCACCCAGTTACGGGTGACGTTTGATGATACCAAAGTACATAACTCCTTATGTAGGGAACCGTAGTGACTTCAGGTCTAAGGACTATTCATACCAATAGTCACATGAAAAAGTCTATGACACTCATATGACAATCTATGAAACTTACTCATGGCGGGTCAATTCAGTACACATTCCCCAATGTATACCCATGTGTCAACTTGATATCACATATCCATGACTTGTGAGCTCAAGTCATCAGTTGACCTACATGCTAGTCTCCATGCATTAATATTGTCCTTGAATATTAATACTTGACTAGGAATAGTTTAGAGTAGTGTTCTCTGCACATCTCACTATCGATTCAACCAATCGATATAATGTAGATAAGAACCTAATACCCAAGGACATTATTATACTTAGTTATTTGGCACAAATACAAAGTAAGTATAATAACCAAATATGCCTTTATTAATAATAGAATATGATACAAAATGTCCCTAGTCAATCATTACATAATTGACTCTAGGGCTCCTACTAACAATCTCCCACTAGCACTAGTGTCAATCACTGTAATATCTAATACCCAGTGACCTGGTATGACCATCATGCTTCTTTTGTGCCAAAGCCTTGGTCAAAGGATCTACGATGTTAGAATCAGTGTGTACTCTGCATATCCTCACATCTCCTCTATCGATGATCTCTCGAATGAGATGGAAGCACCGTAGTATGTGTTTGATCCGCTGATGAGATCGAGGTTCCTTAGCCTATGTAATATCCCCATTATTGTCACGATAGAGGTCTATCGGGTCTACTATGCTAGGAACTACACCAAGCTCTGTAATGAACTTCCGGATCCAAACAGCCTCTTTTGCCGCCTCAGACGCGGCAATATACTCGGCCTCTATTGTAGAATCTACAACTGTGTCCTGCTTCGAACTCTTCCAGGTCACAGCGCCACCATTCAGGCAAAATACATACCCTGACTGCGATCTAAAATCATCCATGTCTGTTTGGAAGCTTGTGTCATCGAATCGAAGATTCCAGCTTCGAGATGCTTGCTTTAGCCCATAGATGGACCTTTGCAACTTACATACATTTCCAGCATGCTCTGGATCTACAAAACCCTCCGGTTGTGTCATGTACACATCCTCAAGTAGATTCCCATTTAGGAATGCGGTTTTGACATCCATCTGCCAGATCTCGTAATCATGGTAAGCTGCAATAGCAAGCATGATCCGAATAGACTTAAGCATCGCAACTGGTGAAAAGGTTTCATCATAGTTGATACCATGAATTTGCTTGAAACCTTTAGCTACCAATCGCCCTTTATAGGTATGCATGAGTCCATCCATGTCAGTCTTTCTTCTAAAGACCCACTTACATCCAATGAGTTTAATTCCCTTAGGTGGATCAACCAAAGTCCATACTTGGTTAGTGTACATGGATTTCATTTCGGACCTCATGGCTTCTAGCCATTTTTCAGAATCCTGGCTCATCACATCTTCTTGATAGGATGTCGGCTCATTCAACTCAATAAGCGTAACGTCATCATGGTCAGACAAGAGAAAAGAGTATCTCTCAGGCTGACGACGTATCCTATCAGATCTGCGAGGAGGTTGGTCTACTTGAACAACTTGTTGTTCCACAACTTCTTGTGCAACAACCTCATGATCCACAACATCTTGTGGTGCCTGTTCAATGTCCATTGAGGCCTCAGTGCTATTTGTATCTTGAACTTCTTCAAGATGGATTTTTCTCCCACTAATTCTTTTAGAAATAAAATCTTTTTCTAGAAAAACGTCATTTCTACCGACAAACACTTTGCCTAGTGTGGGATTGTAAAAGTAATATCCCTTTGTTTCTTTGGGATATCCTATAAAATAGTGCTTATCAGATTTGGGTCCTAGTTTATCTGAGACTTGGCGTCGAACGTAAGTCTCACAACCCCAAATCTTCATAAAAGACATCGTGGGACTCTTCCCAGTCCATATCGTATATGGTGTCTTTATGATGGCCTTTGATGGAGCTCGGTTAAGTGTGAAAAGAGCTGTCTCTAGAGCGAACCCCCAGAAGGAAGTAGGTAGATCTATTGACTCATCATCGATCGTGTCATATCTAATAGAGTACGATTTCTCCGCTCGGACACACCATTCCACTGTGGTGTTTCAGGTGGAGTGAGTTGGGATATGATCCCACACTCTGCTAGATAGTCACGAAACTCTTGGCTAAGGTATTCACCACCTCGATCTGATCGAAGCATCTTAATACTTTTGCCAAGTTGATTTTGTACTTCACTCTTGAATTCTTTGAACTTTTCAAAGGATTTTGACTTGTGTCTCATGAGATACACATAGTCATATCTACTGATATCATCAGTGAAAGTGATGAAGTACTGATAGCTCCTCTAGCTGCGACATTGAAGGGGCCACATACATCAGTATGTATGAGTCCTAACAAGTCTGCCGCTCTTTCGTTGTGTCCACTAAATGGAGTCTTGGTCATCTTGCCTAGAAGACAAGATTCACATGTCTCATATGATTCAAAATCAAATGAGTCCAGTAATCCATCCTTATGGAGCTGGGATATGCGACTCTCATTTATATGTCCTAAGCGACAATGCCAGAGATATGTCTGGTTCAAATCATTTGGTTTGAACCGTTTGGTATTTATGTTATAGATTGGGTTCTCTAGATCTAGAACATAGAGTTCATTCATCAGTGGTGTATTACAATAGAACATGTCATTTAGCATTATAGAACAACATTTGTCCTTTATGATAAATGAAAAACCTTTCTTGTCCAAACAAGATACTGAAATTATGTTCTTAGTTAATGCAGGTACATAAAAGCACTCCTCTAGTTCTAAGATAAGCCCAGTGGGCAAAGATAAGGAATATGTTCCTACAGCAATAGCAGCAACTCTTGCTCCATTCCCTATTCGTAGGTCCACTTCGCCCTTTGTCAATGATCTAGCTCTTTGAAGGCCCTGCACATTAGTACAAATGTGAGACGTACATCCGGTATCCAATACCCAAGAAGAAGAGATAGATAGATTGACTTCTAAACAAAAATACCTGAGGCAGAAGTCTCACTTCTTTTCTTCTTTACTTCCTCCAGGTAATGTTTACAGTTCCTCTTCCAATGTCCGGTTTCACCACAGTGGAAGCAGGTCCCTTCCTTAGGCACCTTACCTTTAACCTTAGATGTAGTAGAGTTGGCCTTGCCTTTGGCCTGGGTCTTACCCTTGCCTTTAGGCTTCCATTTACCTTTGCCCTTGTTTACCATCAGTACATTACTGGTTTTGGCTTTTTTGAGATTGGATTCAGCAATTCTCAACATGCCGAGCATCTCAGGTAAAGGTTTGTCAATTTCATTCATGTTGTAGTTCATGACAAATTGATTATACCTCTCCGGCAACGATTGCAGGATAAGGTCCGTTGCCAATTCTTGGCCTAGTGGAAATCCTAGTCTTTCATGGTTCTCCGCATACCCAATCATCTTGAGTACATGAGTTCCTATAGGAGTTCCTATTTGCATCTTGCATGCAAATAGGGCTTTGGACACCTCAAACCGTTCGTGCCTAGCTTGCCCTTAATATAGTTGCTTTAGATGTTCAACCATATCATGTGCATTCATGTTCTCATGTTGCTTCTGAAGCTCAGAGTTCATGGTGGCAAGCATAAGGCATGATACATCAAGTGCATCATCCTGATGCTTCTTGTAAGCATCCTTTTTAGCACGGGTGGCGGTAGTGACGGGTGCTTTGGAAGGGATTGCTCTAGGACGTACAATTTTCGTTCTTGTTTGAGCACTATCCTCAAGTTTCTATACCAGTCCAGGAAATTAGCTCCGTTAAGCTTGTCCTTCTCAAGGACAGATCGTAGAGAGAGAGAGAGTATTTGACGTGTTAGACGACATGGTGATCTACAACAATACAACATGCAGAGATAAGTATCATATCTAGATCATTTAATTAGGCCTTTAATTAAATGATACTCCCACTAAATCGTAGAGCTTTTGTAGGGGCTAGTCACGGATGTAGGCAAACTTAATTTGCCCATACTACTAGCTCCATACCAAATAGCGACTACATTTATATATGACAAGATCCATATTATACTTCATCTTGAGTTAGCTTTGGCTAATCGCCCAAGACTTGGTACAATTAGGTAGACAACATTTGACCAATTACATCTTATGCAACTCTTGAAACAAAGGGTTAAGATTCACATTACACATCATCTTGAGTTAGCTTTGGCTAACCGCCCAATACTTAGTATAATTATCCTCTTACCTAATTTTCCCAACTTTTGGGATATGCCTCCAAGTTTCTCAATTTAATTGAGATGACTTAGTTAAGTCTCATCCAAAGTTCGATAGCGGGATATCACAATTGTCCTCTCGCACTCTACCAAGATAAAATGTGTTGCTTTGCTTTGGTAAACCCAACAACAAATGATCGAGGTAGTTTATGAGTACCGAACTTTGGTAGGCATATAGAGTTGACTTAATTAAGATAAACATCTAATCATGCATCACATACACACACATTGCATATATCAACATATAAGCAATAAAAACGTGACATGGTTATGGCCCGTATACTATGATCTTCTCAAGCCAATGAGAAGATCAATGGTCAACCTAGGGATAACAACTTCTCCAAGTGCATCCTCCGGTCATCATGTGTGGTTAGCATCCTTCTTGTAACTTCATTCTTCAATGGACACTCCACTTCCTCATTTTGTACATTACAATTTAGGAAAACTCGAGTTACATTCGAGTCTAAATCTATTTTTACAACTAGGAAAAATAGAGACAAGGCACGACACGCAGGTCGTATTATGAATTACAACATGCGCACACACACATTTACATCCAATCATATTAGGGTTAAGGTCATAATCATGCACCATGTCATCAATTATACACAATAGATTTAGGACATTGATTTTATTATGAGTGCAAAAAACAGAATTCGCCCCTTGAGCAGAAACTCACGGCGGTCCCGCTAGCCAGTTAGCGGGCGGGGTTAAGGGGTAGCGCCCTTGCGGGGCTCGGGGGCTGCGCCCTCGAAATAAAATTTATTTTTGTTGACTCCTTGAATGAGTCGCTGCCCTAGATTCATCAACATGAATCCGAGACCCGTATGAACTTCGGACTCCCCTTTCCTGAGACGGTCTCGAGGTCTCCACTCCCGGGATGACCCGAGCGTCTGTCTTCCCGAGTTGTCTCAGGAGGCTTCGGCTCGGTATTACCACAGGGGTCTGTCTTCCCGAGTGGGAGGTCGGGAGCCCGACTTCTATATCATACAGTTATATGCAACTCAAAATAAACCTTGTCCTACTTCTATATCACATATAAAATGCATAAAACTTTGTACGATCATTCGCAAGTGGCTCTGATACCACTGTTGGGTTCACCCGGCACCAAAACACAAAACACAGCGGAAATAAGAACCCTCGAGTCATCCATGCGAAATAAAAACTCGTACGAAGTTCATCTATCTAATAGATCTATCTGCAGTGTATACTTTGGAGCGTGCCCTTTGCTTATCCCGCTCGTCCAAGATGCGCCAGATCTCTTGCACGTTCAAGTGTCCGTGCCTTTATTCGTATCTACACGGACACAATCTCTCAACTTCGGGAGAACTACCTTAGTTGTGCTAGCAACTTGAGGTAGTTCACAAGACCACCAAGAACCCAAGAGGGTTTCGGCCAAGAGGGAGAGGAGGAAGAAGAGAGGGAGGGAAGAAGGGAAAGCTCACACTTACTTCATTCAAAATGACTAGACTCTCTTTTATATTCATCCCATGAATATGAATAGTCTTTTGTCTCTTTGACTTCCCTTCATTAAAGCCAATAAAGAGCACATCTTTTCATGTGATTCTTCACCTTCTCTTCATCCAATGAAGAGAGACTTTTTCTCTCCCATGCAATTCCGACCGGGCCTCTCGGGCTTCCGACCAAGTCTCCCAAGCAAGTCCCCGAGCTCCCGACCATATCTGCCGACCAAGTCCCCAAGCTCCCGACCCAGTCTGCCGAGCTCATAGCCCAGTCTGCCGAGTGCCGAGCTCCCGACCTAGTCTGCCGAGCTCCCAGCTCAGTCTGCCGAGTACCGAGCTCCCGACCCAGTCTGTCAAGCTCCCAGCTCAGTCTACCGAGTACCGAGCTACCGTCCCGAGTTCTCGAGTTCCAACTCGAGCTCCCGATCAGATCTCCCGAGTTCCCAACTCGGACTCAGATCTCCCGAGTTCCCAAATCGGGCTCCCGAAGCATCATGTCCTTAGTGTGTGACCCAATAGGTTCTCGTGACGTTGGCAATGCGCCTAAACGCTTTAGACACATAAGCAATGAGCGGCATCTAGCAATGCATCATTGCTACCCAAGTAACAAGAAAAGTCGAGATCCGACTAAACCTCCATGACTATGATAATGTATGACCTTGTCTTTCTATCCTTGATATCTAGATTGACCAATGAGGCATAGACCGTGTCATCCTCGATTAATCTTTATGTTTCTTGATCCCCGAGTAGACTCACTCAAACAAATGAGCTCAATATCTCATATTGACTCATTTGAGCATGGTCATGCGTTTCAGTAGTCCTACTCGATCAAGGGGCCCACGAATATCACTCTCATCATATGGGAGGGATAGATCCCATCAACATCACTCACATTCCTCCGCATAATTCATTACATACCCAGTGATCACCTTTATAGTCCACCCAGTTACGGGTGACTTTTGACGATACTAAAGTACATAACTCCTTATGTAGGGAACCGTAGTGACTTCAGGTCTAAGGACTATTCATACCAATAGTCACATAAAAAAGTCTATGACACTCATATGACAATCTATGAAACTTTCTCATGGCGGGTCAATTCAGTACACATTCCTCAATGTATACCCATGTGTCAACTTAATATCACATATCCATGACTTGTGAGCTCAAGTCATCAGTTGACCTACATGCTAGTCTCCATGCATTAATATTGTCCTTGAATATTAATACTTGACTAGGAATGGTTTAGAGTAGTGTTCACTACACATCTCACTATCGATTCAATCAGTCGATATAATGTAGATATGAACCTACTACCCAAGGACATTATTATACTTAGTTATTTGGCACAAATACAAAGTAAGTATAATAACCAAACATGTCTTTATTAATAATAGAATATGATACAATATGTCCCTAATCAATCATCACATAATTGGCTCTAGGGCTCTTACTAACACCTAGCACCATGAACGGGGTTGGGAGGTGCTGGGGCGGCCGACTCCTTTCTGCAAGCGGCCTATGTCCCCTCCACATTGATATATTTGACAACCTTGCCAAGAAGGCTATTGAAGTCCTTCGGGGGCTTCATGATCAGCGAGCGAAAAAACTCCCCGTCCTGCAGGCCCTGGGAGAAAGCGCTGACCATGACCTTCTGGGTGGCGGTTAGCACGTCTATCGCCACATCATTGAACCTTCTGATGTAGGCCCAGAGGGTTTCCTTCGCACCTTGCTTCAGGGCGAACAGATTAAGGCTCGTCCTGTGGTGCCGTCGACTGCTAGCAAAGTGCTGCAGGAATACTCTTTTGATCTCTTCAAAGCTTGTGATCGACCCCTCGGGGAGTCGGTCGAACAATCTCTGGGTTATGCCAGAGAGGGTTGTCAGGAAGGCTCGGCACTTGACGTCTTCCGGATACTGATGAAGCAGAGCTGCGCTCTCGAACTTCATCAAATGCTCCTCCGGATCCATGGCCCCCGCATACTCGGGGATGGTAAAGAAACGGAGGTGGCGGGGCACTGGGTCCTCCAAGACCCAGAGAGCAAAATCACTGCGTACCAGTGCAGCTGAAGCAGGGTCAGTTGGGGCCTTTCCCTTGTCTGGTCGCCACCCCCGCACCGGGTTGGACACTGAGGCTTCTGCTGACACAGAATGAGCCTCAACACCTTGGCCTCGAGGGACGGCCGCAGGGGGAGGTGCAGAGTGTTGATGCAGTCTAACCCTGATTGTTGTTTTGGTGTTGACACCGATTTAAGTTTTGATTTAAGTCTGGTTAAACGCATGGGAATTAAGTCCTAGACGCGGACTGGGCACAAAATCCTAGCTTGGAGGGTTGGGTGAAAAGTCCTAGCTTGGAGGGCTAGGTAAAAAGTCCTAACTTGGAGGGTTGGGTGAAAAGTCCTAGCTTGGAGGGCTAGATGAAAAGTCCTAACTTGGAGGGTTAGGTGAAAAGTCCCAACTTGGAGGGTTAGGTGAAAAGTCCTAACTTGGAGGGTTAGGTGAAAAGTCCTAGCTTGGAGGACTAGGTGAAAAGTCCTAGCTTGGAGAGCTAGGTGAAAAGTCCTAACTTGGAGGGTTGGGTGAAAAGTCCTAGCTTAGAGGGTTAGGTGATGAATTCTTGGTGAGTGAAACCAGGTCCTAGCTTGGGAAGCTAGGTTGAAGTCCCGGTGAGTGAAATTGGGCACGGAGTCTTGGTCCGGGGGACTGAGCACGAGTCAGAGAGGGCTAGGAAGCTCGTTCTCTTGACTTTGGGTTGAATTGGAAGGCCCTGGATCGGTCTGGTGACCGATCCAGAGTGCCAGAATGGTCTGGTGACCGATCAGGGAGAGAACAGAAACCTTGGTTGGATTATGTTCAGCCCCAGATCATTCTGGTGACCGATCCAGAGTGCCAGAACGGTTTGGTGACCGATCCAGAGTGCCAGAATGGTCTGGTGACCGAACAGGGAGAGAACAAGAACCTTGGTTGGATTCTGTTCAGCCCCAGATCGGTCTGGTGACCGATCCAGAGTGCCAGAACGGTCTGGTGACCGATCAGGGGGAGAACAGAAACCTTGGTTGGATTCTGTTCAACCCCAGATCGGTCTGGTGACCGATCCAGAATGCCAGAACAGTTCGGTGACCGATCCACGACCTAGGATCAGATGTCCGCGATTACGATTTTCTCACAGTGGAGCCTGATCGGTCAGTGCCTACCCTGATCGGTCACCAGACCGATCAGGCTTCACTCTGATCGGTCCGGTGACCGATTAGTAGCTGTAACTTTAATTCGAAATCACTGTCAGACGCTCTGATCGCGTCTATTTTCTCTGCCGATTCTCTAATACACTGCTGATATGTTTTGATATGCATTGCTAAGTGTCTGTTGGAGTGTGCAGGTGATACAAGAGGATTCAAATACTCAAGGAGGGTCAATGGAGGACTTTCCATGGAGCAGGTTTGGATCTATTATGTTTTCAGGTCTCAACGGCGTCTGGAACAACTGGCAACTGACGAAGGTGCGGCTGGCAACTGACGGAGGCTCAGCTGGAGGAGTGTCCAGTGGACTGAGTGCTCAGAGAGGTCAGTGGGTCAGGGTGTGAGTCAGTGGTGCTGATGGAGTTGGTGACGTTGAGCAGGAGCTTAAGAGACGAAGCTGGAAGCAGAGGAGCTGGAGTGAACAAGCCAGAAACTTGGGAAGTTTGGCTGTGCTGTGTTCGAACTCTCTGCTGCTTTGTGCTTAAGCATTCTACTACATCATTGTGAGATCTGAGTGGGCATTCCTTCTTGTGTGATCTCCTGTACTCAAGTTCCATCATCCGTGAGATCTGTGGAGAGGTTTCTCCACCGAGAAGGAGGCTCTATCTTATCCGGATTTTCCGGGGCTTGATCTGCTGACGATTAAGGGATCGCCTACCTTACGGGCACGCCAAGGGGTAGGGGTAAGTTATTCCCGAACCTTATATATCCTCTTGTTAGCGTTCTTGTTTGTGCTTAGCTTAGGGTTTAATTTCTGCAATACTCTGTTTTGTGTTATTTGCTTCCGTTGTCTAACGTTTAAGTGCAGAAAACTCAAAAAGTGCTAAGTTTCGATGTCTGGCTACATTCACCCCCCCCCTCTCTAGCCATCCAAGGTCCAACAAGTGGTATCAGAGCTTGGGGCTCTGTACAAGCGGCTTAACATTTGAGAGCTTACAACAAGATGGCTATAGGAGGAGAAGGCTACAGCACAAACCGACCTCCATTCTTTGATGGCATAGATTTTTCATATTGGAGGTCAAGGATGGAGTTCTATCTCAAGACCAACATCAGTTTGTGGTTTGTCGTGAAGGAGGGCTTCATCCTTCCAAGAGATGGTGAAGGAAAAGAGCTAGACTTCTCCATGTGGTCAGCTGAGCAAATCAAAAAGGGAGAAGCGGATGCTAAGGCCGTGGTCACCTTGCAATGTGAGATGACCAAGAACCAACTCATCAAAGTTGGTCCCTTTACAAGTGCAAAGGACCTATGGAACAAAATCTTTGAGCTCCATGAGGGAACTCAAGACACCCGGAGAGCCAAGAAGGATTTGCATCACAGCCAACTCCAAAACCTCACCATGGGAGAAAATGAAAAGGTAAGTGAATTCCATGGACGGTTTAAAGAAGTGTTGAATGGTCTCCACTCCATAAATGAAAAGGTAGAAAATTGAGACCTAGTGAGGTATGTACTCAAAGCCTTCCCTAGGAATACTTTGTGGTCATCCATGGTGAATGCCTACAAGGTTTCCAAGGATCTATCTTTTGTAAAATTAGAAGATTTATTTTGTGAGATGGAACTACATGAGATTTCTAACACAAGCCCAAAGGAGAAAGGGGTTGCTTTTGTGGCAGGAAACAAAAGGAAGAAGGACAAGGAGGAGAAAAGCCACTGTCATGTGGCTCTCGTGGCCTTAGAAGGATCAAATGAAGGGAGTGATAACGAATCGGTAAGCTCCTCAACCGTGCCTTCGTCATCTTCGGATGATGAAGAGGTAATCTCTCCGGAGTTAGACAAATGCTATAGAACAATAACGTGCTTGACAAAAATGCTTAAGAAATCTAAGGCCAAAGTCAAAGCATTAAGGTTGGAAGTAAAAGAATTGAAATCCTCTAAGGTTGAGGACATTAATGATTTACATGATAAATCCCTTAAGGATGAAAATAAGAACTTGAAGAGCGAAGTTGAAAACTTCAAGAATGTTCTTGAGAAGTTTTCAACAAGCTCTAAAACATTAGATATGATACTCAACTCACAAAGGGCGATGTACAACAAGGTTGGTTTGGTTACTAACCTAAAGAACCTAGTGTCATATCTTTAATGTCAAGAACCCATTTTAGATCATCAAATGATTCTAAGGTTCAAAAAGTCAAAAAGAAATTGACTAAGGCATGGGTGCCAAAGTCATTCATTGTAGATTCCTTAGGTCCCAAATTTTGGGTACCTAAAACCTCAATATTTATAATTGTATAAGCATAAATTGAGGGGGAGCATCTATCAACATAGGTTATTGATAAGTGGTGCTCCAAACCCAAGGCTAAGGTTACACTAATTTCAAAATGAGTCAACAAGCCTTGAAAATTGTTCTTATACATTGCATGAAGGGTTTAGATTCACACATAATTTGCTCTTGTCATGAATTGCTTACATTAATTGGTTTTCTTGTAGCAATTTATGTTTTACTGCAATTTATGTTTTATGAAATTTCACTTGAGTAGTAAGAAATTTTCATACAATGAATGATAGTATATTCATGCTTCAAAATAAACCAACTAGTTTTAAAAAGGAAAAATATATTACATGAATGATTTAGGTTGAATCTGTTGGTGCAGACAGCACCCAAGTCGAACCTGGGTTTTGATAATGGCAAAGGGTTCAAAAGTTAAGATGTTATTTTTATCTAACATGTTACTTGAGTGTACAGATTGAAGTCCTAGCGAAGGACTGCTAGGCATCAAAACCCTAAGACCTGGCGAAGGGCTGCTGGGCACCTAGCGAAGGGCTGCTAGGAGTCGAAGACCTGGCGAAGGGCTGTTGGGCACCTAGCGAAGGGCGGCTATGAGTCGAAGACCTAGCGAAGGATTGCTAGGCACCAGGCGAAGGACTGCTTGGTAACGAAGACTGGCGAAGGACTGCTAGGCACCTGGCGAAGGACTGCTTGGTACCGAAGACCTGGCGAAGGGCTGTCAGGCACCTGGCGAAGGACTGCTGGGCAAAAGTCCAACCGGAGGAGCCGGTTGGCAACAGGTAAATTCTCCTGAGAGGAGTAGGTGAGGACGCGTTCCCCGTCGAGGGAACAGTAGGCGTCGGTTCGACCTAGGGTTCCATTTTGGAGACCCAAAGTCAGAACCAAGACAGCTACGGCTGTAAAAATCACTAACATTCTTGCTTTATCATGTTTGGTACTAACCCTGGATGCAGGACCGAAGGAACGAGTTTCTGCAGCTCAAAACGCCCCAAAGAGAAGGGAGCAGCTGGGTTAGGCGCCCGGGAGGTCCGGGCGCCCAAGGCCAAGGCCAAGGCCAAACGAGGAGTTTAGCAAGAGTTGCTTCAGAAGCTCACTGGGGCAGGCGCCCTCAAGCTCCCAGGCGCCCCCATGGTCCCGGGCGCCCCGGATGCCTCGGGCGCCCTGGGCCCAAGCCAACGAAGCGAACCGACCCCTCTATCGTATTTTCTAATCCGAAACGGTTTTACGATATTCACCCCCCCCCCTCTATCGTATTTTCTCGATCCAACAAGTGGTATCAGAGCGGGGAAGCTCAAATTTGGTGCAACCACCAATTTGAGATTTTTTTCCGAATTTTTTCTTCGAATTTTTTTAATCGAATTGGTTTCGTTAATCGAGGTTGGTGCAACACCACTCGATAAAATTTTCTTTTCTCTTCCCGCACTGCTAATCCAAGACTAAGTCTTGGGACGTTTTTTTTTCTCTCTTTCTTTTCAGTAATTCCTAAATGGCCATGCAAGAGGGCTTCTGTACTGCCAGACCACCACTCTTCAGTGGGGAGGATTTCTCCTACCCGAAGAGTAGGATGCAAGTCCACCTGAAAACTCAGGTGGACATGTGGATAATTATCCAATCCGGTCTGGAAATCCCCAGAAATGCTGAAAGAGTGCCACAATCTTACACTGAATGGGACGCTTCACTCAAAAAGAAAATCGAGGCTGATGCTAAAGCGACCCAAACACTCCAATGCAGCCTAACCAAAGAGGAGCTGAACCGGGTGGGTACATTCAACAGTGCAAGGGAACTCTGGGATAAGCTAATTGAATTACACGAAGGAACCTCCGATACCCGAATCAGCAAAAGGGACCTTCTGCTGAACAAGTTGTACACAATCAAGATGAACGATAGCGAATTTGTAGCTCAGCTCCATGCCAGAATTCAGGAGCTGATGAACGGTCTACACACCATCGGTCACAAGGTAGAGAACCGTGACCTGATCAGGTATGCTCTTAACGCCTTCCCTAGAAATACTTTGTGGGCATCTATGGTAGATGCGTACAAAGTTTCAAGGGATTTGTCTAAAATTAAACTAGATGAATTATTTTCGGAACTCGAATTACATGAACAGACTAACTGCAATCTGGCCGAGAAAGTCATTGCTTTTGTTGCAGGTAAAACTGGAAAGATGACCAAGAAGAAACCTCAACCTGCACCCGAGTCTAATTCAGATTCAGACTCAGAAGAAAGCGAAGGAAATCGACCTAAGCTGGTTCGGCTAGCTCGGGACTACTACAAAGAACTAAAAAACCAGACCAACAGAAGGAAAGCCAGCCGAAGAAAGGAAGAACCAGCTGAACCTTCAAATGAGAAGAACAAACCAAATGTGACCTGTTACGAATGCAAAAAGAAGGGTCACTACAAGATGGAATGCCCCAATCTGAAGGAAACAAAGAAGTCAAGAAAAAAGAAGGCCCTTCAGGCAACGTGGGATGAATCTTCGTCCGAAGAAGAAGAAGAGACCCCACAGTCAAACTTGCTCGCCCTGACTGCCTCAGAAGAAATCGAGACCGAGTCAGAATCAGAGCCGGACAACGGGAAGCTTACATTTTCAGAGAACGGCGAAATCACTGTAAGTGGGTTTTCTAGAAATCAATTAACCGAATTAATTGCCTATCTTTCTTGAGACTTGGCGAAAGCCAAAATCCGAGTCGAATCTCTCCGACAGGAAGTAAAACTCCTGAAAGAGGGAGCTGACTCTGGATCCTTAAATGAGAAGGTTCAAGAAGGAACCTCTACTCAAGTTGAAAAACTTGAGAAAGAGAACTCCTCCTTGAAAACTCAAGTCAAGGACCTTAGAGCAGCCTTAGAATGGTTCACTTCTGGTTCCAAGGGTCTTGACATGATCCTTGGAAAACAGAAGTTGGTTCTAAATCGATCCGGGTTAGGCTATCGAACCAAGTCTAGACAAAGATCATACTATGCTGTACTGAATCAGTCTAGACCTAAAATTCAGGCATGGGTACCCAAACTGTGCCTGAACAAACAAACTGGATCAAATCAGTATTGGATCCCCAAGGACAAGATTCACATCTTGCCAAACCATTATCGTGGCTTTAGTCCAGGGGGAGCCAATTTAAAAATAATTTTTATAGTTAAATAAATTCTTTTTCTTATTGTAAAATTGCATGATTGCTTGTTTATTTATTTTCTGCAATTTATCATGCTTAGACTTAGGACTGGTTAGATTAAGGACTGAACCAATTAACAGAAATTTGAACAACCTAGTATTGGGTGGCGGTGAGATGATAGTACGTTAGGGAAGCCTCTTCTAATAAGGTCAAGTATACATTACTTGGTCTCTTTAGACTGGTGGAACTAGCCTAAGCTACCAATCTAAGACCCAAACTAGTTAGATCAGAATTTTTCAAAAAGTAATTTTGAAAATGAAATCTCATTAAAAGGCTTTGTCAAGGAAAGGGTTGATGATCCAATAAGGCTACGGCCAAAGAAGGCCTAGTGTCTCGCCAAGACCTGGAAGCCGATTTCTGAAATTCAAATTCAAATTATTCTTTGTCAAATTCAAATCTAACACAAATGTTCAGTTAATTGTAGATTCAAACACTCTTTTTCAAAATAAATTCAAAACAATTGTTTTCAAAATAAATCATGATTTTTTAAAATAATTCTGTCTACTAAAACCTGTCTCACAAAAACCATAAGGCAAACGTGATTGATAACTCTAGATTGGGTGAGACAGACTAGATTGTGAAAATCAATTTAGGCTATTCCTGATTCTAATTGGATCCAAATCAATAAAACTCTTTATGTGTAGGAACATAAAAATTTAGACCAGTGGATGTTGGATAGCGGGTGCTCCAGACACATGACTGGGGATAAATTGAAATTCACCAAACTCAAGTTCAAGAACCTAGGCTCAGTAGCATTTGGCAACAATGCTACACTCAAGGTGATTGGGTCAGGTAACATTGAACTTAAATCTGACTTTGTTATTAAAAAGGTTCTTTTGGTTGAAGATTTTAAATTTAACTTGCTTAGCATAAGTCAATTGTGTGATACTGGTTATGTAGTTACCTTTACCAACTCTAACTGCCTGATTAGAAACTTGCAAGACTCAGAAATCATACTTAAGGGTACCAGGAAAAATAATGTTTACGCTATAAACCTATCCCTAGTACCTAAATGCATGTTAACTCAGTTAGAACAATCGAACCTCTGGCATAAGAGATTAGGTCACACTAATCTGAGATTAATTTCAAAAATCACCCAACTTGGCCTAATTAAAGGTATCCCTAAAATTAAGAACCATGAAAACTTAATATGTAAATCATGTAATCAAGGTAAACAAACCAGGTCTAATCACAAACTAGTTCAATCTGATCTAACTCAAACCACGCTTGAGCTCCTGCACCTTGACCTATTTGATTCACATAGAGCCAAGTCACTAAGCAGAAACCGGTACTGCTTAGTAATTGTTGATGATTACTCTAGGTTTACCTGGGTTAGGTTTCTAAAGACTAAAGATGAAACCTTAATCCTATTTAATGATTTTTGTAAGTTAATTGAAAATCAAAACGATACCAAAATCAAAAGACTTAGGAGTGACCACGTGGGAGAGTTTGAAAATCAACGATTCGAGGAATTTTGTAAGGTAAATGAGTATATACATGAATTTTCGTGTCCTAGAATCCCCCAGCAAAATAGGATAGTCGAAAGGAAAAATAGAACCCTACAGGAAGCCGCTAGGGCTATGCTCAATGAATTCAACCTAGCTAACCAATATTGGGCAGAAGCAATTAGTACGGCTTGTTACATCCAAAATAGGGTCCTAATTAACAAACGACACAATAAAACACCTTATGAATTATACTACCATAGACTTCCAAACCTACACTACCTAAGGGTCTTTGGGTACAAAGTCCATATCCTAAACACCAAGACTATTTAGGTAAATTCCAGTCTAAGTCAACCCCAGGCATCTTCTTAGGATATTCAATAACAAGTAGAGCCTATAGGGTTTACAATAAACAAACCAAGAAAATTGAAAAACAACAAATCTAATATTTGATGAAGAAATTAATTCAAAATCTGATAATCCAGATCTAAATTCATCAAATATTGATCAAGAAGATAATGAACAAACTGTTGAACCTTTAATTGAACCCTTAAATGAACTAACTATTGAACCAACTATTGAGTCAATTGAACTAAATACTGAACCGAACCGACCAGCCGACCTGAGGCTGAACCAAGTTCCAGAAAAACTAAGAACCCCAAACTTAGTCACCCAACTGATCAAATTGTGGGTGATCCAACCTTAGGAGTCAGAACTAGGTCCGCCTATAGGAACCTTAGTCAGATTGCAATGATTTCAAAAATTGAACCTAAGACTATAGAGGAAGTCTTACCTGATCCTGATTGGATCATTGCAATGCAAGAAGAGTTAGCCCAGTTTGAGAGGAACCAAGTTTGGAAATTGATACCTAAACCTGATGGAAAATCCATTATTGATACTAAGTGGGTGTTTAGGAATAAGCTAAATGATCAACGGGAAATAGTGAGAAACAAAGCCCGCTTAGTAGCCAAAGGGTTCAGTCAAGTAGAAGGATTAGATTATGACGAAACCTATGCCCCACTAGCTAGAGTTGAGTCCATTAGGATGTTGTTAGCCTTTGCATCCCATAAAGGATTTAAACTCTATCAAATGGATGTAAAGTCAGCTTTTCTAAATGGATTTATTAAGGAAGAAGTCTATGTAGGACAACCCCCTGGTTTTGAGGACTTAGAAAGACCTGACCATGTTTACAAACTCACGAAAGCACTTTATGGACTAAAACAAGCACCTAGGGCCTGGTATGAACGTTTATCAGCCTACCTAACTTCTAAAGAATTTAAACAAGGACAAATTGACTCAACTTTATTTATTAAGACCTTAGGAAAAGAAATCTTTATTGCCAAATCTACGTCGATGACATAATTTTTGGGTCCACCAATTTAAATTTCTTAAAAGAATTTGTTAAAATAATGAAAAATGAATTTGAAATGAGCTTAGTTGGTGAGCTCAACTTCTTTCTAGGGTTACAAATTAAACAAACTAGGGATGGAAACTATATCCATCAATCCAAATATGCTAAGGAGTTAATAAAGAAATTTAAAATGAAGAACTCTAAAAGCATAAGTACCCCCATGGCTACAAATGTAAAAATAGATAGTGACCCTGATGGTAAACCAGTAGACCTTAAACTCTATAGAAGTATGATTGGAAGTCTACTGTACCTTACAGCCAGCAGACCTGATATCCTTTTTGCTGTAGGAATGTGTGCTAGATACCAAACTGTGCTAAGGAAACGTACTTAGCAGCCCTAAAAAGAATACTAAGATATGTTAAGGGCACCCTAAATGTAAGGATTTGGTATCTTAGGACCTCAATCTTTGACTTGTCAGGATACTCGGATTCTGACTACGCTGGTTGTAAATTAGATAGAAAGAGCACAAGTGGAAGCTGCCAACTATTAGGAAATAGTCTAGTAAGTTGGTGCAGCAGAAAACAACACTGTGTAGCTCTATCCACAACTGAAGCTGAGTATGTTGCCTTAGGAGAGTATGTAGCACAACTCTTATGGATGATGCACACTCTCAAAGACATCCAGCTTAACTACACTCAAACTCAGGTCTACATTGACAATATAAGCTCAATTAATCTAACTAAAAACCCAATCCAACATTCTAGAACTAAGCACATAGAAGTTAAACACCACTTTGTAAGAGATCATGTAGCCAGGGGTGAGATAGTCCTTAAGCATGTAGACTCTATATCTAACTTAGCTGACATATTCATCAAACCCCTACCTGAGTCTGAGTTTAGCTCACTAAGAAGGCAGTTCGGGTTATGCTTGGTAGAATAGGTTTGCACTACTTCTGTTTTAGTAAAACTGTTTTATCACTTATCAATTTCTACTTAATTTGAAAAATCAGTTTTCATTTTTAAAAATAATTTTTTGACTTAGTTTTTAAAAAAAAATATCCCCTTCAAAACTAGGATTTTTTCGCAAATGGACTTAGCTTAGGCCCTAACCCTAAAAATGCATGCACCTATAGATCTAGAAGTCAGCATCTCACAAGCACATAGGGTACTTTTGACTGATAACCTAGAATGGGATGAGATGCTTAGGTCTTTGCCTTAATTCAATATGCTTTAAGTCAGTGCATCTGCCGTAATTGGGACACTAAATATAAATTAAACAGTAATCAGGTTAAGTGTCAAGCTTAGAAAATCTAACTTGAACAAAACACTTAACTTGACTAACCCTAGTGAAAACTACTGTTTATAACAGTTAGTAAGTAGCTAATTGGGCTAGACAGGACCCGAGCAAATAATTCAAATTGATTTGGTCCAAATTTATACCTTGAATTGGTTCAGTACAGCATTTTATTCTTTTGCTATATTCTTATGCAATTTTATTGCTATATTGCTTTGTTTCTTTTGATATATGACAAAGGGGGAGAGATTGGAAAGGAGTGAAGGTTTGAAAATTAATTTTTTTTTAAGAAATTAATTTTTGTTCAAAATTAATAATTTTCAAAACTTTATCCTTTCTTCAAAAAGTAAAATTATCTAAGTTGTTTTCAAAAACTATGTCTAAGTACTTGACCTCAGATGTTTTTTTCTAAGTACTTATTTTTAAACTTCTCTAATAGAAAAGTTTCTAAGTATAAAGTTTTTAAAGTACTAAAGAGATTGAAATTTTTTTTCAAAAAATTCCTTTTGTAATAAAAACTTCCTAAGTATAAATTTTCCAAGTGCCCAACTAAATATTTTGGAAAATGTTTTCTAAAACTTCTTTTTAAAAAATGGTCTAAGTGTTGAAAAATCAATTCCATTTTTAGACTTAGAAACTTTTCAAACCCCACAAACCTTTGAAAAACCTAGGGGGAGATTCCTTCCAGGAGGAGGAAACTAAACTGGTATTTCACCTGTTTATTATTAACATATCTTTTTGAACCGGGTTACCATAAATCAAAAAGGGGGAGATTGTTGGTGCAGACAGCACCCAAGTCAAACCTGGGTTTTGATATGGCAAAGGGTTCAAAAGTTAAAATGTTATTTTTATCTATCATGTACTTGAGTGTACAGATTGAAGTCCTAGCGAAGGACTGCTAGGCACTTAGCGAAGGACTGCTAGGCATCGAAGCCCTAAGACCTGGCGAAGGGCTACTGGGCACCTAGCGAAGGGCTGCTAGGAGTCGAAGACCTGGCAAAGGGCTGCTGGGCACCTAGCGAAGGGCTGCTAGGAGTCGAAGACCTGGCAAAGGGCTGCTGGGCACCTAGCGAAGGGCTGCTAGGAGTCGAAGACCTAGCGAAGGATTGCTAGGCACCAGGCGAAGGACTGCTTGGTAACGAAGACCTGGCGAAGGACTGCTAGGCACCTGGCGAAGGACTGCTTGGTACCGAAGACCTGGCGAAGGGCTGCCAGGCACCTAGCGAAGGACTGCTGGGCAAAAGTCCAACCGGAGGAGCTGGTTGGCAACAGGTAAATTCTTCTGAGAGGAGTAGGTGAGGACGCGTTCCCCGTCGAGGGAACAGTAGGTGTCGGTTCGACCTAGGGTTCCATTTTGGAGACCCAAAGTCAGAACCAAGACATCTATGGCTGTAAAAATCACTAACATTCTTGCTTTATCATGTTTGGTACTAACCCTGGATGCAGGACCGAAGGAACGAGTTTCTGCAGCTCAGAACGCCCCAAAGGAGAAGGGCAGCAGCTGGGTTAGGCGCCCAGGAGGTCCCGGGCGCCCAAGGCCAAGGTCAAACGAGAAGTTTAGCAAGAGTTGCTTCAGAAGCTCACTAGGGCAGGCGCCCTCAAGCTCCCGGGCGCCCCCATGGTCCCGGGCGCCCCGGATGCCTCGGGCGCCTTGGGCCCAAGCCAACGAAGCGATAGAATTCAAGTCAGCCGAGAAGCCAGCAGACCAAGTCAACCCAGGCAACCCCTGTGTCCCGGGTGCCCCCGTCAGCTCCGAGCCTGATTCTGGAGGGATAAGCCTTGACCGAGCTTCGGATGAGGGTTCTCGGATCCGAAGGCACGTGTCAGGCGCCCCCAGCGTCCCGGGCGCCCCTAGGAGTGCTATAAAAGGGGTTCGACCCCCAAGGCTTCGACATCAATTCTTCCAACGCCTCTACGCTCTTCGACTCAAGCGCTCTGCTCCGGAAACCTCCGATCATGAGATTCAAGCGCCGACGATGACCCTCCGCACCGAAGAACGATCTACACCGGGTGTCAGTAACAAAGAGCATAATTGTACTTTTACTGCATTATTACTGTACAAATTTTTGTAATAACTTGCGCGATTATAGAATTACCCGCAGTAAACGGTCAAGGACCGTGGGCCTTGGAGTAGGAGCCGACCGCGACTCCGAACCAAGTAAAAAATCTTGTGTTCGCGTTTGTTGTTTTAATTTTCCGCTGCGTAATTTCTCTCAATCTAATCCAAAACGGTTTTACGATATTCACCCCCCCCCTCTATCGTATTTTCTCGATCCAACAGAATCATAACAATGGATTGCTATAGTTCATGGTAAATCTAGAAGTTAGCCAAAATATCAAAATCGCAGTTTTTTTTGGAATAACTGATGATATATCTTAGACTTAGGTTCTTCCTTAATGTGTTGGAGGTGAACATGATCAAGTATGTCATGATTTACTCTATGTGCTATTAACATTAGTCTATGGCATGAAAATTTTCGTTAAGAACAGTATGCTCACATAGTTATGATGTTTCAAAATTCAGCACTCAAGTTCCATGATTTGCTATAAAGTCTGATTATCAAGGTAGATTGGATTATCAAAATTGTTTGGAATAAACATGATCATAATTGGAATATTTTGATACACACATGATCATACCTTGATACTCATGTTGTATAGGTATGTTTGGAAAATCGATTATATTTTGATATTATCTTGATACAAACATGCTGGACAGAGTTGAGGATTATGAAATTGATAAATATTTTGAACAAACTTGATCATCCATTGACTTTGATACAAATTTAATATTGACTTGATACTAATCTGTTTTGAAGTATCCAACTTAGATTTTGGGAACCTGATCATGCTTTGATACAAACATGTTTTGATATTCAACTTCTTGCTTAGAAAATACTGATCATGCTCTGACACAAATCATGTTGATCATTTTGGGAAATGAATTTTAGTTAAAAGAAACCCTTTAGGATCAATGGGATTGAATCTAATTGAATTAGGGTTTCTGAAATCTCGTTTCTGAAACTGTACAATGAAACAAATCTGATTTCAGAGTTTCTGAAACTCAGTTTCTGAAATCTGGTTCAGAAAACCTCTCTGTATCAAATCAGATCGGTCCACGGACCGATCAGGACTCACCCTGATCGGTCCACCGACCGATCCAGGAAAGTCTGAACGGTCTGGTGACCGATCAGATCAATACTGATTCTCAAATCATTCCAAATTGTATCAGACCACTCCTCAAACCAATCCCCCTTCATTAATTTTGATGAAGTATCAATAGAACTGAGTAGTAGGATGATGGTCAAGATACTTGGAACAAAACCTAATACTGATTTGATATAAACCTATGTTGGAATGTTCAAATTCATAAGAAAGAGTTTGTTGAGTCATGACTCTTGGTCTTAATGTCGTGTTTCAGAAATTTTTCTGAAATGACGAATATTAATGGAGTCTACACCTTTGTTTTGGAATGTAAATTGTTAATGCAGTCTGATTAGGAATGTATCAGAGTTTCAGAAATGTGTCTGAAATCTGATCACTCCCCAGACTAATCAAACATTTTTCTTGTATCAAGTAATCAACGAATCTGATCGGTCACGGAGACCAATCAGAATTATGTGTCAGATACAGCTGCACTCCTTACTTGTCATATGAAACATATACATGTTTGACCATGATATACTTCTGTATATGTTTTCATATGAAAATTCACACTTTTTGGCGTATGATGCATATACATTGTTGCCATGATACATTTATGGTATATGCCCTTCATATGCAATTCAAACATTGTTCTTTGATTATTTTGGGTTTGGGGAGAGACCCGTGTTTGAGGGGGAGGTATGTTTAAACTTAATAACCATACCCTTTTCGATGTTTGACAAGGGAGAAAAAATGGTTGATTAAGTTTAGGGTTATTGTAGGGGGAGGATTTTGATTCCCTTACGATAATTAAACTGCCTTCAATTGATCATCAATGTCTAAACTTAAATCGGGTTGTCAAACAACAAAAAGGGGGAGATTGTTGATGCAGTCTAACCCTAATTATTGTTTTGGTGTTGACACCGATTTAAGTTTTGATTTAAGTCTGGTTAAACGCATGGGGATTAAGTCCTAGTCACGGATTGGGCACGAAATCCTAGCTTGGAGGGTTGGGTGAAAAGTCCTAGCTTGGAGGGCTAGGTGAAAAGTCCTAACTTGGAGGGTTGGGTGAAAAGTCCTAGCTTAGAGGGCTAGGTGAAAAGTCCTAACTTGGAGGGTTAGGTGAAAAGTCTCAACTTGAAGGGTTAGGTGAAAAGTCCTAGCTTGGAGGGCTAGGTGAAAAGTCCTAGCTTGGAGGGCTAGGTGAAAAGTCCTAACTTGGAGGGTTGGGTGAAAAGTCCTAGCTTGGAGGGCTAGGTGATGAAATCCTGGTGAGTGAAGCCAGGTCCTAGCTTGGGAAGCTAGGTTGAAGTCCCGGTGAGTGAAATTGGGCACGGAGTCTTGGTCCGGGGGACTAAGCACGAGTCAGAGAGGGCTAGGAAGCTCGTTCTCTTGACTTTGGGTTGAATTGGAAGGCCCTGGATCGGTCTGGTGACTGATCCAGAGTGCCAGAACGGTCTGGTGACCGATCAGGGAGAGAACAGAAACCTTGGTTGGATTCTGTTCAGCCCTAAATCGGTCTGGTGACCGATCCAGAGTGTCAGAACGGTCTGGTGACCGATCCAGAGTGCCAGAACGGTCTGGTGACCGAACAGGGAGAGAACAAGAACCTTGGTTGGATTCTGTTCAGCCCCAGATCGGTCTGGTGACCGATCCAGAGTGCCAGAACGGTCTGGTGACCGAACAGGGAGAGAACAAGAACCTTGGTTGGATTCTGTTCAGCCCCAGATCGGTCTGGTGACTGATCCAGAGTGCCAGAACGGTCTGGTGACCGATCAGGGAGAGAATAGAAACCTTGGTTGGATTCTGTTCAGCCACAGATCGGTCTGGTGACCGATCCAGAATGCCAGAACAGTCCGGTGACCGATCCACGACCTAGGATCAGATGTCCGCAATTACGATTTTCTCACAGTGGACCGATCAGGCTTGAGCCTGATCGGTTAGTGCCTATCCTGATCGGTCTGGTGACCGATCAGGCTTCACTCTGATCGGTCCGGTGACCAATCAGTAGCTGTAACTTTAATTCGAAATCACTGTCAGACGCTCTGATCGCGTCTGTTTTCTCTGTCGATTCTCTGATACACTGCTGATATGTTTTGATATGCATTGCTAAGCGTCTGTTGGAGTGTGCAGGTGATACAAGAGGATTCAAATACTCAAGGAGGGTCAATGGAGGACTTTCCATGGAGCAGGTTTGGATCTATTATGTTTTCAGGTCTCAACGGCGTCTGGCACAACTGGCAACTGACGAAGGCGCGGCTGGCAACTGATGGAGGCTCAGTTGGAGGAGTGTCCAGTGGACTGAGTGCTCAGAGAGGTCAGTGGGTCAGGGTGTGAGTTAGTGGTGCTGATGGAGCTGGCGACGTTGAGCAGGAGCTTAAGAGACGAAGCTGGAAGCAGAGGAGCTGGAGTGAACGAGACAGAAACTTGGGAAGTTTGGCTAGGCTGTGAACGAGCCCTTTGAGCTCGCGTAGCCATTAGGACCTCGTACTCCTCACGGGAGACCTCCACAGTCATCGGGTTGGGGTCTACCATCTTCACTTCCGATCAAGCTGCTGGTGTCCCTTCTTCTAGTGTCAAATTTGATCCTGTCGCGAAGCGAGCTGGACGCCCCTACAGCTGGCTGGGCCTCCAGGGAGAGCGAGATCGCTGAGGTGGTCTACCGAGCTGGATCACCTCTAGCCTGCAAGACAGATACCATTAGAACCCGCCGGGAAAAGTCCCCAGTCAGGCACTCCGACGGTCAAGTCAGTACTCGGCGGTGGCGATGGAAAGCAATAGAACAGTATCAAATTGCACTATTGCGCGTACCTGAGAGATGCGGAGTGAGGAGGCTTATATAGCCAGGGAAGCTGACAGCTCCTGTCCCGCCTGCCACCTGTTGTCATATAGCGAGGATAAGGTAATGCATGCCCAGAGGTGGCAGGATAAAGTAGCACATACTGTATTAAGGAAAGGGGCACTGTCAACTTAATAGTTGGCGCAGTTGGATGCCGCTCGGCCTGACATCAGTGTATGTGGTTGTGGTACGGGGGGACGGGGTATGGCAGGAAGATCACTACGTCGGCGAGATATCCGTCGTTTGAGACAAGGATTGCTTTAGTCCTGCGCCGACCCCGTACAGCCTCTGGTAGTCTGATATTAGGGAGTGGATGTGTCTGCTGGCGCCGACTGAGGGCCTAAGAGGGTGCCGATTGGGGCACTGAGTGCCGAGGCCGGCCGAGGGCCTGTGAGGGTGCCGACTGGGGCACTGAGTGGCGAGGCCGGCTGAGGGCCTATGAGGGTGTCGACTAGGGCACTGAGTGACGAGGTCGACTGAGGGCCTATGAGGGTGCCGACGGGGGCACTGAGTGATGAGGTGTCAAGTAGGGCTCCCTCGGGTTCGGGCTTACCCCTGGAGCGTGGTCCGTCACACGTCGGCGGGGAGCCAAACTTGGAGGGGCATTAGAGCACCTGCGTCCAAGCTGGGTCAGACCAATCCTAAGGAGCATGGGCCGCCACGCGTCCGTTCGAGGGCTGGGACCTAAGCAAAACCTACTCGACGGGTCTTTCCAGTCCACTAACCATCTTCCTTCTGACTAGGCGCCAGGCTACCGGGCCAGGCTACACGCAAGATAGCCCGAGATCAGACAAAACAATTAGGTAGAAATTTCCTTCTATCGTTTCCATGGAATTAGAAAACTATATAAAGAATACAAATGTTTAGCTCTAAAAACTAAACTATTCTAGGAAATATACAATATAAATTATCATAACTGTTGGTATAATAGATCTCTAGATTTTTATATTTGTTTATCAATATGTTTAATGGAGTTGGTTCAAAGTTAACCTAGGCAAGGGAAGTCTTAACTAGAGGTTAGATAAGGGTGAGAAATCTACGGAGTAACTAGTCCTAACGAGTTTGATCAAAGTTGACCTAGGCAAAGGAAGTCCTACCTAGAGGATAGGCAAGGGTGAGAAGTCTACCGAGTAACTAGTTCTAACTAAAGGTTAGGCAAGGGTGAGAAATCTATCGAGTGACTAGTCCTAATTGGAGGTTAGGTAAAGGAAGTCCTAACTAGAGATTAAGCAGATGAGAAGTCTACCGAGTGACTAGTCTTAACCAAAGGTTAGGTAGGTGAGAAATCTACCAAGTGATTGGTCCTAAGAGGAGGTTAGATAGGTGAGAAGTCTACCGAGTGACTAGTCTTAACCGGAGGTTAGGCAGGTGAGAAATTTACCGAGTGACTAGTCCTAACTGGATATTAGACAGGTGAGAAATCTACCGAGTGACTAGTCCAAAAGGGAGATTAGGCAGGTGAGAAGTCTTGGAGGAATGATCTCCAAGTAAAGCAAAAACCCTAGGCAAGAGAGCCCTAGATAATGAAAAGTCTTGGAGGAGTGAACTCCAAACAAGTGTGACCAAAAGGTTTCCGGTGAACCTTGTGACCAGACTAGCGTATTTTAAATATTGCTAAACACTATTTTGTCTTTACTATTTATATCCATTTTGCTAATTTAGTATTGAAAGAAAGTCTTAGTGAATTAGGTTGATTAGACACTGAGCAAAAGTAGAAGTCCAAACAGATATTTGGCAGGTAAGTAAAGTAAGTCCTGGAGAGGTCCTTTGTTTCGGAAGGCAATGAGGACGCATCCCAGTTAAGACAACCATAGGCGGCGATCCGACTTAAAAAACCAACGGAAAATTTTAAATTAAATTAGACATCTCTAACTTTGTTTTGTAGAATCATTATTATATTGTGCTAACTTTGTTTTGCAAAAAAAACAAAGTTCGGGGTGATCAAAAGGTTGCTTCACTCGATTGATCCCCATGTGATGAGATTAGATTCAAATTAAGTTGAAGAAGGAAATATTGGTTCAATCGACTGATCCAATTGGATCAGTCGACCGAATAATAAAGTTATAAAAGAAGTCTCAAGGTTTGAGACTGAAAATTAACTCTTCCTAAGACTTACTTTCTTCTGCTCTGCTCTGTATGTGCAAGTGTTGATACACCAAAGCTCTCCGACAACCTATGCCAAGTTCTATTTGTTAATAATATGAGAGAAGTATCCTAAGGCAATCACCTTATGATTGTAATCGTTTATTTTAATAAATAAAGATTCACTATTTGAGTATACATGTTTGTGTATTTGATTGAGATCTTAAACTCATTTACTGAATGTCCGCAATACAATTCACAGCATGAGAGAATTTGTGATGAATTCACAACTGGTGATTATCTCTACATGTGCAATTGTGAAGTATTGAAATTGTCCCTAGTCGATGAATTGATAAATACGGACACTATCAATTCTGTTGAGACTAGCATGGGTTATTCTCTAATCAGCTGATTCTCACTGGCTGGTGACATTAGGATGTCCGGAGATAAACATGAATGCTAGTTAAGGGAACTAGTTCATTGGAGTGACTGGCTGTAAAACTTCATATGGTAATCTACATATAGATATGTCAGTGAAGTTCTTACTGCAGCTTAAGTACGATGTTCCTTTGACTTACGGTGTTCAAGTCATCTTGGTCATGGAGACTTATACTTTGACATCTTAAGCAAGAATCTCCATGGAGGTGTGGACCCAGGATGATTGGGTATAAGCCGAAGTGCACGAAGATGTTTGAACAGCCTACAAAGGATTCACCACTCCTTGCGAGGAGATGTATACCCGAGGCCTATCGTCGGATTGTTACTCGAAGCCTCTGGCCAGAGCATGACATGTCAGAGTATGAATCTCTTAGACACATGAGAGTAATTAGAATCCATAGGACGAGAAAACGTTACTTGGGCTAGGTGTGACGTAGTCAGCCTAGTGGGGACTGACACACATAGACCATGTCCTGAACCAAGTGGGTATAAGATGGTGAAGGGAATAAGGCACGATTTATTAAAGCTGCTGAAGGGTTTCAGAATTGTTTCTGAGGTCAACCGTTGATCTTTTGATTAATTGGGGATCATGATGTACTACTAGGTGCCACTCATGATCGTTCTATAATTGGTTAATTATAGACGGCCAACATAAATCGAAAGCCTATTTAGTCACACGCACTACGAGTAATCCGAGGGATTTAAAACGAGTTGAAAATTGGATTTTCCGATCAAGAGAGATAAGTCGAATCTGAATTTTTCAGAGACGCATCGGAAGCATAAAATGGCTAAGTCTTTTGAAGACTTATTGACGAATTAAATGAGTTTAATTCATAAGGTCTTGGCTTGGGTTTGGCCGGCCAAAGAGGGTTCCCACCCTCTTTGTTTGGCCGGCCACATCAAAAGGGAAAACCAAATTGTTTGGTTCAAGTTATAAAATAAACCAAGTGTGGTTTGTTTTATAAAATTATGGATAATATAAATTTTATAAACCGAGGTTTGGTTTATTATTTTCATGAAAATTAAAATAAACTTGAATAGTTTGTTTTATTTTATAAAATCAATTATGAATTGATTTTCCATGACAAGAAAAATTTATATAATAAATTTCTTGTGAAAATTTATTCCATAAGAAAAGGGAGACATGGTTGTTTTTATCATAAATTAAATTATGATAAAAACTTGGCATGATGGAATAAATCATAGAAAAATTTATATGATAAATTTCTTATGAAAATTTATTCCATAAAAGGAGACTTGGCGGTTGAGAGGCCGCTATATAAAGGAACCAAGGCAAGACTTGGAAATCAATCTAAGAGATCTAGAAATAAGCCCTCTCTCTCCTTCTCTCCCTCTCCCTTCTCTAGTGCCGCCGGCCCTAGAGGAGCCCCTTGTTGCCGTGAGCTTCAGCCACCCTTGGCCACCAAGCAGCTGCCGTGAGAAGAAGAAGAAGCGGGCGCAACTCCTTCCTTCCTGGAATCTTGATTCCGTTCTTCGTTTGGTGGTTAGTCTTCCCATCTCTCTCTTGGTATTCTTGTCGTGCCTTTGGAGAATCTAGTAGTTCTTGTCGGCACGAAACTCGTGGCTTTGCGAAGTCATCCCGAAGAAAACTCGGCGTGGACGCGAATTGAGGCGGAGCTTCAATTCCAAGGGACGCTTACGGTTGGATCTCGTCCCTTCCTTCGAGTTACGCGAGCTAATTAGTAAATTAGTTTACTTTCTGCAAAATTTTAAATGTATGATCATGTCTACACAATATAAGGTTGCATGCTTAGATGTGTGGTTAAATAATTTGGGAAATTATTTATGCTAAACCTTCCGCTGCACGTAATTAATTTTAAAATTACGAACCCGCATCCATGTCAACATGCACCCGGTCCCAACACTATTCATTTGTTGTCAGTATTTCATTTAATTGAGGTATAGTAGTTTGTTACTATATCCTCTTCATACTTTGTACATGTTTCCTCCACTGAAAGCTTCTCGGAGAGGAGAACATTAGTGGATTGCACCTTCCGAAACATTCCAAGAGGTCGTGGGCCTTGGAGTAGTAGTCGCTACTGGACTACGAACCAAGAAAAATGCCTGAGACTGAGATATTTATCATTGCTTCTTTGATAAATATCTTACTCTTACAAAATATATTTAAGCCTTGGCAAATGTTTTTGAAAATTACTTTTACAAATAATTAAAAGTGTTTTTGCAAAGAAAATTCCTTGAAAATAATTTTGAAATTAGGTTTTTTAAAATGTATTTGAAATTATTTTATTTTTGAAAATGCCTTTAAATATGTAGTCTTTCAAGAAAAATAAAAGAGATGTCCTCCTTGACTAAGGGAAAATATATCATTATTGGTACAAAGAAGTCCTTAGGATTTAAATTAGTATTCTTTTTTATATATGCCAAAGGGGATGAAAAGGGTTTAAGTTAGAAATCCTAATTTTGTTAATTTTGACATAAGAGATTTGATAAGTTGGGTTAAGTAATTAATCTAACTTAAATATATTAGCAAACATCAAAATGGAGAGATGGTTGGTGTAATTGACCTTCACAGTTTTGATGTTTGTTCGTCAATTTGTTTAATGGAGTTAAGTCAAGATTGACCTAGCCAAGGAGAAACCCTAACTGGAGGTTAGGCAAGGGTACCCTCACTAGAAGTTAGGCAAGGGTGAGAAGTCTACCGAGTGACTAGTGCTAATTGGAAATTAGGCGAGGGAAGTCCTAACAAGAGGTTAGTCAAGGATGAGAAGTCTACCAAGTGACTAAACCTAACTGAATGTTAAACAAGAGAAGTCCTAACTAGAGGTTAGGCAAGGGTGAGAAGTCCTAACTAGAGGTTAGACAAGGGTGAGAAGTCTACTGACTGATTAGTCCTAACCGAAGGTTAAGTGGGGTCAGAAGTTTACCAAATGATTAGTCCTAACTAGAGGTTAGATAAGAGAATGCCCTAATTAGAGATTAGGCAGGCGAGGAGTCTTGGAGGAGTGAACTTCAAGCAAAAGAAAAACCCTAGGGGAGTGAGACCTAGGTAATCAGAAGTCTTGGAGGAGTGAACTCCAAGCAAGTGTGACCAAAAGATTTCTGGTCAACTACGTGACCGGACCAGAGTATTTTGAATATCCCCAAACATTGTTTTGTCTTTACTATTTATATCCATTATGCTAATTCAATGTTGTTAGAAAGTCTTCCATTATGCTAATTCAATGTTGTTAGAAAGTCTTAGTGGATCAGGTCGATCATACACTGAGCAAAAGTAGAAGTCCAAACAAATGTTTAGCGGGTAAGTAACGTAAGTCCTAGAGAGGTCCTCCGTTTTGAAAGACAGTGAGGACGCGTCAGGCCAACCATAGGTAGTGATCCAACTCAAGCAACCAATAGAGGTTTCTAAGTCGAGATAAGATAGTCTTAACTATCATATTAATGCAAGAGGACATGTCTCAGTCAGGACAACCTTAAGCGGTGATCCGACTCAAGAAACCAACGAAGGTTTGTATGTAGAGATTAGAGAGTCTTAACTGTCATATTAATGCTTGCATACTTATCTGTTCTAACTTTGTTTTGCAGGATTATTATTATATACTGCTAACTTTGTTTTGTAGAAAAAACAAAGTTCAGGGCGATCAAAAGGTTCGATTGACCGAACCAAGTGGTTCAGTCAATCGATCCCATGTGATGAGATTAGATTCAAATTAAGTCGATGAAGGAAATATTGGTTCAATCGACCAATAGCATGATCAGTCGACTGATGCAATTTTGGTAATTGAAAATCAGATAAGTTTGGATCGAGCAACAAAGAAAGTAATAGAGTTTAGTCGATCGAACATTGGGTACTGAACACATTTGGTAAGAGCAAATTGGATAAGATCGGATCTCTCTTCCTTTATTTTGCGTATCTCTTCAAGGAAAGGGATCGCGCCGCTGCATCTCCAACAAGCAACTAGTGTCGTCCGACGACATAGCGAAGGCGCACCGCCCAACGTCTAACTACTCACATACCACTTCTATGACATTGATAGTGGTCGTCTTTGAGTCAACTATCTTGTAGTCTAGGAATCGACCACGATGAACTCCTTGGCTCCTACATCCTCCATATTGTACTTTTTGTCTTGAGACTCCCACAGCACCTTGGTCGTTCTCTTTATATTGCACACAACATATAATGAGTCAGCAAGATAGTTGAGGATGTAGTTTCTATATAAGAAGTTGAAATGAGTCCGTGCCTCCACTGCTGTTACATGTATATTCAATAATTTCAAATCAATAGTTTTTGGTTCTATCTTAATCCTTTTCGGATTTGATATCAAAAATTTAGCAAGACACCCTCACATTCGCAAATATTTGTAGGATGGTCATCTTCCATTCCACAACTCATAAGGGTTCATATCAATTTTCTTTTGGGGTACCTTATTTAAAAGGTAATTAGATGTTATCACAACTTCTCTCCACATGAACTTGGACAGTCTATAGCTTAATAGAAGAGCATTCATCATCTTCTTTATAATGCAATTCTTTCGCTCAACAACTTCATTTTACTGAATATAAAGAGTTGTTGTTTCATGTTTGATCCTATCTTCAACACACAACTTAGCGAACGGTGAAACATATTCACTACCTAGGTCACTTTGAACCACCTTAATCTTCTTATTAAATTGGTTTCAACCTTATTCTTATAGAGAATGAATTTTTCTATAGCTTCATTCTTATTTCTAAGAAAATACACATAATAGTATTTTATGTTATCATCTACAAAAGTGATGAAATACTTATTCCCACTATGTGTCAGTGTACCTTTTAGGTTACACACGTCGGTGTGAATTAGGCCAAGTGATTCGTTGCTTTTTTTAATATGTTGAAAGGATGACCTTGTCATTTTCACGTCAATATAAATTTCACACTTGTATTGCAGATCAAGGTGGAATATTGGTATGCTTTATATGTTAATTAATCTACACAACATGTCGTAATAACATGTCTTAGTCTTCCATGCCTCAAACACGTAGATTTAAACATATAAACAAATATTTACAACATTATATTGAGCTTGAATAGCTCATCAGTTACATAACATTCTAAGGCTGCGTTTGGTAGGGGGTAATCCATCCTGTAATGTAATCAAGATTACATTACAAGTTGGATTCCTTTGTTTGGAATACTTTTAAAATTGTAATGTAATGGAATCTTGATTACAAAACTGGCTCAAGATTTGTAATCTTGATTACAAAACAAAACCGATGTAATCCGATTACATTACAGCTTGTAAAGTTGTTGGTCGGGCAGCGGCGGTCGCCAGCCGGCGGTCGTCGGCGCCGACCGACGGCGATCGTCGGTTGCCGGCCGACCGACGACGGTCGTCGGTTGTCGACCGACCGACGGCGATCGTCGGTTGTCGGCCGACCGACGGCGGTCGCCAACTATGGTCGTCGGTCGCCAACTATGGTCGTCGGTCATCGTTGTTGGTCGTCGGTCGCCAACTCTTTGATTACATTACAGGATGGATTACCCTTCAGCAAATGCAACCTATGGTTATCAAAGATTACATATAACTCGTTACCAAACATAGTAATGTAATCTTGATTACATTACATTACAAACTTGATTACATTACAAACTAGATTACATTACCCCGTACCAAACGCAACCTAAAAATATTCTATTTTTAGACAAAACAACTATGTCCGACTCAAACACAATTCTTGCTTAACAGTGATATGAATATTAGATTCTTTCAAATATCCAGAACAGACAAGATATCATTGAGAGTCAACTCTTTGCCTAAGGTCAACTTCATCACCACTTTCTCGTGGGCCATGATGTCCGAAGTTGCTGAGTTTCCCATAAACAGTTTGTCTCTATTGACTTGTTCAAAGTTATAGACCATCTCCTTGTTGCAACACACGTCTTGAGGCACCGGTATCTATTCACCATTGTCATGAGTTTGAACCCACCAGATTCGGTTTAGATACCACAGTGCAGAGGTCATTCATTTTTGGCCCCTTGTTCAGGTTGATCTCCTACTTCTTTTTCGATTTTCTACACTCTGAAGATTTGTGATCGACTTGATCACAATTGAAGCACTTCTCAGAAAACTTTTTCTTGCTTATGCCTCTTCTAAGTCCTATCTTGGAAGACTTAGAGTTCTTCCATTTCGAGTTTTGACAGTGCTCAACCATATTGGCTTTTACAGTAGCCTGAGAGAACAACTTTCTCTTTAAACTCTTGTTGTTTTCTTCGATGCGAAGTCCAAGAATGAGTTACTCCACGTTTATCTCCTTTTGCTTATGCTTCATGTTGTTCTTGAAGTCCTTCTAGTCGGGAAGTAGTTTCTCAATGATTGCAGTCATTTAGAAGGTTACACTTGGATGCATACCTTCCGAGTGAATCTTGTGCACGATACCAGAAATTCTTGGATTAGGAATCGATCTATGAACTATTAACCACAACACTTATATGAATCAAAGAATTGGACAATTCATAATTTATCTCTCATTTAGATAATGAAGGATCATCTTTGAGGAGCTAAATAATTAGGTAAGGATTTTTTTCTTTTACTACTAATAAGAGAGTTGGTCTACTAATAAAGGAGCAATTGGTGCCTCTCACGAACTTACATAGTTGTTCATATAAAAATATTATTATCAATAAGTCTAAAATTATCCTTAACCAATACAAAATATTCTATAATTATCTCAATTGAATCTTAGATGTTGGACTTCTAGATTCTCCATTACAAATGATTTTCGATTTATCCTGATAACTGGTGAAAAATTTTCATGGGCACAAGCCGATCATCTCAGATTTATTTACTATCTGATCTAATATTTTTTTTTTCTATAGCTGTCTCAACTTCTTCATACTTGAAAGGACCACCAAGGTAATCTAATTTTTTTTTTTTGGCTGCTAATAATGGAGCAGTGAATGCTAACTAAAAAAATAAAAATAAATAATAGTGCAGTTCAATAAACAAGCACTATCATTAATGATCGTGCCGTTCAATAAAGGATCAAAATAAAACAAAATAATTTAATTAATTCAAAATTCAGTTTTTTTTATAAAATTGATAGGCCCAACCATCTTTTAATGATGAAAAAAAATCAAGGGCAACAGATTTGTTATAATATTTTTGAAGAAAAAAAAATCTTTCACTTCTTTGATAATCGATTATAAATTTATCTTATAATTTATCTATTTTCATATAATTTATAATTTAAAGATGAATTGTAACAAACATTTAGAGGGAACATAATCATCTTTACCAAATGATAAATATTTTCTATTGGTTCTATTTTCATAAAAAAATCGATTAATTTAAGAAAATGTTTTATTCAACTTGAATTTAATACGCGATTGATTATATCAATTCAATTATTAATCTACACTAATAAAGCCCACAAAATAAAAAATAAAAAATGAAATCTGTTATCCTAGTAACTCCTTCTACTGCATTGGACTATTGGAAAGGATTAAACTAATATGCTAGATGACAATTGAACCTGAGACTGAGAAATTCTACGAAAATTTTCTATTAACTATCAGAATAAATTAGGAAGCATTTGTAATGGATAATTCAAAATTTTAACATCCCGTGATTATAAATCCCATTTGAAAAAAAAATTCTTACAAAATACATCGTAATTGAGGATCAAATTATGGATACTTAAATGATAATTAATCACTCTTTTACCATACCATAACCTCGAAAGCTTACTAAAACAAAAAATAACAATAAGCAGATTTCATTAGAATGTTAAATAATACAAATATCTTAAAATTATTCTTACAATTTACGTTAAAATTAGTATAATACCCGTGCGATGCACGAGAATCTTACACAATTCAAATAATATGTTTAGTAATTCAAATAATATGTTTAGTAATAATATATACATGCCAATTTTTATTATTAAATGAAAAATTAAAATGAAAAATAATTTTATTTCATCATGGATTTATGTCAATATAAGATATAGTATTATTTTTTATAATATAAGATATTAATGGTGATTGTAAGTTTTATAAGGATGGTGGATGTGGATGCGATCTAAAGTTTACTTTGCTTTGAAAGGGGTGTGTCATGTCTGTGCTATAGTGCAACACACAGGCGATACATGAAAATTCTAGTAGCAAGCTACTGTGATGTGGGTCATCCCCATATAAAAATTAATTTAATATCAAAGTGAACCAATGACCCACATATTAAAATTTATATTCAGATGCGAGACTATTATTTTTCTTACATCAACTCAAGGAAAGTTAAAGGCCTATATTTCATTAAAATTAAATTAAATTTATTTTTTTATATACTTTAATGTGATCATTATAACTTATTTAAATTTTTAATTTTGGAAATTTTAAAATACCATTTCAAATTTAAATATGAAAATATCTTTTTTGAATTTAATAAATTATTTTTTAAAATTTTAATTTTCGATTAAGATCTGAATTTTTCTTTTTAGGATTTGTAATTATATATTTTCTTTTGAATTTGTATTTTTAATTATAAATTTTTTATTTAGAAAATTTATATTCGTTTTAGCGGGAATCTTAAGTTCCATGTGAATGTCATGTCTACATGTAAAATTATGTTTTATAGATATTAATAGTTGTCATTAAAAAGGATATTTAAATTCATATTTAAATAGAGATTAATATTCTAAAAATCTACTTTTAAATATACCGTCTACATTGAAGATTAAAAATATAAACGATATTAAACATATGCATCATGAAAAATATACTATAATTGTATGATCATTGTTGCATGCATCATCTACCTACCAAAAATTCTAAATTATCAAAAACTAATAAATATATTAAACACATAGGTCATGACAATAACAAATATACGAGGGTATATCCTCTGTCCCACTTTATCCCATATTCCATCTGTCTCATTTTTCGACGATGAACGATAAGTTATTCGATCGTCGATCGGACACTACCGGCTACCGGCTCGAACAAAACTATACCTTGGATGTACGGTGAACCTGTCAAGATCGTCGCAATTGCGATGTCGTCGGATTCATCGTCGAATCCGACGAAATTACAATTACAACTATTCCGACTGGTTCACTATTCTTCCAAAATATTATTTGATTTGATATAATAATAAAAAATCATCAATGATATTCGATCGACGATCAGATGATTCATCGATCATCGCACGAATACGGGACCAGTGGCGGATTCAAGGGGGTGCGAGCGTGTGCTCAAGCACCCCCTTGTTTTCAATTAATTAATATATAGTTTTTATATTAAAAAAATAAAGGCATATCATGACTTTTTAAACTTGTTAGAGTTTTTTGTAAAATTGACATTAAAACCTAGCGAACTCTTTTTTTTCTTTCGATCATGAATCTGATTCTTTTATCTTCACAACTCACAAGACAATTCCTCCTCCTCTTTATTTTCTCTTCAAACCAAAATCTTTAACCCTCTTGTCATTTACAAATCGCAAGAGGCAAAACCTCCTTATCATCTCTTAAAATCAAAAGCTTTGTTCCGTTGACGCCGACACGACAACGCGGCAACGACGGTGACGACAGCCGAGGAGGAAGAAAGAGAGCAGATTCGGATTGTGTTGTTGGCTACGCTCATGAATAAGGTTTGATTTGCCACGGTGACGACGGTCGACGACAGCCGAGGAGGAAGAAGGAGACTTAAGAGAGCATATTCAGATTGTGTTGGTTGCTACGCCGGTGGATAAGGTTTGATTTATTTATTTATTTATTTGGTTGCTCATATGAGTCATATCCGTGAAGGACTTCATCTAAAGATTTCATTTTCTTAGTCGGCGGGATTAATATAGCATGAAATCATGTTCCTTATTTCATTTGATTCCTTATTTTATAATTTATACTTGGTAGTACTACAATTGTTACGTTGATTGCTTAAATTAATAATTTTGATGAATTGACATAGGTTATGGAGAAATTTTTAAAACGAAGTGTTGAGTCTTCTAAGGGTTCTAATGAAGAAAATAGTAAGAAAAAGCATTCTCGCATTGAATTCAATCCGGATGATGTTGTTAGTGACCCAGGGCTACGCAAACCAATTGATGAATTTGCTATTTCTATTAGAGATCAGATTCGAAGAGAATATTTGATTAGAGGACCTTGTCAACCATTTGGTCATAGCCATCCCCAAAGACAATTTGGTAAAGAGCGTAGAAGTTTTCAAGTTACTTGGTTTAAAAAATTTTCATGGTTAGAGTATAGCATATCAAAAGATGCAGCTTTTTGTTTTTGGTGCTATCTCTTTAAAAATTCTCACAGAGGATGTCGAGTTGGAGATGATGCATTTACAAATTCAAGAATGAATAATTGGAGAAAAGCAATGGAAGTATTTAATACGCATGTTGGTGGTGTAGCTAGTGCTCACAATGATGCAAGAACACAGTTTGAGGCTTTTCAAAATCAACGACAAAGTGTGTCACATTTGCTACAAGCACAGGGGCATGGAATGGAGGTTGCATATCGCACTCGATTAACGGCAACTTTGGATGTTACACGCTTTCTTTTGAAACAAGGTTTGTCTTTCCGTGGACATGATGAATCATCGAGTTCCTCAAATAAAGGTAACTTTCTTGAATTGATTGAGTGGTATATCCAAAGAAATGGCGAGGTTGCCAAGACAATGAACGAGAATGCCCCTGGAAACAATCAAATGAAGTCTCCAACAATTCAAAAGGATTTAACACGGGCTTGCGCAGCTGAAGTCACAAATGTCATTCTTAATGATATAAAAGACAACATATTTTCTCTTATGGTTGATGAGTGTCGAGACATTTCAGTCAAAGAGCAAATGGGTGTTGTTTTAAGATACGTGAACAAACATGGATGTGTCATTGAAAAATTTCTTGCTATTGTGCATGTGTCTGATACTTCTACTATTTCTTTGAAGAAGGTTATTGATGAATTATTTGCAAAACATAAGTTGTCATTATCAAGATTGAGAGGTCAAGGATACGACGGGGCTTCAAATATGCGAGGTGAGTATAATGGATTGAAGGCTCTTATATTGAAGGAAAATTCATCTGCAAGGTATGTCCATTGTTTTGCTCACCAACTTCAATTAGTTGTTGTTGCAGTTGCTAAAAGCAATTGAATTATAAGTGATTTCTTCCAATATGTTACTATGATTGTGAATATTACGGGCGCTTCATGTAAAAGAAAAGACAAGTTTAGACAACTTGAACATGATAGACTTGTAGAATGTTTGGAGAAAGGAGATATTGTTAGTGGAAAAGGGAAAAATCAGGAAATCAGTTTAAAACGACCAGGGGATACTCGTTGGGGTTCACATTACATGACTATTGTCCGTTTGATGTCTACATGGACTTCTATTTTACAAGTGCTTGAAAATGTGTATGATGATGGTACTAATGATGATAATAGTGGTATCACCGCCAGTTTGATTGATAAGATGGAGAGTTATGAATTTGTATTTGTGATGCATTTGATGAAGTCTTTATTGGGAATCACAAATGAACTGTCTCTTGCCTTACAACAAAAGGATCAAAACATTGTACTGGATGTCAGTTTGATCAAGACGATGAAAGTTCGATTACAAAAATTAAGAGAAGAAGGCTGGGAGAATTTTTTGGATATCATCAACAAATTTTGTAGTAATCATATGATCCCAATACCGAATATGGAAGAAAATATGAGAACTCGTGGTCGTAGCAGACGTAATGGGCAAATGATTACTAATTTTCATCACTATCGTGTTGAAATTTTTTGTGAGGTAATATTTCTAAATATTTTACTGAATTTTAATTTTCTAATAGTGTTTTTTTATTCACTGTTTATTTTTACAATATTAGGTTCTTGATATGATGGTTCAAGAGATGAATAATCGTTTTTCAGAATCAAGTACGGAGTTACTTACTTGCATTGCTTGCTTAGATCCGAAGGACTCTTTTTCTCAATTTGATATTAGTAAGCTACTCCGCCTTGCTGAACTTTATCCGGAGGACTTTTCATTGACTGATCGTATAATACTTGAGGATCAACTTGAGTCTTACATTCAAAATGTACGAGGTGAATTTTCTATGATTGAAGATTTGGGAAGTCTTGCTATAAAGATGGTTGAAACTGGCAAGAATATGATTTTTTCATTGGTATATCGTTTGATCGAGTTAGCATTGGTTTTACCAGTTGCAACTGCTTCTGTTGAAAGGGTTTTTTCTGCGATGAAAATTATCAAGACTGATTTGCGTAATAGGATGGGAGATGAGTGGATGAATGACAGTTTGGTAGTATATATCGAGAATGATATTTTTGGCACAATTGAAAATGAACAAATTTTACAACATTTTCAACAGATGAACACTCGTAGGATACAGTTGCCTCCTCTTGTTTGTATATCCAAACCCGATACGGGTAGTTCAAGTGTCAAAAAATAGTTATTTTATTGGTATGCACATACTTTTATATCTGTATCATTATCATTATCAATTCAGTACTTTTATCATTTGATATCTTTATTTGATAGCATGTAATTTTTTTTTAATTCTTTCATTGAGCACCCTTTAAAAGTTTTATCTGGATTCGCCACTGTACGGGACAGACAAGAGAGGGTATACTACAATGACTTCATGGCTTTTGGCGTATTGCCTATTATATTAGAGCATCTGCTGATATAACACGGGGCATGAAAAATATATTATAATAATATAATCATTACTATGAGTTTGTTTGAAGATTATCCCGATAACTTTATACATCAAATTAATGATTCCTGAGTAATAATTTATATCCGATACATCAATAAAAAATGTAATCTGGAATAAAAAAACTTTGAAATTTTTTTTTCTAATTTAAGAATTAAGAAATTTTTTTCTAAAAATATCCTCTAATATTTATCTTTTTAAAATAAAAATAATCTACACAATTTATTAAATTCCAAAATATTATCGATGATCGACGTCGCCAATCGTCAATCGACGTCAGCAAGGTGCGAACGATCGACGATCGGCGTCGCCGATGATCGGTGAACATTTTTTTAATTTAATATTTTAATTAAAACTCTAATAAATTAAATAAGTTATAATTAAAAAAAGCTAAATAAACTAATTTAAAATACAATAAAATTATCTAAACAAATTCTAAAAAATTAAAAAAATAATTCAATTTTATTTATTTATATATTATTATTATTATTTTTTAATATTTTATTTTTAAAATTTAAAATAAATACAATTACAAATTATCGATCCGACGACTAATATAATTTTTTATACTTAAATTCAGTGAACAAACATATAATATCATTTTATTTTTTCTATGTTATCATTATGTTTAAGATTGAACTAAAAAGTAATATAATTTTTTATACTTAAATTAAAATGTGAATAAGCATATAATATCATCTTACTTTTTCTATTTTTAATTTTGATAAACATACATTATCATCATGTTTAAAATTGAATTAAAAAATAATACGATAAAATATTATATCATATTATATACTATTATCTTTAAACAATCAAGATTCTATTTGATCATCTAAATTGAACCAAACAATATAAGATTATCTTTTATTCCTCATAATCTTGATAATCACATAATTAAAATTACACATGATAGCTTAAACTAAATACACCCTGAAAGTATTATTCATCCCAAATGATCTAATATCATCAATCCCATAATAAAATACAGATAAATAAATTACAAAAAATATTTTCCTCTAATACAGCAACCTTTACAAGAATGGAGAGATAATACAAAAATATTTGATGCTGATGCAATAAACACTAAGGTAGGAGAGATTAATGAGTGTTATATGGAAGGGTTCAAAGTCGCAAAACACCTCTTTGAATGCAAAAAAAGAGTACATGTGTAAGAAGAGCACATGCCTTTCGAGGTAGAGAGCAACACCATTAACAAAACGACTATCGGTTACCTAACGTTAAAAACCCTTGTAAGGATAGTGGTTTGATCCGGGGGGCTATTCTTACCTTAGTTTCTTCTCGGTCTGGTAGAAGTTGGATCTCTTCCTTCTCTTCTATCAGCTCAGCCAAAGGAGAGAGTTGCACCATATTGCAACTGGCAGGAGGGGCTCGGAATGTTTGCCGTATCTCTGTCCGGACATCATCAACATAACACCGGCGCGCTACCTTCTGATCTCCTCTAACCTCCCCTACTTGGTCTCCCACTGGAAATTTTACCTTCAAGTAGAAGGTTGACGTCACCGCTCGAAATTCATTCAGGGCCGGTCTACCCAGGATGACATTATAAGCAGAGGGTGCATCCACCACCAGAAAAGTTGACCACCGGATCCTCCTCAAAGGCTCTTCCGCAAGTGAGATGGCCAATTTGATTTGGCCAATAGGCTGGACTTCATTTCCTGTGAACCCGAACAGGGGTGTGGCCACAGGCTGCAGCTCGGTGGCCTCAATCTCCAGCTGCTCAAATGCTTTCAGATACAGAATGTTCACTGAACTCCCCGTGTCTACAATGGTCCTGTGGACCTGATAATTTGCTATGACTGCAGTGATGACCAGTGCATCATCATGGGGCACTTCCACGCCCTACAGGTCTGAAGGGCCAAAACTAATTTGTGGTCCTTGGGCTTGGGCCGAACTGCTGCCCACCTGATAGATGTCCAGACGTCTAACCTGGGACTTCCGAGCTCGGTTAGAATTCCATAAGTAGGGCCACCAAAGATCACATTGATGGACCCATGTACAACATTCTATTGGTTAGCTTGTTCTTCATTATCGTTACCTTGCCCGGGGGAGCCGAGGGTCGGGAATAATTGTCTTGCTGCAAGAGTGGTTGCTCGGGCATTGGGATCTTGTTGGTTCGACAGTGCTCTGCCTCGACCTCGACCACCTCCCTGATGAGCTCCTCTGGGGGTCCCTCGACCGGCGCGACCCCGGCCCCGACCAGCTTGCCAACAGTCCTGGAGGTCATGGGTGTGGCTGTTGTGGAAGGAACAGTAGGGCTGTCATCTGGCAGGGAGACATCCCTGAGCCACCTGCTGAACTATATACCCCGCTCGGCTCCCGGCCTGTGTCCCATAGCTCGGGGGCTCCTGAGAGATCCTCCAGGAGGCATGGTTCTATGATGATGATGAGGGGTTTCGGGTACAAGCTTGACTTCCTGTCGTCTGGCAGCCTGTGCTTCTTCAACATCTACATACTTAGTGGCTTTGCCCAGGAGGCTTTCGAAGTCTTTGGGAGGCTTCCGGATCAGTGACTTGAAGAATTCACCCTCCTGTAGGCCCTGGGCAAAGGCACTGATCAACACCTCAGATGTGGCAGTAGGTACATCCAACGCGACTTGATTGAATCTTTTAATGTAAGCCCTCAAGGGCTCCTTGGGACTCTGCTTCAAGGCGAAGAGGTTTAAGCTGGTCTTGTGGTGCCTCTTGCTACTTGCAAAGTGCTGGAGAAACAGTATCTTGAAACAACAAAATCTCTTACAGATCCCTCTGGGAGTCTGTCAAACCACCGTTGAGGCGGCCCTGCCAAGGTGGTCAAGAAGGCTCGACACTTAATACTATCTGAATACTGATGCAACAGTGCTGCATTCTCAAACTTCATTAAGTGCTCTTCCGGGTTTGTAATTCCTCCATACTCAGGGATGGATAGGAGTCGGAAGTGCTTGGGAACTGGTTCTTGTAGGACTTGACTGGAAAAGGGGAACCCGGTATGCTCAACCGGGGCCTAACTGAGGGGAGCCTTCCCTTTGTTAGCTCTGGCTTGACTAGAAGAAACTTCGTGAGGGTCATATTGCCCAGCGCCCTCTGCCGGGCCGAATAATGCTCGAGGAAAGTGAGGACTATCACCCTGGCGAGCTCCTCCTTCAGTGCCCATGCGAGCTGTTGGCTCGGCAAGGCCCTCCTGAGCGGGGCGAGCGGCCATTTTCTGCTCTGCCGCCCGCTTCTGAGCTTTGGCTGCTACCAGCAAATCAAGGTCTTCTTGTGAAAGCATCACGGTCACCCGGTTGGAGTCACTCATCTTCAGCTTTCGATCAGGCGGAGTTTCCCACAGACGGCGCCAAATTTGATCCTGTCGACAAGCGAAGATCAGTTCTCACTTGGCTGACTCGGTCTGACCAAGACCACCCGGTCTGCTGTAGCACGGGAGGTCGGGCTTGGGCTCAACCGCAGGTCAGATATCACTCACTCGGGTCGGACCAAGATGGGGAACACAAAGTGGAGTTGAGGTTGCAAAAATAGCAGTGATCCCTTCTTTGGAGCTCAAAGGGGGGTTTATATAGGGGAAGAAAGCTCTCTGCCATGCCAGAGCTGTCCTGTCTCATTAAGGATGGGTCAGTTGGCAGACTGAGCCCATGGCAGCTTTAGTGACCCTGTGAGACTGCCACAGCCGCCTGACAACCTGTCCCGACTGTCTCTTCTTATCCTCATTAACATTTGGCGGCTCTGTCAGGTGATGATTATGTCAGAGGTTTGATACATTATTACTGCAGAGGTGGCTCTTTAATTATTCCTGTCCATTCGGTCGGCTCACCTTAACTTGCAGTCAGGGTTGGTCGGATAAGCCTAGATCCTAAGCCATTTCCGTTCATGGGGCGACCTCAAGGCGTTCGGCTGGAGACACCCGACCCGAGTAACCGACCTTAGATGACTGACCTCGGAGGGCCGACCCCGAGTATCTGACCTCGGGTGACCAGCCTTGAGTGACCGACCTTGGGTGACCGACCCCGAGTGGTCGACCTCGGTGACCGATCCCGAGTGACCTACCTCGGATAACCGACCCCAAGTGGCTGACCTCGGGTGACCGACCCCGAGTAGCCGACCTCGGGTGACCAATCCCGAGTGACCTACCTCGGGTGACCAACCCCAAGTGGCCGACCTCGGGTGACCGACCCCGAGTGGCCTACCTCGGGTGACCGACCCCAAGTGGCCAACCTCGGGTGACTGACCCCGAATATCCGAATCCAAACCGAGGCCTTACCTGTCTTGACCTCTACTCTGCCTGCTGAGATTCATGTCCAACTCATTGGACCGAGGTCAATCCAGGCCTAACCTTCTTTAACCCAGGTCGGATCCAACCGGACCCGATCGGGCCCTCGATCCTCCTAAAAAACCACTCGCCCAGATCATGGTTCAAATTTCATCGTGCTAAGTAGGTCACATCTTTGTGACCCAAATGTGAAGACATGAAAGCCAACAATTACTCCTAGTTATGGGTGTAATCAAACCAAACGGGACAGTAAGAAATTCGAATTTGAACTCGATTCGTTATCTCTAAATTTGAGTTCGGTTCGAATTCGATTTGAACTTTAGTTTTTAAACTTGAACTCGACTCGTAATAAAATTAAATAGCTTGAGTTCATCTCAATTCGAAAAAAAAACTCGTTTAAGATAATTAAATAAATAAGCTTCTTAACGAATACGTTCGTGAATCTCCTAACAAACACATTCACGAATTTCTAAACGAATATATTCGTAAACTCACAAACTAAATACTATTAAACTCGAACTCGCCTCGATAATAATTTCAAGCTCGAAATTAGACTCAAACTGAACTCTTTAACTTAATCATACAAACTGGAATGATTTTTTTGTAAACCAAGACCTAAATAGGTAACGAGTGACTTGACTTGTTTACATTCTTATTCCTAGTGAGTAAGATCATAAGAAATAATTATAACTGTAGAATTTAATTTTAGAGCAATAATATGCTCAAAGAAAAATCTCAATGAAAACCTCAAACAATGACATAACATTTTATATGCATATGTTCGATTGTCGCCCAGACACCATCGATAACCTCCACCCGCCATCTTAAATCAAACTATATCCTAGAGACATGGTGAATCAGTCGAGGATCACTGTATGTAAATTGTCACGTTATTCCTTAGAGTTTTTCTTGAAATTTTTTTTGAGCATAATATTTTTCTTAATTTTATTTCCAATTATACTATTAAATTTAGGGGCATTTGGAAGAGGAAGGTGTTAGTCATGTTGAGTGGGAAGACAATGAGGACAAGCAAGGTTTAGGGTTTTGAACAACATAATGATAAAAAAAAAATGGTAATGAGCTTTACATTACGAGAGAAAAAGAATTAAAAAGCAAAATCAAGGGAGATGAGGTTTGATGGAGGATTTCAAATGCTGGAGGAAACAATCACTGCAAGGTGCCAAGAGAGACTACTCGATAGACAAATGGTAATGAGCTTTACATTACGAGAGAAAAAGAATTAAAAACAAAATCAAGGGAGATGAAGTTTGATGGAGGATTTCATATGCTGGAGGAAACAATTACTGCAAGAGTGCAAGGTGCCAAGAGGGACTACTCGATAGACAGTCATGACAAAGTCGAGGAAATAAGCAGACTATTTTTGTGGCAAAATAATATGTAAAAAAAATAATTAATGAGATTTTTTCAACCTCGAACGATCGATCCGATCTCACAGAAATTTTCCATGATCGTCAGGATAAATCAGGAAGCGCTTGCAATGGACGGTCTAGAAGCCCAACGTCTCAAGATTCGCACCCTATTTAGAGAATTTTTTTTTTACAAATACACCGTATCTAGGTATCGAACCGCGGATGTCTGAGATAGTGACTAATGGTCCTACCGTTGCATCATAACCCCGGAGGCATGGCAAAACAATATGTAGATGAGAAGAGAGGATGATCGACTGCCGTGATATGAAATGTATAAGATACGATGAATTAGATAGGCTTTGATACCAAGTTAAGATCGTGGGTACAATGAATTAGATAGGCTTTGATACCAAGTTAAGATCGTGGATATTTCATTTCTGCCCTCTCTCTCTCTCTCACTCTCTCTCCCCCCAACAAAAAGCTTAATCATCCGTCTGAAGGGAGATTTCCAGGGAATGACTGCCGAGAAGTTCATCAATTGCTTCGTTAATTATGCTTCCTTTGACCTAGACAAGAGATGAGAGCAATGGCCTCAGCTTCACTCATACGAACATGATGACGATGATAGGAAAAGCAACCAACCTTTATTCCAATCGCCATTGCTGTTTTCAACTTCACCAGTTCACCTAATCTCAAGGAACCTCTTTTATTATCCTTCACGAATATCACAGGGATCTGCGTGGACGATGCTAGGCTTGGAATATGTTTTGTCAGCCTTCGTGGGTTGCAGTCCGCAGCTAAGAGCACCGCCTACTTCCACCAAATATGTATATATATTAGAACAGATACCCAAACACGTCGTTAGATAGGTAAATGCAAAGCAAATAAACCATTACTCAAAAACTTATACTCGATACTGGATTATCAGCTACACGATAAACCTTGCAAGAAATCTTCACATTTCATTCAAGAACCTAAATTGCACGATTCTTCTACTCTTTTAACTTGTGCTAACAGACACTCAAGCACTGTCATCTACTGACATTTGCTATTTCCTCGACTCTGTCAAAGCAGTATATCACACTACTGATCTGTTTGGGAGGAGGTGAAGAAAATGTAAATAATGGAGAGGTAACTTTTACCATTGTTTGAGGAGTGAGGGAAGGGGGCGAGGGAAAGTAAGGGAAGGGAAGGAGAACTTTTACCCTTCATTACTCCTCAAATGGTTTATTTTCTTACACGCCGATTTGGGATGTGCAAGGAAGTTCCCCTTCCTTCCCCTCCCTTCCCTTCCCTTTTCATTAATGAACCTTCACTCACCTCATCCAAACAGAAGGTAAAACTCCCTGAACTGTTTATTTGCATAATCTTTGCACTATATAATTATTCATTTGAAGGTGTTTTGGTTGGGAAACTTAACAAAACCATACTACATGCATGAAATGTGATCTCTGTAAGGATTAATGTTACCATATTCAAGTTCATTTTAACATAGAGAATTGTATGTGCATACTTGTGAGCCTTAGGTATGTATGCTAGCTAACCTTATGAACACTTAAAATACTCCAGATTCATCCTCCATCAATATTATGAACATTTAAATTTCAAGCTGCTGAACCCAAGAATATGGTGATTCACAGTAAGCAATTTTAAGAATTTATGAGAATTTTCTTATGAAGAAATAAAACTTACTGAGGTCAATATGTATAATCTTGTTAGCATGTAACAAACAAAAACATTAACATGATTAGTGAGTTTATATAGTACTACTGCAAGAAACAAAGAACTTAGAATTGACTCTTGATCGAAGCCAATTGATAGAGAAAATATTTACGAAACATTGCTCCATCCTATTCATACAAAATACTCCACTTAGTTGAGAAAGAAGAACTGATTTCTTAAACCCATCATAAACGCCATTTCAGTTTAGAAAGGGTAAGGTTGAAGGCTTGCCAAATATATTAACAAGCAGGAGAAACAATATAGTCTTAATCTAGATGGGAACTATTTTCTTGAACTAAAGTATATGAGTATCTAAAATTGTATCTAAAAAAATTTACTTGTGATCAATTAGGATGTCAAGTGTAAACTTGGAGTATTTGTTTTCAAATTTTGACATTCAACATCAATTCAGGGGGAGTAGATAAAGAGTCTTAAGTATTAAAGGGAAACTTCATGAGGGTCAGATTGTCCAGCGCCCTCTGCTGGACCGAATAATGCTCGAGGAAAGTGAGGGTTATCGCCCTGGCGAACTCCTCCTTCAGTGCCCACGCGAGCTGTTGGCTCGGCAGGGCCCTCTTGAGTGGGGCGAGCGGCCATCTTCTGCTCTGTCGCCAGCTTCTGAGCTTTAGCTGCTACCAGCAAATCAAGGTCTTTTTGCGAGAGAATAACAGTCACCCGGTTGGAGTCACTCATCTTCAACTTTCGATCAGGCTAAGATTCCCACAGACGGCGCCAAATTTGATCCTGTTGACAAGTGAAGATCGGCTCTCACTCGGCTGACTCAGTCTCACCAAGACGACCCGGTCTACTATAGCGGGGCGGGGGGGGGGGGGGGGGCTTAACCACGGGTCAGATCTTACTCACTCGGGTTGAACCAGAATGAAGCACTCAAAGTGGAGTTGAGGTTGCAAATGGCAGCCAGCCCCTTTCTTGGAGCCCCATGGGGGTTTATATAGGGGAGGAGAAGGCTTCCTGTTGTGTCAGAACTGTCCTATCTCATTAAGGATAGGTCAGTTGACAGACTGGGGTAATGGCAGCTTTAACTGCCACGTGAGACTGCCACAGCCGTCTGACTACCTGTCTAAATTGTTTCCTCTGACCCTCATTAATATCAGGCGGCTCTGTCGAGTAATGATTATGTCAGGGATTTGACAGATACTAGCTGTCGAGGTGGATTCTTAAGTGTTAGGGCTCATCCGGTCGGATCATGTAGCCTTACAGCGCGGGTCGATCGGGCGAGCTTGATTCCTTGGTCATCCTGGGGTGTCCAACCCCCGGAGCTCAACCCCGGGTGACTGACCCCGATAGCCGACCCCGAGTGTCTGACCCCGGGTGATCGACCCCGGGGGGCCTGGCCCCGGGTGACCGACCCCGAGTGTCTGACCTCAAGTGGTCGACCTCGGGTGACTGACCCCGAGTGGCCGACCTCGGGCGCCCAGCCCCAAGTGCCTGACCTCGGGTGACCGACCCCGAGTGGTCTACCTCGGATGTCCAACCCCGAGTGCCTGACCCGTGTGACCGAGGCCGAACCAGGGCTCTACCTATTTCGCCCTCTATTCCCCTTGCCCAAATTCATATCCGGCTCACTTGGGCCGGGGCCACCCCGGCCTAGCCTCCTTTGACCCGGGCCGGATCCGACCGGGCCCTCGACCCTCTCCGAAAACTACCTACCCGGATCATCAGGGGGAGCAGATAAAGAGTCTTAAGTATTAAAGGGAAATGATATACATGTAGGGTGGGGAGAAAAAAACAAAACTTTACCAGAGAGATTAGTGAGTCCTAAAGGAGGTCCCTTTAAAACAAATGACTCTCAAATAATCACTCATGCATCCCAAAGATTTTTCAACAAAATGAAAAAGTTGATCTCCAATGCTCTACATCATTATTTTGGGCATAAAAGCATAAGCATAGTAGACATCATAGAAAGAACATAACCTGCAGAGGGGTGAGAGGAGCTCTACGGGGATTGATATTACTATGCTCTTTCTTTGATTGACAATCTGCCTCCGCTTGTATCATTCTTTCAAGAACACGTGTGACATCGTTGACTCCAATAGCAAATTGTTGCTACATGAACCAAATTCAACAAAGACATTAACAAATCAATAAACAGTAGCACTAAAGCCACATTGGGGTTAGATTCCCTTAATTAAGAAAGAAAAAATAATAACAATAAGATAAGGAAAACCTTGATCCACATCTTATCAGGTAGCTCTCCTTTGGAAAGTTTAGTTGATTCAATGCTCCTAAAGCAAATAAAGCAATTATGAATTCTAATTTCTAAAGCCACTAGAGGAATGACATGAGAAAAAAATGGTGCAAGTTACATGGTGAGTTGAACCAGGAGATGGGAGGCGCTCTCCTTCGTAGCAATTTGAGCTCACTCTGCTTATATAGTTAAAACAACAAGACGTATCATCGACTGATACAATGCAAAGAAGGAGAAGGAGGAGGAGGAGGAGGAGGAGGAATCTCTACTCTGACTGTGGATCTCCTTTCGATGCTTTGACAGGCCTAAGAGAACTGCTTCGCTTCTTGGCCATGGCCGTTCTCCTTAATATCTGCAGCGGCGTTAAACCAAACACTTACTTGGATTACAGAAAGAAACCAACACAAATTCGACCTGCGATGGACGGAGAAGGTAAGGGATCCAGTAGCGACTAGGGAAAAGAGAAAATGCTGGTATGCCGAGCTGCTGATGGTGTGAAGGCACTGGTGGAAGCGGCGACGGTGAGCGAAAGCAGAGGGAAGGGAAGAGGAGCCGTAGACGGTTGAGGGAGTGCGGCGACGGCAGTAGGCGAAGGCGGAGCGGGTTATTAGGGTTTCGGGTTTTATATAAATTGATTTTTGAGGATTCGAAAGTAAGGATGGCAACCGAATATTCGATTAAATAGATGAGAAATGATATGCGCATACGTAATCTTCCCCAATGAGTCAGCAAGCTCATGTGGCAAAAAACAATAAAAAAAAAGAAAAGAAAGAATTGGTCAAAAGTGATGCGCATACGTAATCTTCCCCATTTCTCTATCACTCACGCGCTCCAACCTCAAACCCTAGGGCGAACCCGACGCCGACCCTTCCTCGTGCTCCAGTGGTTTCGCGCCCGACGCCGAGCCTTTGTGTTTACTTCTTCCTCCTTCCTCCTCATCCGTGCACACAAAGTCGACACCCCAACCCTTCTCCGCGAGTGAGGCCCTGATTCCTATTGTCACTAGAGGTGACGTGGCTGGCCGACAATCCTCCTTCCCCGAGCAATTAGCGTTGTAGCCTCTTTGCGATCCTTCCACCTCCACGCAACCACTCCACAGTCGGCCACCACTCAGGTTTTGCTTCCTTCTTACCATGAGCAAGATTGTAGTTTTTGGTTGGCTATGACAATTTAGTTTTTGGAGTTGTGTTTCGATTTTGGATGGTGGGTTACTAATATAGTTTGGTTTCAGATTGAGTTCTTGTTGTAGTTTCTTCACTTTGTACATATCTCGGATTTTATTTTAGACATTGTAATTAATTTTGTTGGAAATGGATTTTGTGCAAATTGAAGAACAAAATGATTCTGTCTCATGTCGGTTATTCTACTGAATTGCTCTTGCAGAATATTCTTTCTTGGTTTATGTTTGCCTGCCAATAATTATTTTGTTTGAATTTAGGTTGTAAAATTGTTATGGAGCAAGAACTATTAAATGAGGGTGATGTGCAAACGTTGGGTGATTCGTCAAATTCAAATGCAGTTGATATTCCACAAGTTGGGATGCATTTTTCATCTAAACAAAAGGTTCGTGATTTTTACAAATCATATGCATAAGGACTTGGGTTTGGTATTTCAAAAATAAGTTCCAAAAAAGGAAATGATGGTCAACTAAAGTATTTTTCATTTGGATGCTCTAAGAATGGTCAATCCATTTCTAGAGTGAAAAATTCCTTTTATCCTAGACCTACTACTAAAACAGATTGCAAAGCAAAGATTAATCTTACAATTCTGAATGATGGAGTATGTGTCATCACTAGTATTCAACTTGATCACAATCATGCATTAAGTCCAAGAAAGTCAAGACATTTTAGATGTAATAAAGTGTTAGATTCCCAAACTAAGAGACAATTAGAGTTGAATGATAAAGCGGGAATAACTTTGAGTAAGAGTTTTCAATCATTTGTTGTTAAAGCCGGTGGCTATGAAAATTTATCATTTGATGAAAGAAAGTGTAGAAATTATGTGGTCGAAGCACAGAGATTAAGGCTTGGGAATGGCGATGCAGAAGCCTTGAATAATTACTTTTGTCATATGCAAAGTAGAAATTCAAATTTCTTTTATATGATTGACGTAGATGAGGATTCTCTCATAAGAAATATATTTTGGGCTGATGTCAGATATGGGGTTGCATGTGATTCTTTTTCTGATGTTGCTACATTTAATACTACATATCTTACCAATAGTTATGTTATGTCATTTGCTCCGTTTGTTGGAGTAAATCATCATGGTGAATCCATATTACTTGGTTGTGGTTTGATATCCAAAGAAGATTCTGAAACTTTTATTTGGTTATTTAAATCATGGTTGACATGCATGAGAGGGCGAGCTGTTGGGGCAATCTATGGTCCGGAGTGACCATGTGTTTTGATATTTGGGCAAATGGTTTAAGTTAGATTTACCCTTGTGTTCTAATATGTGTATGTGAGTGTGCAGGATTGCAGGTTACACATATTGACTTAGCTGGATGACTTCAGGTATGGTGAAGGGTGGCATAGAGGCAAGCCATGGGCTTGTGTGCACCCGAGGGACCAGGGATAGCAGGGACGATGAGCCGAGGGACGCGGACTTCGAGGCATGCATGAAGGATGACATGGAGGCAAGCTGGAGGCTTGTGTGCGCATCCAAGGGACAGGAGCCAAAGATGAAGAGGGCGCGAAGGCAACAGTCGAGGCTGTTGATGAAGAGTCAGCTGAGTCATGAAGAGACGAGAGCCGAGGGAAGAGGACTCCAAGGGCAAGCCGGGAAGTGGACTTCAAAGGGCACACGTGAAGGGTGGCATGGAAGCAAGCCGAGGGTTTGCGTGCGCATCCGAGAGAAGATAGTCGGTGGAAGAGGACTTCAAGGGGCAAGTCAAGGGAGTGAACTTAAAGGCACGCGTGAAAGAGGGTCTTCAGAATGAGGAGGAGTATTTTTGTAAGCTGGGCAGTCGACTGGGAATGAACCAGTCGACTGCCAGCAGAAGAATCAAACTCACAGAAGGTAGTCGACCCTGGACCAGTCGACTGCTCTGGGAGCAGTCGACTGGTAGTGACTGGTGGTGTTGATTGGAAATTCGAACGTTGAGCTGCAACGGTCAATTTTCAGTTGGACCAGTCGACTGCCCTGGGGGGCAGTTGACTGGTAGCCTGAGTTTCAGCTTTGAGACCTATTTAAAGGGGCTCGGGTTTGGCTGAGAACTCTTGACGAAATGAGCTTGGTTAGAGCTCATTAGTAGACTTAGTGCTCAGAAAGTGTGTTCAAGGTTGTGGCGAGGTTTCTCCACCCACAAGTAGCTACACGAGCTAGCCGGAGGGCATCCAGGGAGTGATCCGCCGAAAGATCAAGCGATCGTTCACCTCACGGACTGTCTTGGAGTAGGAGTGTCATCTCCGAACCACGTAAATAGGTTTGTGTTAGCATTGTTTGATTGTATTATTATTGTTTCCGCTTGCGCATGCTAACCTTGTAGGAAGAACGAATCAAAAATTACTATTCACCCCCTCTCTAGCAAGACGACAACGATTTAACATGAGCTCCACAAGCTATTATTACGGATTAATGCAAAGCCATGGAAATTGCAATTCTTGAGGTATTTCGGACTCTCATCATCGTTTATGTCTTTGGCATATTATGAAAAAACTTCCTGCCAAGTTTAGTAGTCATGTCAACTATAAGTTGATAAAGAGAAACATGAAGAGTATTGTTTATAATTCTTTGACATCTGACGAATGTGATACTAATTGGAAAAACTTTATTGAAGCATTTAACTTAAAGAAAAATGATTGGTTGAATTTTTTATATGAAATTCGTCATAAGTGGATGCCTATGTATGTAAAAGATAAGTTTTGAGCAGGGATGCCTACAAGTCAAAGAAGTGAGAGTATGAATATTTTTTTTAATGATTATGTTCATTCAAAAATAATTTTGAAACAATTTGTTGAACAATATGACAATGCTTTGAAAAGCAATATTGAAAAGGAAAAAAATTCTGATTTTGTATTTTTCAATTCTATCATTCTGGTTATTAGTGGTCATCCAATTGAAAAGCAGTTTCAAAGTGTTTACACTAACAAGATATTCAAGTTGTTTCGAGATGAAATGCGAGGTTTGATGTTTTGTAATACTTCATTTGTGAAGTAAGAAGGGTTAACACTCCTTTTTGAGGTGATAGAAACTGTATATGGAAAAGAGGGAGCAACTCCAAAAGAAGTTTCCTTTTGGGTACAATATAGTGAGTTACAATTTCAGATGAAGTGTTTGTGTCGTCTCTTTGAGTTTCGTGGAATTGTATGTAGACATTTGATGTCTGTTCTAGTGAAAAGAAATGTCACTACTTTCAGAAAATTATATTTTGGAACGATGGCGCAAAGATATTAAACGAGGATATCAACGAATCACCAATATTTATGATGATTCTTGTCGTCATGCAGAGGAAAGACGAAGATATAATAATCTTCAACCATTGTTACAGGAAGTGGGGCAGCTTGGGTCAAAAAGTGATGAGAAGTGCTTTGTTTTAACAGGAATATTGAAAGAAGCGAAAAAAAAAGATTATGGATATAAATATTAATGATTCATTGGATGGTCATCAGGACAGCAACAGGATACATGAGGAATCAACAAATGAGAAAAAAAGTTTCACAGTCCATTAAAAGTAAGGTCTCGTGGACGTCCACCAACGAAAAGAAAACAATCCAAAATTGAGGAAATTGTGAAAAAGACAAAGGTAAAATCTCGGAAAAAAGTTTGGTTGTATATTTGATGTCATTTGCTACTTTGGTGTTAAATGATTTTACTTTTGTTATTTGTTAACATTGAACATATGCAAACTTATCTATAGGGTTCTATAATTGATGAGTTATCAAATTTGAATCTCCCAAGTATGATCAATGATCAATCCAGTCAAAATGTAAGTTAACGCATAAAATTTTTTAAATTCAGAATTTGGTACTATTATATCTAACAATTGATAGTTTTGGTAAGAATTTATCATTTTTATATTTCATTTGTATTATGTTCATATATGGATGACCATAATTATTATTAATCTTCTCTTTTTTATTAGTAGGTTGTAGTTGAAAAAGTTACAGGATTATGGTGAAGCAATTATGCCTTGGTTGCTACTTGCAAGCAATCTGGTAAGCATGTTTAGCTTCTTAAATTATGGTGAATTATGGTAAGCAATCTGGTAACGTTTGCTAATATTCATTTAAACTAAAATTTAGTGTGTTCCAATGCTTTTATGCTAAATTGTTAGTGTATGATGTGTTATTCTGGATTCATTGTTAGTAGTTGTTTAGTTTGATCTGAAATTCGATGTAGTCATTTTTTATTCAAGTAAAAGAATCAGTTCTGTAGAGAAACCAAACTTAAGAATAAGTAGTCATGAATCACTCTGAAAACCCATGATTCAAGAGGATGAGTTTGAAATTTTTGTGATCTTGGAACTAATAATGTTGAATGTGAATGTTGCAACACTAAACTTAGTGTTTCTTCTCCTTGATATGTAGTAGCCATCAGAATATGTAGCAGCCATAAGAAGCCATCAGAAACCATCACAATAATTAACAATGGAGTGAGCTCTCAGAAGCCATCAGAATCCGATCTAGAATATGTAGCAGCATAGTTTGATGCTTCATGTTTGATCACTGAGTTGCGTTCTTCTCTGTTGTGTTCTTCTCTGTTCATCTCGTCTGCCAAAAAACTTCATGTTTGATCACTGAGTTGCAAAAGCTCACTGCTTGTGTTTGGCCTTCACTGCCAAAAAACTTCATGCTTTATTTAGTTTTCCCTTTCAAAAACTTCATGTTTGTGAGTTGCTGGAAGACGCTTGTTTGTGAGTTGTTGAAAGACACTTGTCAAAAACTTCATGTTTAAAGAAAAGGTGATGTTTTGAAATGATCTGACTGCCGAAGACGCTTGTTTCATTTTGATTGCTTTACATGGTGAAATTCTGGAAGACGCTTGTTTCAAAAACTATGCATCTGATTGCTTTACATGGTGAAATTATGTTATTCTCGTGTGGTGCAAACCAGTATATAGCAGAAATTCTGCTATTCTCACTTTAGTCTTTTGTTGTGTATATATGTGGCTATGAAGTTGTGTTTTAAACCTCAAGTAAATTAATTTCTTGCAATCACGAGCTCAAATAGAACCAATGCTCATATACTTTTGTTGAATGAATCGGCTGCGAACTCGGCTGACCGCATAGTGGGGAGAAGAAAACCGTAGCAGCCAGCCATTGACATTCTGAGCTCCGTCACCGAGTCTGACTTTTCTCAATTATTGAGTTAGCACCCGACAGTTAGCGTGTTGGACCTTGGATGGCTAGAGAGAGGGGGGTGTGAATAGCCAGACATAAAAACCTTGGCTTCTTTCCTTTTATTTTCTTTCTGCACTTAGGGTTAGCAGCGGAAACAACACATAGACAAAAAGAAAAACAGAGACCAAACCAGCGCTAACTCAAAGATGTACAAGGTTTGAGGATAACTTGCCCCTACTCCTTGGCGTGCCCGTGAGGTGGGCGATCCCTTGAAAATCTGGATAAAACAGTCTCATTCTCGGTGGAAAAACCTCTCCACAACAGTCTCAAGAAGATATACGAATTAAGCACAGAGACACGAGAGAAAGCTTACAGCGCGAGCACAGAAAGCACGAAGACAAGGCACAACTCAGAGCACAACATAGAATAACCCTAATGCGAGAACCTTCACTCAGCTCTCCGTTCTCTTGTGTCTGTTTGATTTCCGATCAGTTGCTCTCCCCCCTTTCTCTGCTTCCCCAGCCACCTCTTAAGCCTCGCTTCTGATCATCGCCAGGCTTCGTCAGCACCCACTGAACCATAACTTGACCCACTGACCTTCACAGAGCGCTCAGTCCACTGAAGACCTCTTCAGCTGAGCCTCGGTCAGTCGCCAATCACGCCAGAAGCCTTTGAAACCTGCAAGCAGAAAATAGACAAACCTGCCGAAGTGAAAGTCGTCAATTGACCCTCCTTCTTGGTTTGTGTCATCTCTGTATCACCTGCATACTCATCAGAAGGATTAGCACAGTAAATCAAAGCGTATCAGCAGGTATCAGAATGAAATCAGAAGTCTGACAACGATTCAAATTAAAGTTATCAAACACTGATCGGTCACCCTGACCGATCAGTTATCCCTTTGACCGATCAGACTCACCTCTGATCGATCCAGTAAGGATCTGATCGGTCACCTTGACCGATCAGAGACCATGGATCGGTCATCAGACCGATCACAAAGAAGTCAGGACAGTTTACTAGAAGTTCAGGGTCAAAACCCCTGATCAGTCTCCAGACCAATCAGCCACAGCCTGATCGGTCTCACTGACCGATCAGCCAAGGGCCTGATCGGTCACCAGACCGATCACAAACTTGCACAGACCTCACTGTAAGTTCAGGGCAAGTTTAGCCGCTGATCGAGCCAGAACCTGATCGAGCCAGAACCGATTGGGCTGATCGGTCCAGCTGATCAGTTGCTGCTGGGTCGATCAGCAAGATGCTGATCGGTTCAGCTGCTTGTTGATCGGTCCAGCTGACCGATCAACACTAATGCTGATCGGTCCAGCTGACCGATTAGCAAAGCTGATCGGTCTAGCTGACCGATCAGCCACATGCTGGACCGATCAGGCTCCCTCTTGATCGGTCCAGAGCCTATTTGACCTGTCTCACTGGCCAATCAGAAATCCCTCTGATATTCTGTGGCCATTCTGATCGTTTTCTGATCGGTCACCAGACCGATCAGTCATCCTGGATCGGTCACCAGACCGATCTACCATCAAGGGAGTTCGTGCCAACTCCTTGATCGGACTCCAGACCGATCCGGTCACTCTCCAACTTGTGCTCAGTCCCCCAGACCAAGACACTAGGACCCGACTTCACTCATCGAGACTTTGTTCAACCTAGCTTTACTCACTAGGACCCGACTTCACTCGCCGGGATTTCCTTCACCTAGCTTTACTCGCTAGGACCCGACTTCACTCATCGGGATTTCCTTCACCTAGCTTCACTTGCTAGGACCCGGCTTCACTCACCGGGATTTCCTCTCACCTAGCTTCACTCACTAGGACCCGGCTTCACTCACCGGGGTTTCCTTTCACCTAGCTTCACTCACTAGGATCCGCCTTCACTCACCGGGGTTTCCGTCACCCGGCTTCACTCGCCAGGACCCGACTTCACTCACCGAGATTTTCGTCACCCGACTTCACTCACCAGGATTTCCGTCACCCGACTTCACTCACCAGGACCCAGCTCACTCACCGAGATTTCCGTCACCCGGCTTCACTCACCAGGACCCCGCTTCACTCACCAGGATTTCCTTCGCCTAGTCCCCGACCAGGACTTAATCCGAACTTATCTCACTCACCTAAACTTAAATCGGTGTCAACACCAAAATAACAATCAGGTCAGACTACATCAACATAGCGCACCTCGTTTTCCAACTCCTACTGCCAACCGAGCTTCCCACACCCAACAAGAAGTGATTGTGCTTGCCTCGCTGATAGTTCTTTCTTTCTTTTCTTGGGCTGGACACGAAACTGAAGCGAATTGTTGGGGAAATCTATGGTTCGGAGTGACTATGTGTTTTGATGTTTGGGCAAATGATTTAAGTTAGGTTCACCCTTGTGTTTTGATATGTGTATTTGAGTGTGCAGGTTTGTAAGATACACATGGACTTAGTTGGATGACTTCGGGTATGGTGAAGGGTGGTATGGAGGTAAGCCGTGGGCTTGTGTGCACATCCAAGGGACCATGGACAAGGCAGGGACGATGAGCCGAGGGAAACAGACTTCGAGGCATACGTGAAGGATGACATAGAGGCAAGCCGAGGGCTTGTGTGCGCATCTGAGGGACGAGGGCCAAAGTCGAAGAGGGCTTGAAGGCAACAGGTCGAGGCTGCTGGAGCAGGGACGATGAGCCGAGGGACACGGACTTCGAGGCATGCGTGAAGGATGACATGGAGGCAAGTCGAGGGCTTGTGTGCAGATTTGAGGGGCGGGAGACGAAGACGAAGAGGGCGCGAAGGCAACAGATCGAGGTTGCTGGTGAAGAGTCAGCTGGGTCGTGAGGGTTCGAGTGCTGAGGGAAATGCACTCGGGAAATCCTAGGGTTTGAGTGCTAAGAGAAATGTACTCGGGAAGGGGAAACCTAGGTGGGGAAGTGGACCAGTCGACTGGTGTCTAGGCAGTCGACTGGTATATGCCACAGAAAGATCAGTCGACTGCAAATGGGACAGTCGACTGGTGGTGGCTGAAAATTCGAACGTTGTGCTTGCAACGGTCGAATTTAGGTGGGACCAGTTGACTGGTAATGGACCAGTCGACTGGCAGCGAGTTTCTCAGCCTTGAGCACTATTTAAAGGGGCTCGGTTTTGACTGAGAGTTTTTGACGAAATGAGCTTGGTTAGAGCTCATTAGTAGTCTTTGTTGCTCAGAAATGTTGTTCGGGTTGTGGCGAGGTTTCTCCACCCACAAGGAGCTACACGAGCTAGCCGGAGGTCTTCCGGGGAGTCATCCACCGATGGATCGGGATTGTCTACCTTACGGACAGCCGTGGAGTAGGAGCTTCATCTCAGAACCACGTAATGGTGACGTGTTAGCGTTTGTTTAAATTTGTTATTATAATTTCCGCTTGCGCACGTTAACATTGTAGGAAGAACGAATCGAAAAAGTGTTATTCACCCCCCTTAGCACACGGTAAGATCCTAACACGAATATCTTTGGAACTACTTATCCAGTCTACTGGGATTGGACTACTTCTCTCAGCCTATCTACAGGCGAGCATGGATGCTCTTCCGTGCTGATCGATCTCCCGAGTCGATCCGATCTTGCCCCTCTTCTTTCTAATATGTCCAGGTATGACATCGAACAATCTCGATAATTAAAATAGCACAACAGAGAGAGTCAAACAATAACATGAGTAAATAACACAACCTATTTAATCCATGAATTTGCCATGTCAATATTTCCTACAGGCAACAGAGAGTATTTTCATCACAGGATAGTATTTCATAGAAAGAATTTGACAATGCCAACCCAACCAAGGTTAAGCATCCTTTCTCCAAAAAGAATCTCTAAATAGAATAATAACTACAATAACAATAAACTAATAAGATACAGCGACATCCTTTCTCCTTTACTACAATAACAATAGCATCCTTTCTCCTTTACGACAATAACAATAAACCATTGATAAGATACAACATTGAAATTGAAAATTAAACTGTTCTTTCATTACATAAACCACTGATAATATACATTAAAAAGTTAGAAATTTCTTTCATTACATAAATAGTTAGTTGCTTACATCAACCACATCAAAATTATCACAATCCAAGTAAATACAACTATAGTGATAACAAGTTTAAACTTCCTATTCAATGAACATATTTCATCACCGAACTTCATAGTAACAGAGTTGTTCACATCCTCTAAGAGATCATTGCAATCACCTGTACTCTCGTAACTATTAGATTTCTTCAATTCACTAATCTCCATCTGTAATTTTTTGTTTTCCCTCTTCAGATCATTAATAATTGTCTTAGTTCTCTCTGAAAATTATGAGTTATGCCATAAGAAGAAGCCACATCTCTTTTCCTGAATATCAAATATTATTAATAAAAAACCAATAATTATACAATTGATTTCGAAACAATTTTATAAATAAAGAAAACTCACTCTAAAATTTGGATATGAAAAAAATCGTCTTCCTGGATTAGTTTCCTTCCATGATGTCCAAAGATGAACTCTCAATCCACAATAACATAATATATGGGAGGTTTCATCTTGTTCATCATTCATGCGGCTTCGAATACCGAAAGAAGTTGCTGATAAAGAGTTGGCTGCCATAAATAATCGATCTTTTGTCCTATAATTTTTTATATCAAAAGATTAGTGAACTGGTGCTTGATATTTGATCAAATTTTAGACACTTCTAAGCTTGCCGCAAGTCTTATATATGTAGATAAGTTTAACTTAATAGATCAAACTGGTGCTTGATACTCATAATATACAATGTTAAGAGGTAGAAAATAGATACATATGTGCCGGAACTATGAAACATATAATAACCAAATATTGCAAGATCATGATCGACAACTAAAAATAATGAAACTTGCAGATGCCTCATTTTTTATTTTGTCCTTACTTATGACTCCAAATGTTCATCTTATTTCTTCTTATCCTAATAGCCTAACACTCCAATTCATATCTAACCTACATAAACTCTCATCAATCTAACATGATTTAACATGTTCCTCAACCGGATCGGACCTTACAGATCCGGATCGAGAAAATAATTTGATTTATAACCAGATGATTTATAACTATGGAAAATAACTTGAGAAAATTGACACTAATATTAAAGAGTAGTAATTTATAACTGGATGATACCTATTGCCACTTGATGTCGGATGAATCAAATCCAACACGAGGCGGCGCTAAAAAATAGATCGGTGAAGCTCTGGAGGCGCTCAAATAGATCGGTGAAGCTCAGGTAATCCTGTTGCAACATGTATAACTATTTTCTATTTGCACCTGGCAAAAAAGCTCTTGGAGCATTTTTGTGATTACTTTGAGCCCCTTTGAGCTGAAGGAACAATTTCATAAGACTGCTACTAACTAATGATTCATTATGGTAAGAACACATACAGAGTAAAAGATTACAATGCAAGATACGAATTCCTCGCCAATTTCTTCTGAACAGTTTGTGGAAGCAAAACCTGAGTGGTGGAAGGATCGCGAACAGGCTACGACGCTAATTGCTCCGGGAAGGAGGATCGTCGGCCAGCCACGTCGCCTCTAGTGACGACAGGAATCGCGACCTCACTTGCGGAGAAGGGCCGGGGTGTCGACTTTGTGTGCATGGACGAGGAGGAAGGAGGAAGGAGGAAGGAGGAAGGAGGAAGAAGTAAAGACAGAGGCTCGGCGTCGGGGGCGAAACCGCTGGAGCACGAGGAAGGGTCGGCGTCGGGTTCGCCCTAGAGTTTGAGGTTGGAGCGCATGAGCGACAGAGAAATGGGGAAGGAGGCGTATGAGTATCACTTTTGACCAATTCTCTTTCTTTTTTTCTTTAATTTTTTTTTGCCATGTGAATTTGCTGACTCATTCGCGGAGAGTTTCGTGTTGCAGTTTCATGCAGCATATCATTTCTCGGAATCATTAATCAAAGACAACACTTCCGAGTCCCCCTTTTTCGAATTCTCCCTTTAAGCCACTCGAGTTTCATAGTTTCTAGAAAACATTTTATAGGACACCACTGAATACTCTTTGGAGGCCTTCAGTAATCCATCCACATCTATACTCGCGGAGAAGACTAACGCATTCTAGTTGCCGTTCAGCATCCTTGTTCCTTCTCATCACAGTGTGACGGCAACTCAAAGAAAAGACCATTAGGCAGAGTGACTTTCATGACTTGGGAAACGGGTTTGTATGAAGTTGACAATTCTGCACATGACCCGAAATAAACAAAACGTATAATGGTGTCCTATCTGTGCAAACTGAAGGCAATTCCATAGAAAATCTCATGAACTCATTACATCCATCCTTCAGGGGAGCCCAATAGTTTTCTATCTTCATATAATGCCATCACTTTCTCTGGGCTACTATTGAATATGTTAGTCGTGTTTACCTCATTAGATTAGGCCAGTCTAACACTGTAAGAAACGGGCCGACCGGTTCGGATCATGTCTGGTCCGGTCTACCCAATTTTTTTTTTTACATTTTTCTAGCCCTTGACCGCAAGACGGAGCAAGCATCGTTCCTCCTGTCTCTCTCCGTTACTTCTCCAGGAGAAACTAACCCTAGCCCAAGTCTGCGCAGCTGCGGTACCGCTCTCCCTTCGGCTCTTCGATCTCACTTTATGGCGGTGCTGCAGTTCTTCCTTCCTTCCTCGTCCGTCGTCTCCTTCCTATCTGTGGAAAGCTTGGGCACTTGAACTCCTTCTCTAATCGAACTTATCGTTCCGAGAAGCAAACATACTTCTCCCTTCATATCATATGGTGAGTTTCTTTCTCTCGTTTCTCTTTCTTTCTTACACCCACGCAAAAAGTTGTACATTTGCTAACTTTCCCATATTTTTATCAGGCATCGAGTGGACCCGCTTTGGATGATTGCTTGAAGCTGTTGAGAGGGCAGCGGGACGAGCAAAAACTTGCTGGTCTTCTTCTCGCCTCTAAATTCTGCCATGGAGATGACACTATTGCCGTTCTAAAGGTCTATGACTCTGTCGGTGCTTGTTTTCTTCAGAGACTCATCTTAACCGGTAATTCTTGTGATTTTTTCCTAATAACTCCAACTTTGCTTATTTTCTCGTGATTCAAGTTGCTTGGGTTTTCTTTCAGGTATGGGAAAGGGATCTGGTGGGTTTAGTAGTGGCGAGGATAAAGAGGCATATTTGAGGCTCTCCATCACCATTCTTGCTGCATTGTGTCGGGTGCCAGAAATTGCTTCATCCGAGGACATGGTCTCTAAAGTTCCTCTTGTAGCTGAAATGGTTACCAAATCGTGAGTTTCTAATTTCAGTTCTTTTTCTTCTAAAATTTTCAGGTTATATGGTGTAATTTCTATGTCAACGAATTTAGAATTTTTGCTATGTCATATTGTATCTTCTTGTGATACACATGATTGATTTTTTACATACTAATCATAGGCGCGCCTATTTTAAAATTTTATTTAATAATTTTCTGAACTTATTTTTTAATATTCTGGCATTCTTCAACCGTTATTGTTGTTAATATATTCACAACAAATCTCTGCACGATCAATTCTTAGCTTTATTTACATGTGTAGGTACAGAAAAATGGTTGAAGTAAATACCGATATTTTATTACTTACCTTCCTTGTGGTTGCTGTTTGTCGACGGATTTACCTAGTTATTGAAAACGTTCTTCTTGTATCCTTTTATGGATACTCATGTTTTTTCTTGTCATGCTGTTCCTCAAAGGTAGCAAAGCTTGCATCACACAAATGTTGATCATATCTATTCTTGTAACTCGAGTAATGCCAACAGAAGTTTGATGTTACGCTTCCTTACCTTTGTTTGCTCCAAAACTAAAGTTCATATTTCATACTGTTCCAGATGGAGCAAAATTATTTTTGTTTCGAGCTATATAGTTTAATGCCTCTGTAATTTTCTATTCTGATGTTGAGTTTTGGCTTGTTTACTTGCATTGAAACTAGTTTGGTCTTTGGATGCAGGTCTGACCCATCCATTTTTGAGGAATGCTATGAGTTTTTCTTACTTGTTGCTGTTGCTTCGGATAGTGGAATAACAAAATTTTATCAACCTGGAGTAATTGACATGCTTGCATCTCATAGGACTACTTTGAATGATGGTACTAAATGTTCTATTTCCTTGTATTGTATAATTGAAAATTGATAAAAGGGAATAGTTTTTTTATTTAAGAAAACATGAATTTGATTTAGAAACCAGAAATTTTATTCTAGAGCATGTAGGGGTGAGTATTCGGTTAAAACCGAACCGAACCGAATAGACCGAAAACCGAATAAACCGATTTTTTTCAAAAAAAAACCGAACCGACCGAATTTGTTTATAAAAACCGAGAAAACCGAACCGAAAAAAAATCGGTTAATTCGGTTTTTAACCGAATTAACCGATTTGACCGAAATTTTAAAATTTTATTTGATTTTAATAAAAAAAAAGATTTTATTTAATTTAATTATATTTTTAAATAAAAATTAATTAAATTAATATTCTTATTTAGTTAATTCGGTTTAACCGAATTACAAAATTCAAAACCGAAAACCGAACCGAATTAACCGATTACCGAACCGTATTTAAAAAAAAAAACTGAAAACCGAATTAACCGAACCGAATTTCAAAATTCGGTCGGTTTGGTTCGGTTAATTCGGTTTTTCCGAATTTTTGCTCACCCCTAAGAGCATGGACCCTTTCAAAGGCCCTTTAGATAGGGTTTTAGTTTATACTTGTATGGACCCTTGCAAAGCCCCCCTTTAGATAAAGTCTTAGTTTATACTCGATAGAATCAACAAATCACACCAATTTCTCTTCTATAGATTTCTTAGATTTGTTTGATTTCTATGTTTCTCCTACTACCTAGGTGTTAAAGTGAAAGTACTGATAAAACTTCTGCCTGTAGGGAATCAACGTCTGCAAATCTAATATTTTTCATGCCTTTCTGATGCTTTTTTCTTTCTGGATTTGGAAGTAGTAGTTGATTACTGAATTCATTCTGACCTTGCCAAAGGCTCTTCAATCACATGAGACCAAGGTTTGAAAAACCGTTCTGTTCTATGGCTTGGCATAATTTTTGCCCAGCAACTGACACCCAACTGACACATGAAACTTACTCAAAGATTGCAACATGAAGAGAGGGCTTCACTGTTCCAACAACGACTTCCGCGAGTGACAATGGGTGACTTCTGAGCAGTGACAAGTTCTGCAAGCAATCATGGGCATCAGGTTTCTGTGGCTAGTTAAGCTGATTTCTTCTTCTTCTTCTTCTTCCTTTTACTCCTCCCCAAGTCTGCATCCTCATTGCCTCTTCATACTCCATGATTCCTCCTTGTCCTTTCACCGTGTATTGGCGCACCTAACATGGCACTAATGCTGTATCGTGTCGACTAGGGTCTGAAACTGGTTCCGAACAATATCTCCAACCTTGCATGAGACAATACATTTGGTTTGTAATTACCTTGCTGTTTGGATGTTAGATGCATAGATAAATTTGTGTTGGAAATCATTGACTACAGACCTATGATGTTACCTGCCTATGCTGAATTTGGGTGTTGTAGTTGATTACAAAATCCATAGATCATAGTAAATATGCAGAGTGGTGTTCGAACATGCAACATATTGAACTGAAAAATGCTTGGGAATGTTGTTGAGTGAAGGTGGGCAAGCTTTCTGCACTTCAAGTTGGAGAAAAAGGTTGTCTGTTTTCATGGTTGTCAATCTCGATCAATCATGATGTGGGATGTGGGTTGACTAAGTTGAATTGGCATCAGTAAGAACTAATCCAATATTGGCCAATATCTATTTCAAAAAAGGTTGGAACCGCCAACCTAGCGGCCCCCTGGTCTCTGCCCCACAAGTGTCCAGAGGGGGTAAATCACGGTGAATGCTGGGCAGGTTAAGACACCCAGGCGCGAGGGATTTTTTAAACAGCAGCCGAGGTTTCACCCCTCGTTCATACTGTCGACCCTCGAACCCACGCCCTCCATTTCAAGTGCGAGTGTCTTAACCAGCTGATCCAGCCCGTGGGGGCAAAAATTTATTAAATATTGGCCAATATCTAGCATACGTGCCTGATGGTTGTCAAAAATCTAAAGGGGAGATTAAAAGTAACAAACATAGTGTTAAAAATTGAAATAATCAAATAAAAATGGGGAGGAATTGGCAATTTCTGTGCAAAATGAGCATTTCTTTCTAACATTAGTTCACTTCCTGCTGATTACTGGTCGATCTTGCTATGAATTTGTGAGGAGAAAAAGAAGAGCCTTTGTGAATATGGGATCCTACCACCAAGGATGTCTGCTATGCAACTTGGTAGATCTGCTGCATTGTTTCTTAGATGAGAGGAGGAATATATTCGGCTTTGTGATTAGAGAGCAAAGGAAGCAGAAGAGTTCTGATGTTCCAGCTTCAGGAGAAGATGTGAGCGACAAGGAGGAAGGTCATTCACGGCTCATGAGGAACTAGTACGGATCGCGAGGAGGGTTATATTAGGTTAATTATACAAACTAAATATTGTTTCATGTAACTAATATTATTATTATTTTAGGTACATTGGAATTAGATTAAGCTAATTATACTGTAATAGGTGAGTTCATTTTGCGAGGTTAATTATTTAGTAATACAATTAGCTAAGATAAGAAAGATTAGGGGTTTATAAATGTTACATATGTAAGCTATTGCTATTGTTAACTCGATTAAAAATAAATAAAATGTATTAACTAAAAAGTAATGAATTATTTCTATTGTTATTACTAATACACAATAAATTTTATTATTAATAAGTTATAAATTATATATAATATGGAATTAATAATGACATTGTCAGTAAAAGGTGAGTAATCATTGATAATAATAACCATATTTAGTTATTAATTGATAAATAATTTATGGAAATAATATCTAGTTATTCACTTGATTTATATTTATAAATATAATATTCTTTATCTTATATTTATCAATTAACTAATATAAGTAAAAGATTATTAATTATTATACAATGTAATATGAATCATACTTACATGATAAACTAGAGTTACTACTTTTCAGAGCATAGTACAGAGAGATTTCTTTGTGGATGAAGCTATGCTATTTTTTGATATTAAAATATTGAATTCATTTTGACTATGGTATAGTGAATTTTTATGAAAAAAATTAAATAAGACTACAATAGATTAAACTGAAAAATTCGAATAGAATGTTTTATAGGAAGTTGCAATTTTTTTTTGAAAAAACATGCATCTATTCCTAGTTGGTGCAAACTTATATGATGATAAAGTTGTCATGTGTGTATCTTGATCACTTAGTTGGATTTTTATTTTTCAATTCGTCAATATCTCTCTTTGTAGATTGATTTCAACCATAATTTGCGAAGGAGGATATTGACTAAATTCAAGGGGAATTTGAGATCGAGAATGAAATTTAGCTTTGATACCACTTGATGCAACATTGGCAAGGATTGTGTCTTAGCCCGTGATCGCACATGGTTTTGCATGCCTTCATTGACAATCTCCCAAGAGACTAGAATATTTGAGAGTGAAATAAACTAGGTTGACAAAGTGAGCTCTTTTATAGGCCTTATGATAATATGGTCTTATAAGACTTAGTCAAATTGACAAAGTTGCTAGAAATAGTAAAATTGGGGACAAAAATTTAAGCAAGAATAAAAAAAATTGATAGTTAATTCTAACAATTGTCTATTTCATTCTATTTTTGTTTGCATCAAGATGTGTTCCTAGTATGATTGTTATTAAAGTCATTATCATATACATCAATTGAACTTCTAGATCTGCCCTCACGGGTTGACACAGTTGGTATCTGCATGGGTGGTTGTTACAATAGGTCTTGGGGTCAATTTCTAACGTGTGCAAAATGCCTCATTGGGTGTATGACCTTCCCCATGCAAAGGGCCGCGGTGCTAGGGCAAAAGTGCTCTCCGTGATTTATCTATTTGTATTTAGCTAGGGCAGCGATACTGGGTCGCTTGGGGTGAGCGTTATCACCTTTTGCTCCAATTGGACTTCTAGATCTGTTAAAAGTTAGATGGTTATATTTTGAACAGTTATTCTTTGTATCTAATTGATGATTAACTTGATCGTGATATGTAATTGTTCAACCCTTGTGTATGATATTGTTACTTATGTAGTCTCTTTCTTTCAAGGTACTCGCTCACTTGAGCTTGCCATGCAACTCCTACAGCTATTGGTGAATCGGCTATCTATTGGCTCTGTAATTAGCGAGAACCTGCCTGTTATATTATCTATGGTATGCTGCAGTGATCTTTTAGCATGCTTTCTTTCTCCTTTTTCTGGATGGATTTTCCTGTAATAATTGAGGCATCCACATGCATGCTCACAGTTAATTTGGTGATGCAGGTAACTTTAATATCTAGGCAATTTGCCACTTTGCAGAATGCCTTCAAATTTGATGCTCTTCATATGCTCACTTCACTTCTATCATCAAATAATACTGTATGTGAATTGTCTCTTTCCCTACACCATCTTTTGTCAATCATTATGGGATTCAGATATGTGTTAGTTGTTTCCTGCTTGCCATGTGTTGTCAACACTAATTTTGTCTGATGCAACTTCCTAGTTCAGACTTAATATCATGCTTAAAAAATGTGGCTTTATAAGCATGACTAAATCAGTATCCATTCATCTAGAGGATATTTCTTGTGCTAGTTCTTATTGTGGCACTTGATGTTTCACATTTCCATCATTTCTGTAAATGCTAGAAAATGGTGAAAAACAATAAACTTGAATTTCAGTAGTTCTCTGAGCAGGGTAAGCAAAATGATGTACTAAAACTGGGCAATAAGTTAAGAATATGAGATTAGAATAGATAGGGCGATTAAATTTTGTATGTTAGGCTAAACTTTAGAGCACTGCAAAACGTTTCTCTAAATGCTTTCTCATCACAAAGTCTGTTTTCTCTCAAAATTGTGTTGTAAAATTGGAAAAATAAAAATTGTTTGCTAATCACTTTTACTTTCAAATTTTAATTATTTTGTTTATTGTTTCTTATTTTGCTTATCCAAACCAAACTCTAAATGCATTCTAAATACTCATCTAAAGTTTAAAATATCATTTTATGATGGAGTTTTAGTCCTTGTGTTGACAATACGGTTCAACACCATCTTGTGCCTACACTTGACACACATTGAAGCATGCTAAGATGTATTTAGGTGAGGTTTACTCTTTTAATACTTATTAACTTTACTACTTAAAATAAAACTATAGTAATTATATAATCAATTGAATTAAAATTATATTATATGATATTGTACTAATACTCCACATGCTTTTGCATGGGCTAAAGCATATCATGCTGTTATGAGTTCAAATGGATATCAAGTTGAGTTAAAAATATTTTTATTCAATTTTTTTTCTTCTTATGTGTCAATAAAGTTATATAAGCCATGCATTAAAATCTTGAGCCGTTTCACTCGATACAAGCTAAACATCTCGTTGTGCCTAATATAGGCGAAACATCTCGTTCCACCCACGAACTGACACTGAAACAAGGCCGACACTTCGACGTGTACGGACGTATCACACAACCTCGTGATCGTCCCGTAGGGGTCTTGCAACCCCCTTGGCTGCGTTGGAGGGGTCACAACTCACACAACCCCCTGGCGCTATAGCGGTCGCGCGACCCCTGTGGTTGCGCGACCACTGGCCGTGCGACCCCCGTGGCCTCATCGGAGGGGTCGCATATCCCCCGTGGCCTCGTTGGAGGGGTACCTCGATAGCCATGCGACCCCGACTGCCACGCGACCCTCTTGTCCTTGCGGAGGGGTAGTGAGACCCCGACAGCCATGCCCGAGGAGTCACGCGACTTCTACACGAGCTGGGTTGAGCGTTGCGAGTTAATTTTTTATTAAAACTTAGTTTAATAATTTCAATTAACTCTTAGCTATAATAGGGATAATCTAAATAGGCTTTAAACTCTAATAGAACTATCACATTAATTTAATATATATATTATTTATTTTAATTCTAAAAATATATATTAAAATTTATTTATTTATCATACATATTTTATTTTATTTTTTAATTTTTTTTGTTTTTAAATATTAAGGTTAAATTTTTTATTTTTATTAATATATTTTATATTAAAAAAATATCGAAACCATATCAGCACGGTACAATACGGTACCGAAACCACTGTATCATTCTGGTCATAGACTCAAACTCTGATACAATTTGAAATTTTATACTACGATATAAGTTTTATTCTATAATATTCTTCCACTTAAGTTGTTCACTCTTAGAAGTTAGAAATAAGATTATAGTACTTAGATAATTAATCAAATTAAAGTTTTAGAAAAACAAGCTAAAAAATAAGAACTATTACTTAAATTTCATCAGGACGTGTGTGAAACATGCTGAGTGTTGGCACTGTATGATACTCGTTGGCATGCACAACCTAAGAAGTTATCTAGCAATCATTATCAGGTTTCTAAAAATTTTATTAGGATGATACATTTAGAGTGTCACCTGGCACAACACAAGATTTCAGCCATGTTTTCCTTATTTTATGTTATAAGTTATACCAACTTTTTTTTGTGGTCATGTTTTTTCCTGTATACGTAAATGCACAATGAATATGAAGGATTAATGCTTACATAGAAATTATACTGGAAATATATTGTAACAACACCTATCTGACAATAGAAAAAATGTAATTAATATCATGCTTAAATCAAAATTCAAAGATATTGCTAAATCTTATTAATTAATGCAAATTGTATAAGGAACAGTCTGACATTGTCTGTTCAAATTATATCCTGTTTAGTCATTTCTAATCTGTTGTGTTTCCATCTCTAGTTTGTGAAATACCTTAATTATAGAAACTATGGTCTAGTTACTATTTTGTCAAACATATCAACTTTGTTGGCATTTCTTTATTATATCATTTTTTTTCACAAGTAGAATCTTGTTTAGCAAATTCCCATCAGCCATCTTGTTAACTATGCTATTAAGTACTACTAGTATCATTCACCAATGAGCTTTAGTACTGTAACACTTCCATTAATAATTTAGGCCAATTTATAACTGTAGGAGTTAGCAGAAAGGAATTCATATGCCTCATTAGCTTAATTATGTTCCTTTGAGATAGCAGTTCATCTGAGCATGTCCTCAGTTATACTGTGATATTGAGTCCTTTACCGGGACAGTTCGAACCTAAAGATGATAATGTTTTCCACGTGTGAAGCCAACAAGTAGTTTTCTTTAGCTTTGTAGTTGCTTAACTAAAATTCTGTCCTGCTTCATTCATCTTCTTAACTTTAATCACCTGACAAAAGGTGCAACAATGCAAGTTAAAACAAGTAAAAATTAGATGAAAGAACATAAATGTTGGTTATCTCCTCTTATACCCATCTTATACAAGGAATATAACATCTAGATTATCATGTAGCACCTGGATGTAATTTTATATTGCTGATACCTATATGATGAAGCTGTTACTTCTTGTGACCTGGCCATGACCACTAGTTAATTTAAAATTCGTTGCACCCTTCTTTTCTATTGTCTGCATGCAAAGTGGGTGTACACAGAGGACAATGTAGATACATACTGGACGTCTGGACTATTAGTTTTTCTTTGAAACATTTTGTTTGGATTTTTTATTTTTCTTAACTTGAAGCACACTAAATTTTGTTTTAATTGTTTCATTCATTTATTAGAACATTTGTTTAGCCTATTTGCTATTGAGTTGCCTTTCTATTGCTCTGATTTTGCAATTATAAATTTGTGTAAATTACTCTTTTAATTGTACGAACATGTATATTTTAGATGTTTCATGAAGCTCTAAGGACGATGCCAAGTAATACATGGGCAGCTCAAGTACATGTTGGCATTAGTGAAATACTTCGTAACCGTGTTGGTATGCTTATTATATGCAGTTTAATATTTGCACATTACTTTAGGGGATCGAACTTTGTGATTCCTCTTCTTTCTACCTCTTTATGTTAGTTATTGCTGCTGCATAGTATTCAAAACTATGGTTGTAGCTCATGCACTTTTTGCGCTTCTTAAAACAATGTCAAGCTGATTTTAGGTATCCATAAAAAATTAATCCCAAATTTCTTTATTCTTTATCAATAAGAATAACCGAGGACTGGTATAGAGGAGTTGAATATGCGTTTAAAATCTTGCAGTTTCTGCTGAAAAGCTCCAAGCACTTCTTCTGGCAGATTTGATGATGTCTATACTAGGGGTAAACTGGTTGTTGAATCAGATACAGTTGCAGAATGACCAAGAAATTATTCCAGTTGACAAGTAAGAACATTATTTTTTTGATTTTCTAGGTGAACCTCTTTTTAGTGGTTGCTTTATATTTACATGAAACTCACATCCTTGTAGGTTTGTTTTTCTTGTACTGGAGTCATCAAGGGTAGAAGTTGCTATTTTACTTAATGAGCTAGCCTACTTAAAATATGAACCTTCCAGCAGCTCTTCTGATGCATTGGGAATAATTATTCAAAAGCAGCAAAATTTGGCTATATCTTTTTCCTTGATAGAAAAGATTATCAAACTTTTGTCAAATGTTAGTGATGCAAAAGGTACCTTTATCTTTGCTTCTTATCTTGGTTTCAATCTTATATGGTATTTCTCAAGTACCTGTTCATCCTATTAATTGTTATTGATGATTTAGGTTAATCTCTTGTTGATCTTTATCTACCTTATTACTGCTTTCTATCTGCTATAAGGAAAGTTAGGGTTCAAATACCTCAAATTACAATCCTTGTAATATATGTTAGGCATAACTAGTCCTGTAGTTTTTACACAAAAGGCTTTTTCAAATGAAGGATAGATAAGTTGAAGCATGAATGATGATGTGCGGATCAATTAATGAGTAGATGAATGAAAATTGATTTATCCTTCCATTCGAATGATTGCACAGATGGATGGATAGAATGATACATCAATTTATCAATGTTTTCACTTGTTCATATGCAAGGATACGTTGAAGGGTGGATAATTAAATTTGATTAAAAGAAAATAATACCATTTTTTTTCCTGTAACTCTTTCACCCTCGTCTCTTTCATTCTGTCCATCTTCTATATAATATTTTTAATCAACAATTTATAAAGTGAAAAGGATTTAGTTTATAGAGGTTTCTTTTAAATAAGATTTTAATAATATTCTGTTTATCCTAGAGGGTGGATAGAAGAGAGAAGGATGAACAGTTGTGGAAAAGCATCAATTGTGGAAAGAAAGAGGGGAGTAAAAGAGGAATATAGAAGGAAAAAGATGAAAAGGAACTCATGACAACCAGGTAACAATTGCAATTTGTGGCTAGGTTGCAACTTGTGGCCTGGTGGGCCATGGTTGCGATCTCGCTGTTGGGGATGTTGGGATTGTTGGCTCGTCAGAGAGTTTGGCTTTAGTAAATAAAACTATTTCTGTTTGATTTTGGATGAACAACAAAAATGGGCCAAAACCCTTATGCCCTGTTACTTGCGGATGAGAAAAAGTACGGATTACATAGGAATCGAGATACTTTCCCTTGTTTACATGTAAAAAAATAAGGGATGGATGGATGGATTTCATATCCATTAACTAATTGTTTTTATCTCTATTTTTCGTCCCCTCGAAATCGGCTGGAAGCGAGTGACGGGAGCAAGCGAGCGAGAAGTGTGCAATCTCAAAATCTCTCTTGCCTTCTCCTTGGACTCCTCACCGGAGCACTCTGCTTGCAACGCCGAGCAAGCTTTCCCATCTTGGAGTCGACCCGATTGTCGCCACCTCCTCTTCTACTTCGCTCCTTCCCCTCTCCTCCTCTCCTCTGCCACTAGCAACCATAATAGGGGTGGAGGATTCGACAACCCAGGTTGTGGCCACCGACCCTGCAGCCGCTCTGTTGGGTTTAAGAACAAGCCAAAGCCGCTTGTCATTGCCATGCACAAGAGCCCCATGTGCTACACTCGCTCGTGCTTGAGATTGCCATTGGTGTCAATGTGATGGAAGTTGTCTACTCTTCGCCTATTGTAGGTAGCGTAGCATCTCTATGCTTAGTGGCAGTGGCGCATAACCAACGTCATACTTTGCCAACTCGCGATACTGTCTAGCATGGTCATCGTTGTGCTCTTCGCCGTGAGTTCAAGGCGTCGTGACCGTGAGCTCGAGCTCAGAGTGACAGGTCACAGGCTGAGGCCGTCGAAGGATTCCTTTCCCTCTATCCCGAGGATAGTTTTCCACCGTTGATTCCTTTCCGTTCTCAGTCCACGATTCGGAGTAAACAACATTAGTGTGACAAATAATGTATGTTTGTGCTAGTGCGACGAACAATGAACGTTAGCTGATGCGGTGAACATTGGCATTGAGGCGACAATTGTAGGTGTATAAATGTATAAATGTTGATGTTTTGGGTGCGCAAATGATGTTAGTAATGGGTTATATGCATGAGGAAATTCTTTATAAATTTTTTACGGCTACATGTTAGGAAATCCATGAGAAGATAATCAATATATGCATATTTATAACTTATTAATCATTCCTTTATATCCTTCCCTCGGTTCACCTGATTTGGAAGGGTAAAAAATGAGGGATAAATTGGAATTTTTCAGATGATTTATTCCTTCTAAGTGATACATCCTTCCAACTAATCAATTGAACAGGCGAATATATGTATCCACCCATCCACTTGTTCATTCGTAACTTATTTGTTCAAACTAACATTCGAAGTGAACAACTGAGCAAATGCAAATATTTGAGTCTGTCCATCTACTCATCCATTCGTTCTTCAACTTATTTGTCCAAACGATCGAACCCTTAGGTCCCTAGCACTGCCCCTGAAACTAGCTCAAGATATCATGTAAGTCCATCTTGTTACAAATATACTCTATCCTAGTGCCTCTCTTAAGGACATAGTTAACAAATATGATAATTTATCATTTGAGTAGATAAATGCCATGACAATTTCATTAGATTACACTCTCTCTATCTATGTTATGTTTTATGCGCTTCGATCAAAATTTCTTAGCACACTTTTTTTTTTATTTGCAGATTCTCCTATCAAAGATAGCACTTTGACAAAGATGGTTTCAGGACTTGAGGAAACAATTAACTTGATTTTGGACTTTTTACAAGACTCAAAGGTGATTTTATATGCTTCCTAGACTGAGACTTGAGTTTTGTGGTCTCCTTAATTTGGTTGATCTCAGTATCCACTTTATATTTCCTAGCCTGAGACTTCAATTTTATGGTTTCCTTAATTTGGTTGATCTTCAATAGGACCATGGTCAAAGAAAAGGTGATGATCTTTTAGCAGCAGTCAGGATAGTAGGAAGGTACGACTAACCTATCGTATATCTCTCTCATTATCTTAGCAACTCTAGTTTTCTTCTTTTTCAGAAAGCAGTGTATTGTTTTCTTTGCTCTAATATGTTAGTTGGATCTTAATGCACTAACTAGACGAAAGTTATAAACTTTGGCAAAGTTAACATCAATATGATTATGATTTATAAAGATATTCTTATTGTTGTTGTTGTTGTGTTTTCAGAAATAAATAAATATTTAATTTCGAGTTGGCATTCTCCCTGATTGATATATTGGTTTGGGGACTTATAGGATAGAACCAAACAGGTGAATGTTGAGTTAGAAAACTTAAAAGCAAACTGGCTCTATGCTGTCATGTAAATGCAAGTGTTGTTGGTATGAGGTGCCAATGTCATTCAAAAGTTACCTTAACCTCATTCATGCATTTGTAGGTCAAGGTTGGAATTTCTCTTACGGTCTTATTTGATGCCTTTTCTTATCCTAGTGATTTGCTTGATGCTGGCGGTTATATAATTTTTATCAATAGTTTTATGGACCGTATAGAAAGATTGTGGATGGCTAGAGTGGTTATGTTTTTTAGTTTCATTGCCAGAGCTCTATATTTTGTACATATCTGCATGCACACTAGATTAAGTTTCTGAATTTGATGAGAGTTCAGCTACCTTGCTGAGGTACCCATTGCTTGCAAGGAAAAGATTCGAGCTTTGTCGGGATATCTTCTGTCAGTTGAAGGGCAAGATGAAGCAAGGTTTAACTCTCTTCTCGCTATACTATGTTGTGAACTTAAGAATTATTTAGTTTCATTGCTCATAGTAGTTATCTTTTACCACTGTGTTTTAGTCCCTTCTATTCCATCTGCTTCTTGCTTCCGTGGTTGTGCCAAATAACAATGCATATTGATGGGTGCAAGCCCTTGGCTTCAGCTGGGGGACATAGAGAGGTATACTTGTTTGTTTATACTAGTTAAAATATTTTTATTATTTTCCTTTTTCATTCACCCGAGTTTACTTTCTTAGAGAAAAAACAAGAACAAATGAGGAGATAAGAATTTGACTTTGTTGGAGAGAAAATTGGAGGTAAAGAAAGTGGGAGGATAATTCTTTTCTTTCTCCTCAGAATTGGCACATCCAATCAGAAGAAATTCTCATCAAGTTTCCATGTACCCTTTCTGACACAGTGGATAACTATCGATTCCGTTAATTCATGCACGAATACTGAAAGCGACCTTCTAAACCCTATTGGTAGAATGCTAGGAGATAGGCAAGCAAACTCGACGTTTGGGAAGAAGCGGCACATCCGTAAATTCTTATTAATCAAAAGCTGCTCAAAACAACTAAACAAATAGTTTAAATAGACTCAAACCGTAACCTTAACCTTATGACAGACGAAATTACTGCTAAAATCCTAACTTGACAAAAATAATAAAAAGATTAAAATATCTCTTTTGTCCCGTATCACTTTCTCTAGTTGCAGCATTGACCTCTGGAGTCTGGCCCTTGACTTTGAGCCTGCTCGTGGCCTTTTCTGCATCTGTACATTTTTTACATACACAAAATAACAAGGGCAGGATCAGAATTTAACTTTTCCTTATGACCATCGCTTTAGGAAATACAATTGTAGAAAAACCATTTTTCTTTCCCTTCCTTCCATTTTCTATTCCAATCTCTTCTTTCTATAGTATCCTCTAAGCCTACAAGGAAGCACAACTTTAATTTTGTTTACTTGGGATATTATGGGAAAACAATTAAGCGTGTTCATGTTTTTTCGTTGTTCTTATTCTATTGCAATCTGCAAAGAACACTCGGTGGGTCTCTAGTTTTGCTGTGTTTGGTTGACTGCACTATGATTCCAGTTAACTACAGTTGAGGACTCCAACTTCAATCCCATATTTTTGTAGCACCTTTAAATGTTATTCATATATTTTCCTGCCTCTACCACTTGTGCCTGCCATTTCTTTGATTCTATTGTTGATGCATGCATCTTGGACTCAATTTTATTCTTCCGTCATAACCACTCACAGCCACTGGATGACCAATAACAATTCTTTATACATCTATACTGTGCACAGTATAACAATAACAATTCTTATATTGATCCTCTCTCGACCTGCATCAGTAGAAAGTTCTGATTGCTTGTGTATTATGGAATTAATAAATTTACTGATTTTTGAGAAGTTCAGTTTGCAGGCTTACGCATTAAAAGACAGCCATATTTTGTGCAATGACATGACAATGAAATGAACATTCTAGTTCTCATTTTGAACTTCGGAACCTCTTCATTGAAGTCATATTGGTTCACAAAAATCAGTTATTTTATATGATACTCCTTGCTAGTCTAACTATACTGCATCAGACTTATGTTTGATCTTGTGGACTTTAAGATTAATATCACCTTGCTTTAGTTTTCAATTCACTACTGTTTAAGATAAGATATGTTTCTCCATCTTGTCAGATTGTGAAATGTCCGGTGAATATGGTTGGAAGTAATGGCCAAATAGTCAATGACAAGGACACAGTGTTCTTGGCTTGTGATATCATCATGAATCTCCTATTAAATGTAAGTCAGGGCCAGATCATTTGTGGCCTGCAACTGTTAATTTCTTTGTTTTCAGTTAATTTGATTTTCTGGAATACTTTTTGACAGAGAAAGGAACTCAAAGATTGGATAGAGTGGTCCGATTTTGTTATTCTATTACATGCGTTAATCTTTTGGAATGGTATTTTTCTTATCTCCAAGTATTTTAATATCCCCTAAATGTGAACTATCTATGGGCCAAAGATATGCTTATTGCAGCATCTACGATTTTCTTTTTTGTATAATTTTGTGTTTCCTCTTAGCTGTATTTTTTTGACAAGTGATGTTTAAAAGTGAATCTTGAAGAAACCCAATCACCCATCCATCTCGTTTTTTTTTTTCACATTCAGATTATTCTTTCGGTAAATGGCTTAACAGCCAACTGTTGTTTGGTTGTGATACCTTGCAAAATTTCCTTTCTCAAGGTATGCCATCTGAAGTGAAAACTTCTGTTATTTTAGTCATTTCAGTTAAATCTGATGTAACAAGAATTCTGATTTGGTACCTAAAACTTAGGCTAACACTCGAGATTAACTACCAGGCATTTAACGATGACATATTAATATCATACTTGGACAGGTTGGTCTTTTGTTGCATGTTCTTTGAATGGATCAATTTATACTATTTCAACACAAGTTTAAATATTTTTTATGTTGGTGTTGGTGATGATTTGTTAAACTTTCAAGGGATGTTATCTTATTAAAAGTTCGAACATCTTGGAACTTTCCTCCACTAACATAGCACATAGAGTGTTCATCCTTTCTTTTGCTAGTGTTTTTATTACCTGGTTGTTTCAGTGGCCTATTTTCATGACAGCCACTTCAACTTTATAATAGTGCTTGCTTTAAATTTAGAACTTGTATCCAAAATAGTGATGCTATTTTCGCTCCGTGTTCTACTAAGAAAACTGTAAGGACCCATCTGTTATGATGATGGTTTCAAGCATCTGCTGCTTGGTGTTGGACTTGACATCAGAGGAGTCTCTTGTAAACCAATCAAGTTTCGACCAAAGTTCGCTCGAGAAGTTGTCTCATCTTATTGCGAGAAGTATAAATCAGGTAACACTTAACCTTCTGGAATGAAATGTTGTCGATATCCTGACATCTGGTTGATTTCTTAAATATCATATTTGGCTTGGCGTAGGGTGAGCTGAAGGAGTATTTGAAAGATCATTCAGATCTCCATCAAATTATCAGTGCAGGTTGGTTAAATAGTTGCCTATAGCAATCTGCAATATTCGACTCTGCCACTTGCTTCACTGATTCGTTCAGCTTCTGCCTTTTACTCAACCTGATGCCTCTCTTGTAGAATAGATTCACCAAAGGCTGTTTCTTATAATGATTTTTTTTTTCTCTTTTAACAACTTGCAGGGTACTGTGATTGGGCTGATCGCTTCCCTTCGGTGAGAAATGCCGTTGAGAACTCATAAAGAAGCACTTGTAAGATTTTATACTAAAAGGGGAATCCATCTCTTATCTGAAGTGTTTTTCTCCTTGTATATGTACATATAGTATTTATCTTCCAATAACTCAAAGCTACTTTATTCATGATGGCCGAAGATGCTGGGTCTGATTTATGTAGATCTATTTTGCGGGTACGTTGTTGGAAATTAAAGTGATCA